>OZ012737.1:260982199-261396370 GCA_963859935.3 Lathyrus sativus | reverse complement strand
AGAGACATGGGGAATCACGAGTTTTCATTTTTTTTCTTTGGAATTAGTTGCTTCTTTATTAGGCTTTATTAGGATAATAAGTGTTCTGGTCATCCGTTTGACATTAGTTGATTTCCTAGGCCATTTGTTTCTTTTTCATTTAAGATGCAATTAAGCTTGAGATAAATAAGGAGTAGGGTGGCCGATTTTGCTTTTGGTCAGGTTCTAGTTTAGTTTTTTTTTCCTGAGTTTGTATCTTGGTTCGAGTGGGCTTTATTAAGCCCATTTCTCATTTCCCATCCTTTTTATAAATAAAAAACACCATTTAGCTAATTGATTAATGGATTGGATTAACTTTGTAATAACTCATTTAAGTTGGTTAATCATTTTGTTAGTTATTTTAGTAAATAAAGGAAAATTTAATTAATTAAATAAATCACATAGATTTTTTTAGTCACTCAGTTTTGTTCCTTAGCAGAGATCACGACATTGTCCTTTTTGTAATTGATTAGTATAATGTTTACTTGTGCTTGTTCACATGATCCCTTAGGATTCCTAGTCCCTCTTCTTAACACAGGAGTAGGAGATACATTAAGCTTTCAATCCTTTGCATGATAACAGTTAGGATAGGCCCTTGTACCTCAACATTAGGTCCATCATTTGTATGATAACATTAGACAGACTTTCCTCTTATCCTAACTTTAGGACCACTTTGTATGATGACATTAGGTTTTTTAGTTTCTCTTTAGTGTTTTCTTTGTGTCTTCTCTTCTTTCTCAAACAGTCTTAAAACACTTAATAAAGAATGATGAACATTCTGCGCCACGAGCCTTAAGTACATGGGAAATGATGAGTGAGGGGTTTCTCCTCACTTGTCTAGAGTGTTTAGTGTATGCCATTTGGGCGATATGCGACACATTCGCTCCTATGTCATAGTCTTTAGTGAAACGTGAATCTCACACAAATTCAGTTTATTTCTTTAAAACTCTTAAACCAAATTCAAACTTTTTTATCTTTCGGGATTGTTCTTCAAATCATTTTCAAAAAATAGTACCTTACTTTTTTGTTCTACTGCAAACAGGCATCAACCCTAACTGCTAGAATGGGAACCTAACGTCACTCATAAAAAACACTTAACCAACCAGTAGTCCAGTTACCTGAACTACGTTTTCTCTGATTTCTCATACTAGATGAGGATACGTAAAAACAAGACGACGATGTCTTGGCGAGCAACCTACCCCCCATCACTCGTAGTTTTCTGAACTACGTTAACTCTGACTTTCCCATTGCACGAGGGAATACGTAGGGATAGGGCGGAAATGTCCTATCGAGTCTCCTTTTTTTTCTTCCCACCTCCCCCCCTCGTTAGCAGTAGCTTTTAGATAACCCACCATTTGATTCGACAACAAGCGTGGATCCCGTTGAGTACAACGGACGTGAGGGGTGCTCATACCTTCCACTCGCGTAACCGACTTCCGAACCTAAGATTTGGTTGCGATGACCTTGTCTTCTCTTTTCTTTTAGGTTTTCTTTGATCGTTTACTTTCGCTTTCTTTGGGATAAATAACGTTCGGTGGCAACTCTTTTGTTTGTTTCTGTTGGTTGTTTTTCGCAGTGGCGACATCTGGCGACTCTGATGGGGAAAGGTTCCCTATGCGAGTCGATTGAGGGGGTTTTCTTTAAAGATATCCTATCCTATGCATCTTGGATAGTTGAGGGGTGTTGGATCTGAAAGCTAACGACTCTAGAGACCGTTTATTAAAAAGTCAGTTGAGACTTCCTTGATTGACCATGATACCAAACCAGAAATGGTGAATTTATCATCGTTTCTCGACCTGATAGTCTGTGATACCGAGGACATGCATAGGATGTCGTACCTTTCAAGACTAGAACCTACCTGTGAGAGGGATGTGGTTTTGCAGGAAACTTTAACCTCCAACCAACCCGATTTTCTGGTTTTCTTGTCAGAGCGGACCTTTGACCATGGACACTATGATTTTCTGTCAGAGTTTCTGGGTTTTCTTATTGGAGCAAAACTCTGGTCTAATTCAGTCAGCAGCACATAATTTTTTTTGATACCTTGATCCCTGTCTGCATTTGCATATTCACATTGCATGTTAACATTTACATGTATGTGTATTCTCAGGTTCTCGTCTTCCCTTTGATTCTAGTAATCTAATCTGCTACCAATATGGAGCCTGAGTTGAAGAAAACCATCAACTATAAATTTCCATTCCCAGAGTTAGGACCTTTATTTGGTCTGATTTCTATGGTTGATCCTGGCGTTCTCAAAGATTTCAGAAAGGATTATGGGATAATTTTAAGCCTTGTCCACAAAGTTACAAACTACGAGCAATGGGCTATCCATGCTTTGTTACAGTTCTATGATCCTCCATTACGCTGCTTCACCTTCCCAGATTATGTCTTAGTTCTTACTTTAGAAGAGTCCGCTTTCATTTTAGGAGTTTCGATCTGAGATGAAGTATTATTTTATCATTCAGAGGAAGAGCCTGACCTTGAGAAGTTTGCCAATGCTCTTTATTTGAGCAAGTCTTACTTAGTGGATGACGTGGCTCGTAGGAATGGAGTTTCTGGCTTCACCTTATCTTTCTTGGTGGGTAAAGCTCAGAAGTATGACAAAGAAGGTTGTTGGGTGGTTTCCAGCGTTGTTCTGGCTCTATGCATATATGGAATTATTTTGTTTCCCAATTGTAGCACCCAAAAATTTTCCCTTTCGTTTTACCCTTTACTGGCTTATGTTTCTTTGCATTTTGCATTTCTGCATATCATAGCATTTATTCTTAAGGCATGGGATCAAGATGTTTTTTGTGGCTCAGGGTTCCCTTTTAGTGCAAGAGTTTAAACAACAAGCATCAAAGGCTCAGGCATTCTCACATTTACCATATTCAAGAGCAAGTTTCAGAGGCATAACAGGGTTCAAAACAAGTGGCAATGGGCAATTGTACAGGATCCCCTCCATTTGGCGCCAAAAGTGGCAAATGTTGAACAGGGTAACTGGTTACCCTATATTGAGTAACCGGTTACCACTGAGCCAGAATGTGATTTTCTTGCATTTTCTTGCTTGTTTGATATCCTTTCCACATGTAAACTTCATGGATTTATATGATGCATTTATGTGGTTTGTTTTTGACATGTTTCATTATTCTTGAATGTTCGATCTCGATTCTTCGACGCACAACTTTTGGTTTCCGTTTTGAATGTTTAACATGTTGATGTTGCTTGATTGATGACTGCTCATTTGCTTTATTTGCTTGTAGCATGACTAATTGATGATCATTGATGACTGTGTTGCTGGACATTGTGATGCATGATTGCATTTGTTTCTGATTATGCTTTGATGCATGTTCGTTTGATCGTTTGTTCGTCCATTTTTTAGATGCATACCTGATCTTGTCACTTCTTGTTGATGCAATGTTGTTGATCATTTATGATTGTTTGTCAAAGCATGTTCATATTTGTATGATTTCTATCCATGATTGTTGTTTGCATTTGTTTAATCGCATTCAAACATGCTTGCTGCTCTATTTTCCACAGTTGTTCTTGCTTTGAACTTGCATGTTGTCTTTGCTTTACTTGCTTGCTGCCTGGCTTTTCACATCTGTTTTTGTGCTGAAACATGTGCTGTTATATATTGTCTTGCTTGTGTGCAGGATTTTATTGCTGTCTTATGCAGGAGGCGCTGTTGTAGCTGTTGTTTTTGCCTTGCTTTCTTTTTTTTGCTTTTCCTTTGCATGTTCCCTTAGGACTCTTATTCCAATTTAATTTTCGATTAAATTTTGAGTAGGATAGACATTAGGAGTTTAATCCATGCATGATAATATTAGGTTAGTCCCTTTAAACCTCAACCTTAGGTCCATCTTTTGCATGCTAACATTAGAATATAATCTCCTTTCACATCCCGACTTTAGGACCACTTTGCACGACAAAGTTAGGGCCAAGTTTCCCTTAGACCTTCCGTGCGTCTCTCTTCTCATCTCAAAACACATTCTAACTAATCTAATAAATACGATGAACGTCGTATGCTACTTTCGCTACTGCGAAAAACGAGGTCGGCAAGACAGAAGAGTCGCCACCTTTCGTTATTAATCCCTCAGAACGGGACAGGAAACGATCAAAAAAACCTGACGCAAAGGTATAAGACAAGGTCATCGCAACCATTGTCTGGGTTCGGGAGTCGGTTACGCAAGGTGAAGGTATTAGCACCCCTCACGTCCATCGTACTCGATGGGATCCACGCTTGTTGTGTTTATCTGACGGGTTTGATACATCTATCTACGCTAAAGGTCTGGTCTGAAAATAAAAGAAAATGACTCGGCATAGCGTCGCACTTTATGCCTACGTATTCCCGTCTAGAACGTGAAATCAGAGTCAACGTAGTTCGCCTAACTACGGGTGAAGGGGAAGGTTGCTCGCCGAGATATCGCATCTCGTGCCTACGTACTTTCACACAGCGCGAAAGATCAGAGCAAACGTAGTTCGGGCTGCAAAGAACACAGGTTTGTTCAGCTGTTTTTATCCAAGTAAAGTTAACAGACAGTTCCAGCAGTTGGTGTTTGCAGCTCGACCTTTGGAGACTTAGCCGTTACCGTTTGCGATAGAACTGAAAGTTAACAGAATTTTCCTTTAAGAAAGGGTTTTCTTGATTAAGAGGTCCAAGAGGACAAAAAGGATTTGAATGTTTGTTTTTGCAGTCTTTTACGGAAGAAGTGAATTGAGTTTTCGTTTGTAACTCGTGTTGCACTAAAGACTTGGACTTAAGAGTGAATGTGTCGCATGTCACCCAAAGGGTACCACACTAGACACTCAAGCTATGTGAGGGAAACCCTCCCATAACACTTTCTCGAGTAGCTTAAGGCTTGTAACGCACGACACTTGTTATCCTTTATTAAGTGTTTTAACAGATGTTTGAGATGAGAAGAGAAGCAGACGCAACTAAGGGAAACTGACTCTATCCTACAGTTGTCATGCAATGTTTGTCCTATGGTTGAGGTTAGAAGGGAAACTAACTAATGTTATCATGCATGGTTAGAATCCTAATGTCTGTCATAACTTCTCTTGAACAAGAGAAGTCAGAGTTCCTAGGGGAACATGGCAAAGGAAAGCAACAGTAAATCAAATCAACTGAAAAGAAATTACTGTAAACAAAATGCTGTAAGTAAAATGCATGCTATGCATCACACAAGCAGAAGGAGTCGCACTCAACTTGTAAACAAACAAGGCACAAAGGGCACACACCACATAGGAAAGGGAGCTGAGCTCTACCAAATACCAGCAAGCAAAGCCACACAGTAAAAATACAAGCAGAAGGAGTCCCACTTAACTTCTAATGCAATACAAGCAAGGGGAGAAGCTCAACCCTTAGGATGCTCTTAGGCCTATGATCATCTACATGAAGCCTATTTCTAATGCAACACTCCAAGCAAGTCACATCAATACAGCTGAACAAGAAGAAAACAGACAAACAGGGAAAACAAGCCAGCAATCTCCACAGCAGAGCAATCTTCCGACATCAATCCAATCCAAAGTCTGTAACTGTTCTTCAAGTCCACACCATCTTCAAGAGAAGGAAAGGGATGCTCCATCTTCAAGATCCATGAGGCTCCACCAACAAGGATGAGGATAATCCACAAGATGAGTATATGATGATGGGAAGCATGATGGAAACCAAAGGAATCCATCATGATACTCAACCATGCATCCATGAAAGGCATCCTCAAAAGTTCTACTCATTATGACATGCCATACATCCCTCCAAAGGAGAGATGAGACTTTCACATGAGGACTTTGAATCATAGGATGGAATGGAAAGAAAACGAAGCTATCCATGTTTATTTGAAGAAAGAAAGAACAATTCTAAAGCTCTCCTAAACCCTAATTGAACAAGCTACAAGAAAGCTAATCAAAGGGAAACAAAAACTCAAAATCAAACATCATAATCAATCAAACAGAAGCTACAACATGCATAAAGCATCATCCAAGAGGAATGGGGAACTTGTCTTATGCTAAAGTCCATTAATGAAGTCAATCTAAGGGAAAGACTATGTTATGAACATGTTAAAACTAGTCTAAGTATTAATTCCATCTAAAATACTAAACTTATTTCTAAAATTCTAGGAAAATTTCTAAGGGAACCTACATGTGTTAGGTATCTATAGTAAAAAGGTCAGGGCCTAAATCTAATGGGAAGATCCCTAAACAATTCCTACATCACAAGGTGTCACAAAATAACCCTAAAATGGAAGGTCTAATGATTTAATTCTAAAACAGCACCAAAAACCATTTAAAAATTACCAAAAAAATCATGGAAGCACCTTAATATGTACATAATCAAAAACCAAAAGGATGGGGGAAAATCCAAGAGGAAAGGGTTCAAACAGCAAGAACAATCCAAGGAAATTTTAAACAAGGCAATATGGATCAAGCACAAAGATGGTGCTCAAAACCTACACAAAATGTAGTATAAATTCCAGAGAAAAATATGAGGAAATCCCTCAAGATGTATGTGATACCCCTGCAAAATGTTAGACAAAAATATTTGGTTTTGATGACTCAACAAAATTCCACAAGATTGAAGCACAATTGTTACAATTGTTTTGCCTTAACAATGTAAAAAATCAAAACTAAATGGAAAAAAAAATGATAAAATCAATTTTATTGTTTCTAAAATATGCTAACACATTAAAGATCACCTGTAAAAAAATCAAGATTTAATGAGCATTTTTTATATTTTTTATGTATTTAAAGCAAACAGCATGCAAACAGAAAAATAAAAGAAAAGAAAACTAAAATGAAATGGAAGGTGGTGCAAGTAGCAGTTAATCCAAGGCAATTCGAATTTGGGCCAGCAGAGTAGGGTGCGGATAGCGAATCTTCTTAAGCCCATTCAGAATTCATTAAATGATGTGGCGCTGATGTGGCACGCGGAGGTGACGCGCAGATGAGCATTTGATCGGAATACTCGATCTTCATTTTCACGCGATCGGACGGTAATGCTTCGTCTTCTCCAAATTGAATTTCAAAGAGAGGGAACGAACAGCAAGAATGCAGCGCCGACGACGGTAACCGTAAGGATTTTCTGGCGGCTTCTCATGCACATATCTCCCTCGTTTCTCAACGGTTTCGCATGATTTTTAGACCAAACTTGAAGGATTTTTCGTAAGGAACAAGAATATCCTATTTATACTTGCTAAAACTCCACGAATAGAGAGATTCATCACCAACAAGAAAACATGTTCATCCTAAAATTGTCTCTAAACTTCAGTTTTTTCATCCAAAATCCATTTATGGTTCATGTACTACCTAACCTCATGCATATTCTATCTTAATTCATCAAGAACAGAGCATAAATTCGAAATGTAAAAACCTGAGTTGGAGCTTCAAATTGGAGTGGTTATGGCGCGAATCTTGATCCAATATCGTGCAGATTTACTCAATGATGATAATAGAAGCTTCTTCAACGCTCACTTGCTCCAGAAACGGCCTCTAAGTTGAAAATCAATTTTCACTTGTAACAAACTTTTTTCAATGTGCTTCTTACCTTTCCAAGCTCATTCCATCACCAACCTTCATCTGGAATCATCCATGGCAATATATAGAAATGATTTGTGGGCTTTAGAGGTCCATGGGAGGCCCAAATTATGATATCCAATTTTCAAGTTTCTTCCAAAATTCTAACAATGGAAAAAACGAATTATGGGTTTTCCAACCTTCTAGAACCTTAATTCAACTTTCATATGACCTTGTGAATGAGTTTGGATCAAAAGGAGACCTTGGTTGTGCCTTGTGAATGACTTTGGATGTGTAGCTTATTCATGAAGTCACAAATTGGAACACCATGAACCAAGCCTCAAATGCAAATTCTAATAATGCCATTGTGTTTAGAATGATTTTTCCACTTAAAATATGTCCTTACTTGGTCTTGTTTGAGCACATAGAATTTATTTTGAATTTTTCAAGTTTAGTGCCTTTTAATTCCCTTTTTCAAAGCACCTTTGAATCAAACCTTGCTACAAGCCACATTAAAATCTCCTTGATCCATGGTCGACCTTAAAATTCCATTTTGAGCAAGTTTCATGTTGGAAAAAACTTCATTTGAGAAGTGCAAGATGGAGAAATTGACCTATAATTGAAAATGGCCTATAATCTCACTTTCCCAAAATACCCCTGCCTTGCAAAGCCTATAACTTGAGCTCCACAAATCAGAATGAGGACTTCTAGGACTTTTTGGAAAGCTAAGATCATAAGGAACAACTTTTTATGTTTATCAAAAGGTCATGTGAAACTTCCTTCTAGGTCACAAGTAGCTGGGAAGTCAGATGATTTTCACAGACAAATTTAAGATGCATCTGATGACCTGTAACTTGTCTGGCTCATAACATCAGTTCTACAAATCATATGGATGACTTCTAGTACTAAAATTAAAGGCACAAACATCCTCTACAAGTCTCATGCTTGTCCAAAAGTCATGTGAGACTTGTATCTTGACTTACATGGCTTTGAAGTTAGGCACTAAGCAGGGATTTTACCCTAGGAACCCTGACTTAGCAACTTTAACCACTCTTGATTATTCTTGATTTGTTCTTGAAACCACATCTCACATGATTTAAAGTATCATTCCATGAATAAAATTACCTAGAAGTAGGCTTTGACTCTCTTCAATTTGCATATTTGACCTAGGGTTGACCAGATGAAACCCTAGCTGCACCAACTTCAACTGTGGCTCCTGTACTTGATACAATGACTTGACTGAGCTCCATTATGACCCTTTAGGCACTCCATGAGCTCTATCCACATACCCTATACATGATCAAGGCTTTACAACCCTCTAATGATCTTCAAATGGCTCCCAAGTTAGGAGATGGGCCCCATACAAGCAACCAAACTTCTCAAAGACTCAAACCACTTTCTGTTGACCTTGGTGACTTCTCAAGCTTGAATAAATCTTCTGGCTAGGCTTCTCTTGACATATACCACACTTGATCCCATGCTAAATGAAGGATGTTATACTATGCAAATGCTAGAACTATGATATGCTAATGCAATGAAACATAAACCAAGTGAGAATAAAGGTTGGGCAAATTTTGGGGTGCAACAGCTACGAGCCTTATGTACGTGGGAAATGATGAGTGGTGGGTTTCTCCTCACTTGTCTAGAATGTTTAGCATATTCCCTTTGGGCGGTATGCGACGCATTCGCTCCTATGTCATAGTCTTTAGTGCAATGTAAATCTCAAACAAACTAATTCACTTCACTAAAACTCACAAACAAATCTCAAACCTTTTATCCTTCGGGATTGTTGTTTTAAACTTCATTTTCAGAAAAGAGTATGTTACTTTTTCGTTCTACCGCAAACAGGCATTGTCCCAAACTGCTAGAATGGGAACTTAACGTCACTCATAAAAAACACTTAACCTACCCGTGGTTTCGTTTTCGCGAACTACGTTTGCTCTGATTTCTCATACCAGATGAGGATACGTAGGCACAAGATGGCAATGTCTTGGCGAGCAACCTTTCCCCCCATCAACCGTAGTTTTTCGAACTACGTTGATTCTGACTTTTCCATTGCACGAGGGAATATGTAGGCATAGGGCGGCGATGTCCTATCGAGTCTCTTTTTTCTTTTCCATCCCCCATTTAGCAGTAGATTATAGATAAAAACACCCTTTGATTAGATAATAAGCATGGATCCCGTTTAGTACAACGGACGTGAGGGGTGCTAATACCTTCCCCTTGCGTAACCGACTCTCGAACCCTAGATTTGGTTGCGATGACCTTGTCTTTTCCCGTTCTTCAGGTTTTCTTCGATCGTTTCCTTTCTCTCTCTTTGGGATAAATAACGTTTAGTGGCAACTCTTCTGTCTTTCCGCCGGGTGTTTTTCGCAGTTGCGACAGCTGGCGACATTGCTGGGGACTAGCTTCCCTATGCGAGTCAATCCTAGCGCTTTTTGTTTTGCTTCTTTGGGTGTTTACTTTTGTGCAGTTATTTGCTTTTATGTATATTATCTGTTGTATATTATTACATTTGCATTTTGTTATCATATTATGTTGTTGTTAATGTGTTATGGGTGGGTTGTTCCATTGAGAGATAAGCCCAATACCCAGGCTTGAGTGCACACTTAGTATTAGTGTGGAGAGTAGTGCGGGCTTGCATGTTTGACATGCAAGAGCCCTCATGAAATTCGCGTCCAGACGAGGTTTTCTTCGGAGACATCCTATCCCGCGCATTTCTCAAGATTAAGAAGTATGCGCAGAGGTCTAAGCAGTCCGACATAATCTTTGACCAGCTCCCTATGATTTATCTCTGTTGTTGCAACTCTTGCTTCAACATCAATTAGTAGAACTTCGGACTCTGGCTCCATTTGCTGGTAAGCCACCACCAGGCTATGATGCAAGTGCCCATTGTGATTTCCATTCTGGGGAACTAGGGCATAATGTATAGAAATGAAAGGCTTTTAAGCACAAAGTTCAAGACTTAATCGATTCGAAAGCATTTGAATTCATGCCGAGTAGTTTAAGTGTACAAGGTGGTCTTTTCCCAATTGCTGTGAAAGAAGCGGATAATCCTGTTTTCTCCCCTGAAGCTGCATCAGGTCAGGGGCGTATCTTATAGTCTTTGGTTTCAAAATCTCCACGTCCACAGCTATTGCCTATTCCTGGACCAAGTCTGAGGATAAAAGCGCCTGAATGAAAGGAATTCCCTGATCGGTATCAGCAACAGACTGGCTCCCAGAAAAAACAACAAAGGTCTGTGCATTAGTTGAAGTCTTCCAAGTGAGAAATTAAGACTGCAAGGACATCATTATAATTAATCAGTCCAGGTGAAGCTGAGCCAGACTTCCTCAGTCATGTCATTTTTAATTTTTGCTACATTTTTCATTTGTATTTTTCATTGTTTGTTAATACTCTGTTTGCATGTAAAAACTTGTTTGTTTTTGAATGATGATCTTAATGCAATAAGTATGTTTCTCTTGAAATTGAAAATTCTGGCAAGCACATTATGGATGTTATTACCAAAGTTATAACATCCACTATGACATTGACTGTTGTACTAACTAATTTAACTGTAAAGTAAATCAGTAAAAACACAGTAATTGTTTACCCAGTTCAGTGTCAACAACACTTACATCTGGGGGCTACCAAACCAGGGAGGAAATTCACTATTAGTAGAATCAATTCAAAGTCAAACAACCAGTTTGCACTTCTCACTTAATCCCTACCCAATGACACTTCAACTTAGAGACACTTTAGACCTGAGTATACCCACTCACTCCCCCTCAATCACCACAGTGATATACAATTCACAATTACAAAAGTCAATATGAAGAAACACTTCATACACACCTTGATCTTGCTTCACAGCTTTGATCAAGGACTCACACACTCTTGCTTAACAGCTTTGAGTGAGACACTGCTTTGAATCTACCTAATCAATGCAATCATCCAACAGATAATTGCATGAAGTACAAGTATTCCTAAGACTCAATTCACACGTGAAGACTAGCCTTTTTCACTCACAAGGACTCTTTAATTTGCACTCTCTATTCTTCTGTCAAGAGCTGCTGTTCAGGATTGCTTCTTCTGATATTTATAGCAGTTGTCAGTCCTTTTGGGCCTTGGTGCATAAATTAGGTTTTATTCATAAAAAACCTATTTCCAATGATTTGCACGCTTGCCACTTAATTCAGGGATATTTTAGTTCGCCTAGGGCTTCTAGAAAGTCTCATGATATCCAGCTTGAGCTCCTATTATGTTTCCTGGTTTATAGCTACCAGAAAAACAAACTACGCTTGATGTCATACGACCCAAGTCATAACATTGGGTATGAAATCTAGCTTAATTTGCTTTTAGCTAAGTCAACTTACCCTGCACAGACCATATTATGTATGCACTAACATCAGTCATGACATACATACATGCTCTAGTGTTTTGCCACAAAATGCAGCCAATCAAGAGCACTTATAAACTCCCCCTTTGACAAATTTTTGGCTAAAACACTCTGTCATCATATCAGAGATTTACACAGCAGAAGACTTATGATGTGTCCTGTCATGTAGGAAAGTTACTAGCTCAAACCACTCCGAGTCCTCACAGTTAGCCCTCACTGTTATAACTCACCTTGTTAACCCTCTGTTAGTTACCACTACAGATGTCACACTTTGCTGAGTAACACACTGGGTTACTCCCCCTCAACTGTTGCATATCCTATCAGCTGAGCACACAACCTGCAAACAGCCCTGCAGTCACACATAATCATCCAGTCTGCTCTGGATGTTATGACATTCAGGTTGACATCCTGAAGTTACACACACCTGTGCTACTCCCCCTGAGGAGTTGCACAACACTCTCTGATACTATCCTGCAGACACACACAACTCCTAGATACCTTCTAGGATCACACAATCAACCAGTCAGTTCTAACACACATTCCTATACACCATAGGAATTCACACACATAGCACATTACTAACAATTAGACTGTTGTTATCACATATCTCCTCAGCAACACCTGCAAGGATTACATTACTAACAGCTAGACTGCTGTTATCACATATCTCCTTAGCAGCACCTGCAAGGATTATACCATGTGCACATAATAGCACATAGGCTAGCCAAGCTATCCACCTGTTCTTCACTGTTCTGCACATCACCTGCACCTGTACTTTTATTTCATTTGTTGTACCTGCTGTTTTCTATTATACTCTCTCTCTCTCTCTCTCTCTCTCTCTCTCTCTCTCTCTCTCTCTCTCTCTCCCCCTTTTTAGCCACAAATTAAGACTCACTAATAGACTAGCATAGAGCATAAAGTGTAACATTACAATTGTTAGGATTTACATTACAACAAACTGCTCTTTGAAGAGCCCCACAAAAGTAAACTGCATTCCGGAAGGAAAGCAAAGCACAGAAATGTGCAGACCAGCAGTCTAGTCACAAACTAGACTGTTACCTTAATCTTCTTCTGGCTTGTCAGAATAATGAGGTGGATCCCTGCGAGCCAATGAAATAGTGGTGCCTCTGAGGACCACCCTTTTCTCGAACATCTCATCAATAATTTCCTCTCGTGACATACCTAAGAAGGCTGATTTCTTCTTAAGTTCTTCATCAGTGGGAGGAGGATACTTGTGTCTTCGTTCTTCATGCGAGAGAGGAGCGCCTTTAGAGGGTTTTGGGTTGGTCTTAGATGAAGATCCTTTTACGCGAAGACATGTTGTTGTTGAGAGTGAAGGTCTGGGAGAGGTGTAGGAAGATAATGGGGGAGGAGAAGCACGTTTGTGTGGAATGGAGAGCTTTATTGGTCAAGGACTTGGATTGTATTGGAGTTTTAAAACTCTTACGTGCCATTAATTGCTATGCATCCTCATACATGTAAATACCCAACTTTCCTCTACGATTTTCAACTTGATCAGCACCTAGAGCCATTGTACACATGTCAGCTAGCTGTGGTTCAGTGGACACATGCTCCAAGAAAATCACTTTGTCTTTCACAAGGTTCATTTGCTTAGTTCTACTGTCCTGGATTGGATTTTTGGAGATGTTAGTAGCACTAAGATTGTCACAGTACAATGTCATGACGTCCTGAGTGACATTGTATTCTGTTAACATTTGCTTCATCCAGACCAGCTGAGAACATCTGCTACTCTCTGCTATGTGCTTAGATTCAGTAGTGGATAGTGAGGCACACTTGTGCTTCTTGCTGAACCAAGATATTAGGTTGTTCCCTAAGAAGTATCCACCAACTATGCTCTTTTTATCTTCCCAATACCCAGACACGGTAGGATCATACTCATGAGAGCAGAGTATGCCATGGCCACAGACTCCATTCACATATTTGATAATCCTTTTCACTTGATTCATGTGACTTTCCTTGGGATTTGCTTGATACGTAGCACATACACCAACTGCAAAAGCAATGTCAGGTCTGCTGGTTGTGTGATCCAGAAGGCTTCCAGTCAAGCTCTTGTACAAGCTTTGAACATACTTTGGTAGCTTCATATGAGTAGGTGTAGATGTTCTTTTGTGGCCAGCATTATCCAACCCAACCTTTTTTTCAATGCCTTTGGTATATTGACTTTGTGAGAGCAATATAGGGTCCTCCATTTGCTTGACTTGTATCCCAAGAAGGTAGATTAATTTTACACACAAACTCATCTTAGACTCAGATTGTATCTGATTAATATATTGTTTTACCAACTTCTTAGACATTCTACCAAAGACTGTGTCCTTCACATACATCTGAGCAGTTTTGACTTCTCCATCCTTATTGTTAGCAAAAAGAGTCTTATTCATTTCACCTTTTCTATATCCATGGGCAGTAGGAGATTTAGTCAGTGTTTCGTACCAAGCCCTGGAAACTTGTTGTATTCTATAGAGAGCTTTCCTCAACTTGCACACAATATTAAATCCTATGGGTTGCTCCATATATCCTTTCTTATTCAAGTATCCAATTAGGAAGGCGCTCTTTACATCTATCTTCAGAATGCAAGCAATTTCCAACATCCACCTGATTGACTCTGGCCTTGCCACTGGTGCAACAGTTTCATCAATTCCTTCTACTAGCCTAGCCTTGTTCCTGACTACTCTTCCTTGTTTATCAGACTTGTTTTTGTGCATCCACTTAGTTCCAACTATGTTAGTTCCACTTGGTCTTGGAACCAATTCACATACTTTATTCCTTTCAAGCTGATCTGAGTCCATATTTATGTTACTCTGAATGTTACAATATAGGGTCATGACATTCTGAGTGACATTGCCCTTATTATGCTGACCATTTGTCATGATCTTCATAAGCTTCCAGTACAGCAGGTCCAGGTTTATATGATGCTCATCCTTAGAATGTCTTTTCTTGACTTGCATGTTAACCCCATAGCCTGTATTTCTCTCCAGAGAAACCTTATAAGTTCCACTTATTGATTCCTTGGTGATGACCTTCCTTATTCTTTGAGGATGTCTACCTTTCTCCAACCATAGTTGATCCTTTTCTTCATTGCCCAAGACATTGAGGTTACTTCTAGGCTCCCATAGATAGCAGTTATTCTTTGCTTTGTATCCTCTCATGACTTCCTTCCCTTCTTGATTAGTGGCAACACATTTACCTTTGGTAAATTGGACCTTTAAGCCTTGATCACAAAGCTGACTGATACTTATCAGGTTTACAGTCAGTCCTTTAACCAGCAAGACATTCCTTAATTCTGGAGCTTTAGGATTGTCAAGTTGTCCAGCACCTGTGATTTCTCCTTTATCTCCATCACCAAAGGTTACATGACTTGAGGAGTGAGGTTTGAGTTTAGTCAAGTGATCCTCAATTCCAGTCATATGTCTGAAACATCCACTCTCAAAGTACCAATCCTCTTTGGTTGGCATCCTTAGGGGAGTGTGGGCTGCTAGTGCAAAGGTCTTGGCAACCCATTGTCTTTGCTTGTTAGGAACCTTTTTCTTCGGTTGAGCATGATACTGCTTCCTGACATGAGTACCATGTTTGGACTTGCCTTGATGATGATGGTTAGGAAATCCATGTAACAAAAAACAACCAGATTTGATGTGTCCAAGCTTTCCACAGTGGTAACACCTATACCCTTGGAATTGTCTCTTGACTTGATTCTAGTTTTTGTGTAGTGGATGTTGTGACATTGGTCGTGACATCCTTTTTAACTTCTGAATCTCAGGTTGTAATCTCTTGAGTTTTAATACAGGATTTTGTTTATCAACAAATCCTAGTCCAGACCTATCTCTTGAGTTCTGACCAATCTGAAGGATTTCCTCTAGGGTGTCAGTCCCAGAATTGAGGATCCTTATGGATTTTGTTATTTGGTCCAAGTTAGATTTCAATAGGTTGACCTTACCTTTGAGTGATTCTATAGTGACTAGATGCTCCTTCTTTTCAGATTCTAACTCCTTGATGAGTTTTTTCTGATGCTCTCCTTGCTAGTACATATCAGTACTTCTGATGTGAAGCTTTTGATATGAGGCTGCAAGCTCCTCAAATGTCATCTCTTCTTCACTTGCGTCACCATCAGATATGCACACATTGTTGAAAGCAGTGACATGCTTGGCAGACTCTCCTCCTGATTCACTTCCTGAGTCTTCATCAGACCAAGTGACAGTTAGGCCTTTTCCCTTCTTTTTGAGGTATGTGGGACATTCCCTCCTAACATGTCCATATCCCTCACACTCATGACATTGGACTCCTTTTCTTTGGCCAGCTTTGTCTTCAGCTTTGCTGATGTCAGAGGAGCTATTTTTGACATAGGGCTTTAACTTCTGATCAATTCTTTTGATCAGTTTACTAAATTGTCTTTCAAGCAGTTCTATTGCTTCTGACAAAATTTCCTCTTTTTCCCCATCTTCTCCTCCTGCCTCTTCTACAGTGTTAGAAACAAGAGCTATGCTTTTGTTCTTTTTCTCCACAGCCTGATTACTCATTCCCATTTCAAAGGTTTGAATGGAACCAATGAGTTCATCCACTTTCATGTGGCATATGTCTTGGGCTTCTTCAATGGTTGTGACCTTCATTGTAAACCTTCTAGGCAAGGACCTGAGGATTTTCCTCACAAGCTTCTCTTCAGACATGTTTTCTCCCAAAGCTCCTGAGCTGTTAGCAAGTTCAAGTACATTCATGTAAAACTCATGAATTGTCTCATCTTCCTTCATCTTTAGACTTTCAAATTTTGTAGTCAACATTTGTAGTCTATACATATTTACTTTTGAGGTTCCCTCATGAGTAGTTTTGAGAGTGTCCCAAACCTCCTTTGCTAGTTCACAGTGATGTACCAGCCTGAAGATGTTTTTATCTATGCCATTTGATCGTGACTTTCTATGTCTAATACAACCTAACTGCAAGTGCACAGTCTATCGCGTAGTAATAATAGATATCGATCCCACAGGGACTCGTAATCAAACTAGTGTTCTCAGGAGTTACTATGTTTAGCTAGGTAGATAATGTTTAAGGGAATAAGATTGTCACTAAAGGGAACTAAGAATGTTAATTAAATTATAATTAAGTGAATCGATATGCAGTAATTATATTCTTCGGGGATTTGACAAGTTACCGGTATACGAAATATTTTTCAGAGTTTATTTAAGCAGAAAATGGTGATCTGAAGACTCTCGCCTCACGATGGTTATTGACGCTAATCATAATTCTAAGGGCCAAACGTACGCTTTCGTGTCCCATTCGGGGTTAAAATTATTTTTTGGAAATCTCTAAATTCTAATTCATTTTAAAGTGCTTTCGTTGTTATTAAAATGAATGACTAGTGTTTACTATCTGGTCTTGCCGCAACTTTCGCTTGTTGGTTCGTACCTTAATTAATTTCCCACTTTCGTGGCAAAACTACTTTTAAATAAGTTCTCGCTTTCGCGACGAAGTTTATTCAGTAAATTAATTTAAACACTCAGACCATAAACAACTTTTGAAAAAGACAATTTTCAACCGGTTATTGTCAAATCCCTTCCGAATTATTATTACATATCGATTACTTTAATTTAGCCAGACATGGATTTGGGAAAGGTAAAACATAAATGAAAACAATAAATAATAGCATACATCATAATAAAAACTGGAATTACGATTAAAATGAGAAACCTGTAAATATTCCAATTGACCTTTGGGCAGATCCTCCACAAATGTTGGCAGGATTCTGGTCTTTGTGCCAATTGATCGTACAACGAAAATAAGAATTACAGAAGAAATGAAAGGAATGCAGAAAGAGAAAAGAGAAACAAATAAGAATATTAAAAACTAGAAAGGTTGCTCTGAAAATAAATTGGCAGCACTTCGTTGTCTGAATGCGGCCCCCCTTCTGAGTTCCCCTTCTTCCCCTTTTATAGAAATGGAATTCTAACGGTTATAACTTGAAGAAGGTGGACTTTGAGGCAGAATTATCAGGGAGTAGTGGTCCACTATTTGGGACTTGGAACTGCTTCTTTCACGTGCATTTGAAGTGGGGCGTTTTTGCCTGCATGACGATCGTCACAATGTGTGACGGTCGTCATGAAGCTGTGACAGTCGTCACAACAGCAAAATCAGCATTCTGCATTTTTCATGTTGTTTTCATCCGATTTTCGTCCATATTTCATCTGAGATTGCTTCTTTTCTTCATATTGCCTTGTTTAGACATGATCATCAAATACTTGCAAAGTATCAGACAAATAACACGGAAATAACCCGAAATCGGATCGAAAACAGTTAAACATCAGTTGAATTATGCATCAAAATATATATACGATTTCGTGTTATCAAACTCCCCTAAGCTTGAATCTTTGCTTGTCCTCAAGTAAAACAGGAAAAAGTCGGCAAGCACGAGGCAGCTTCTTCGTTCGCAAAGTTGGGAAAAACCGGGATTCTTAGTAAGAACAAAACGAGTACCATGACGACACTGGACTATAAGTCTTCGGAGGTCTCCTTCTTATGCGAATCGGTCCCAGTCATGCTACTGTAGCTTGGTGTCAAGGTTCTCGCGGCAAGTTCACCCTGTTTGTTCTAGCGCAATCACATTAAGCCCATTGTCTGTACACTCTCATGGCAAGTCAACCTGTTAGTGAATATGATCTCATTTCTGTTTTGATCTTCTTCATTGATCATAAGCTTGTATCATTGATTTTTCAATGAGTTTTCGTGCCGTTGGGCTAAATGCTAGGGTGAGGAGCACCTAACTTAGAAGGAAACGTGTCTTTATATTTTTGGCTATCTAGCTTTCTTTTCATGATTTTTCATCTTTTTGGAGATCATACACTTATTTGCATTGGTCGCTCGCTTAGAAGTGTTTTAGGATGGTGCTGACTGCTAGTATAAACTACTTGGGGCTGAGTTTGCGTAGACACTTGAGACTTTGGTACACGTAGGTAATGAAGCCGACTCGCATAAACCAGAGATCTAAGGTGTCAGGATGGTACTGGTTTTGTTAGAATTGTCGTCTCCTCGGAGTTTCAAAACTTGGTTTGAACTCGGGTGCATTCTCGTGATGCTTTTTGCTTTTGAGGAACGAACGAAAATTTTTTGTTTACGTCGAATAAAGTGGGGATATTTGCGTAACGGAAAAAAGGATATATAAACGAGCTTTATTTGCTAAAAATAGAAAAATGTTTGAATATAAATTACGAAATTCAAAGTACAATGGAATGGGAAATAAACGCTCCGCTCCCATACTATCTCAATCAGTGTCCCCACTGATTTGAAATAATGCGAGAGGGAGGTACAACGGAAATGAAAGTACAAATAAACTGAAAATATAGTAAACAAATAAGGAAAAAATGATAACTAATCACGGCCTCTGCCTCGGTCACGTCCTCGCTCTCGTCCTCTGGCTCTTACCTGGGCAACTCGGTCCTCAAAACTCATAGCTTCGGTATGATAGACATAGTCACGGAGTCCTTCGACTTGCAAGGTCAGATTCGCCAAGTTCTCAGTAATGGTTTCTTGGCCGGTTTGTAGTTGTTGCATTTGGGTCTGATGGCAAGCTTCGAACTGCTCGGCTCGCTGATTCTGCTGCTGCATCATAGCGAGTATCTGGGCCTGCTGGTCGAGAGAGCGGTGGAGGTCCTCTTCTGAGTAGTCGGGCACTGGACGATGGCGGCGGCGGCGGGAGGATGTACCTTCGGAAGGAAGAGGCTGCGATGCCTCCGGTTGCTCCGGTCTGTCCAACTCAGCTTGGATTTCGTCGTCAGAACCTTGGGTGTGGTCCTGAGTTGGAGCAGCGGCAGTAGGAGGGGCAGTGAGGTCAAATAACCAGTTGGTACGATCCTCTGGGTGTGTCCGGGTGCGTGATGGAAGGATGATGCTTCAGACGGTTTTGCCACGCACTACCGGATGGTACTTGCCATCGGCTCTGGAACGGATGAGGTGAGAGGCTCTGCAGTGGTCGGTGTCAAGGAACACCGAGGGGATGGCATGGAGGTGCTGGAGGCGGTCGCCGAGGTTCAGCCCAAGTGCAATGGCAGTGACAATCCCGCCAAAGTAAAATGGCTTGGAGCCACAGTTACAGTTGGCCTGAATGTGGGCCAGGAGGAACGGAGCGGCGTTGATAGGCTCGTTGTTGAAGACACAGTGGAGGAAGAAGAGCTCTTTCGAGTTCACCTTATGGTTGCTGTCCCGGGCGAAGATTGTGTTGCTCAATGCTCGGTGGAAGTACCGGATGGTCGGGTTATGGATATGCGTTGCGTGCAGAGAATCCTAACCATCGGCATTGATGCCGGTCAACTGGTACCAGAGCGCGAAGGCTTTGTGCTGGAACTGATCGGTGAGCATTGTCGCCTCGAGGGAGTTGTAAGATGGCGGCAATCTGGTTCTGGTTCACTTGATAGTTTGTGCCGAACATCCGGAAGCATGCGGCACCGGAGTGTTGGCTGAGGTCGCCGCTGGAAGTGACGTAGGTGAACGAACTTAGGAACTCGAGAGTGAGTTGTTCGTACGTCGGCAGTGGATTGGTGCAGAGGTTCCATATGCCGGCTCTTTGAAGCATCCAAGTGACGCCGTCAAGGAGTCCGAGCTCTGTGAGCGATGGAATATGTGGATAATGAGTCGGCTGGAGCGAACGTTGATGGAATGCGATGTAGTTGGCCCGCTGTCTCTCGCCGGAGTCACCTTCACTGAACACAATGTTGCTGAGGTCTGGGGTTTCGTGGTTTCTCGCCATTGTTGGAGAATTGAGGTGGTTCTGAGGAGTGGGAAAATGTGACAGAAGTGTAGTAGGAAGTTGAGATGGGAGTTGGGATATATGGTGCAAGGTGGGGAAAACGAAAAATTGGAGTGGGGAGGGAGTTGCTGATGATTGGAAGTTGAAAGGAGATGAGTGGGAGAGAAAATGCAACCCCTGTTATATCAGATAACAGTTTTGGGTTCGTGTCGGTCGTCACGTATCTGTGATGCTCGTCACCCGCGTGACGCTCGTCAGGCTCCTGTGACGGGCGTCACAGCAGCAAAATCTGCAGAACGCAGAATTTTGCTGTGAGGGTGTTCTTGCAGTGACTTTTAGGCCTAGTATTGATATGGCAATGTATTATAGCAGCCAATAAACAATGAATAATGTAAAAACAGAATAAATGAATAAATGTTGTAATTTAAATAACAAGAAATTAGAATGATTGTAATGTAATACATGAAGAAATTAACAATGCGAAAATCCAAATGATTAAACTAAACTAAACTAAACTAAAACTAGTATCTAGTCTTTTCGTGCCTTCAACTTGTTAGACTATGGCACGGATCTAGAAGGGGGGGGTTGAATAGATCCCCAATTAAAATTTGAGTCGGCGCTACCAATTTGAAATTGGTTTTAAAAATGTTCTTAAGTGCGGAAGCGGCCGAGGAAAATTGTAGTCTAAAACGAACGGTTATTGGAAAACCGGATATACGTAAGCCTATGGATTTATGACAATTCAGAAAAATAGAATCACAACACAAACTATGCTTATCAATTATTTACTTCAATTTTCAAGGTTACCTAGTTCCAATGACAAACAAGGCACACAAAAACTAGAAGCAAAATAAGACAATTTTAGTTCAGGACTTTTGTCGAACAGTTTGTGTGCACAAATACCTCAAAGGATATTTATGTTGAGTAAGAGATTGGAAATGCCCTAGTACAATATTTTTATTGTACTTAGTAGTTAAAAACAGAGTTTCAACACTTCACTCAATTTGTATCACAGTTTGACAATAATCACTTAAGCTAGAATCACTTATTTTATAAGCTGAATTGAAAGTGACAGAAACTAAAGAACACACGATTTGATGAGGCAGTTCCCCCGTCGTCCTTGCTTCGGGGTACGTCTGCCCTCAATTCTAAAATTAGAATTGAGATATATTGAATATATATCACCTGTTGGAATGAACAGTTTACACAAGAGTTGATAGATAATGATACAAACAATCTCAAATGATGTTGATGCTTGCTATCCCTTCTTGCACCTTGATTCAAGATGAATCAAGCCCTTCAATTTGTTGTGAATGATCTCCGATTCCAGCCACCTTAATGAAAAACCTTCTGTTGTTCAAACCTTCGGCTCGGCTGATCTGAGACACCAACAAATCAAAACCCGGAAAGTCTTCAACACTTCAACGCCCTAGCTACTAAACTGATGAACCTTCCGTTGATCAATTACCTTCGCACTTGCTTGAATGTTGAATGAACTATTCCGTAGAAAAAGCCCTCAAAACCTTCTAGTCTTGATGGGTAAAACCCTCAAGGTTTTCTGCAAGAAACACCTGCCCCAATTTCCACTCGAACCGGATCTTCAATCAACGCGTTCGAACCTTATCACCCTCGAACAAGACACCAATCACAGCAAAAATGATTGTGTATATTTGTGGATTTGTGTGTTGTTTGAAGGATGAAGATGAAGAAATATGTTGCACCTATTTCACGTTTCTTGCCCTGACAATTTACTCAAGATTTCAATTGTTAGTTGTCAAAAATAAGCAAAACTCTATTTATAGTAATAACCAAAACAGTCAACTGAACATAATTTTAAAACACAACAAGAAAAATTGCACAGCGCGCGAACGGTCGACCATAGGGTCGGCGTGTGCTGACCCGTGGGAAATACACAGCTTCATGCGCTGAGTGGCATGGTCGACGCATGTCTTCATGCGCTGATCCGTGGAAAATCAAAACACCCATGCGCCGACTGTACGGTCGACGCATTGCTTCCATGCGCTGAGCCGTGAGAAATGCCAGGTTTCATGCGCCGACTGTATGGT
Organism: Lathyrus sativus; assembly: GCA_963859935.3. Taxonomy (NCBI): domain Eukaryota; kingdom Viridiplantae; phylum Streptophyta; class Magnoliopsida; order Fabales; family Fabaceae; genus Lathyrus; species Lathyrus sativus. The sequence continues at coordinate 261,373,677 of OZ012737.1, read as the reverse complement.
CGACTCACTGCTTAGAAACCTGCAAAAATAACAACTTTCGCCATTTTGTGCATCCTACCACATTCAGTTATGACTCATATTAAGGTATAATGGCTTAACAATGAAAAAGAAGTATAGCATGTTGAAGTATTGCATGATGCTTCTAATTTGTCATCATCGAAAACTTGGAGGCCTGTATTGCGAGACAACTTGCCCTCACATTCTCCCCCTTTTTGATGATGACAACCTGTTGCACACAACATGCGATGTCTTTAACATGGTTGTACGCTCTCCCCCTTTCTTTTTCAGCCAAAGCAGTTGTGGTGGTGGTTGACGCTTTTCTCCCCCTTTGACAACATCAAAAAGAAACGGAGAACTATAAAGTCTTGACGAATTAACAATATATCTAACATAAAATCAAGAAAAGCCATACAATATATCCAACAGATAATAATTAAACATACACCAATACTGCTACATAATATTGATAAGAAACGAAGATAGAACATAAAGTAGCAGCACATAAAGTCTTGACAGAATTTAGAAATTAAACAAAACACCATAACAAAGTTTGCGACAAAAAAAAAACGAAAGAAACCATGATGCATGCAATCAAAACAGCAAATGAAACCATACTAAGACGAACACAAGCTAATAACCCCGTCCACGTCCACGACCACGGCCACGCCTCTCATAGAAATGGGGATGGCGTTGAGGATGAGCCAAATCAGTGAACTCTTCAGTGATGTTGTTCAGGAAGTCGAGACTCTCAGTAATTGCCCGTTCTTCAGCTTGATGGGAGTGAACGAGAATATCAAAGCGAGCATCCAGCTGTGTGGAGATTCCACTGAGCCGCTCATTTTGAGTTTGCAGCTCAGAGCGAACTTGTTCCATCCGTTCATCCTGAGTTCTCATAAAATTCTGCTGTTGTTCTTGCATAGTGGTCATGAAGTTACGTTGGTCTAATTGCATGGACTGCATCATTTCCAGAATGTCGAAGTTGTTGGATGGCTGTTGAGGAGAAGGAGGTGCCTCAGAGCTAGGTTGATAGGGCTGATAAAATCTCCCAAGTGTGGTCCACCCAGTATATTGCCATTCACCCTAGCCTTGGTTATTTTCCTCACTGTCAGTTTCTTGTTGACCCGTGTAAGGAGTCCAGTCATTATTGAGGTTGGAATTTGGTGGCGGCTCTTGATAGTTGTCTGGAGGCTCATATGTTTGACGTTTTGTATGATCCGCTTGGTCTGGCTGCACTGTGTCAGCCGCCTGTGTATCCTGTTCTTGTTCTTCTTCACTTTCATCTGAACCATCTGCACTTGCTTCATTCTCTTCACCTTCGGACTCATCTGCACTCTCTTCACTTGATGAATCGGACAGAGGCATATTTGAGCGACGATAGAATTTGTACTTCTGGTATTTGCGAATCCAGACGTATCCCATCATGGAGAAAACTTTTGGACTGAATTCTTTGTCAGCGGAAATAGAAGTGTATGCAAAGGAGGGGTAGTTCACATTTGCAGAATTGAGGACCTCTTGGATGAAAGATCCATAGGCAAGTGCCGTACTTCGTTTGGAGTCACGCAATTCATACATGCGACTCGCAATGTAATATGGCCAGTTGATTTTGATACCGTGACCAAGGATATGTATGAGATGAGCTTCAGCCTGTTCCACCCTTGATAATCCACCCTGTTTGGGCCGCAGAATGCGCGCCACAATCCACTGAAGAATTCTTGCTGAAGTTTTGAGTTTTCCTGAAGTGACAGATCGTGGAAAAGCAGCACTGTTCACAATGTGGGCAGGATAGGGTCGCTTAAGCATACCATTCAGTGCAGTTTTGAACTCATAACCTTCAATTGTGCGTGAATCAGTTACCTCAGCTAGAGGAGGTTCATTTTCCTCCACAGTCATATCAAAATATTTGTTCCAAATTTCAGAAGTTAGAGATACCTGAGTGGGTCCGATAACGGAGTGGAAATTTTCACCATGAAATTTATCATTGAGACCAGTATAGAATATACGTACCAGGTCTTCACTGTACTTGGCATTGCGTTCAAGAAATCTTTCAATACCGTGATATGTGAGATAGGTCATGATTTCTCCAAGATGCATGCGTTCGGCGACAAGTTCGTAGAATGCATGTTGTCGTACAACCTTTCTTCGACCAATATCCTTGTTGAAGTTTTCACGGAGGGATGGATGAACAAGTGATTCGGGGGTAATGGGTATTGAGGCAGATGTTGACCCTCTTGACCTCTTTTTGGTGGGTCTATAAGAAGAGGAAGCCATGGGTGGAGATTTTGTGAAATGAGAGGATTCTGAAATGAGAGGTGCTGTAGGTTCAGAAAATGGGTTCCCCTTTTTAAGTGAAACTTAGGGTTTGTTGGAGAGTGGAAGAGACAAGAAGGAGTAGTGGGGGGTAATAGATGCAACTCCCTAGGAATATGAGTGGATGCATGTAACTGCCTTAAATGAGGAGAGCTGAAACGAACAGGCAGAAAAATAAAACTGAAATTTTCAGCGAGCCGTCGACCATAGCTCTGCATGCGTCGACGCATGCTGTAAAATTTTCAATAAATTTAAAATTTAAACAGAGTGCGTCGACCTCTGTTCTGGTATGGTCGACTCAAGACCTGAAAATGCAGAATTTTGCCTAGTTTCATATGACATGGTGCTTAATAAATGCAGACAATAATGCCACAAAAAAATTGTTCAATCAAGCAATTAAATACACAACAGATGATTCACATATGCACCACAGTTAACATATTTTACTTTGAGATCACAAAGAAAACTTGTATGTAGAGAGAAGGAAGAGGAACAATATCACCTCAATGCCGGATAAGCTTGATAAACAACATACTTGTACTTGCAAAAACATCAAGTTTGTTAGAAGTACAAAATATAGATGTGAATGAAATAAGCTGAAATAAGCAAATTATGACTCCCGCTCCGAAATGTCGAGAATACCGAGTTCTCGGCGAATATGAAAGAAAGGTTCAGTGGCTAGCGGCTTAGTAAAAATATCCTCTAGTTGGTTCTTAGTATCAATATGTTCAAATACAACGTCACCTTTCTCAACATGATCTCGAAGGAAATGGTGTCGAATTTCGATATGTTTAGTGCGAGAGTGCAATACCGGATTCTTGGTAAGATTAATAGCACTGGTATTGTCACATAGAATTGGAATACGTTCAAGTTTGAGATTAAAGTCCAGTAGTTGTTGCTTAATCCACAGGATTTGAGCACAGCAACTACCGGCGGCAACGTATTCTGCTTCGGCGGTTGATAAAGCAACTGAAACTTGCTTTTTGCTATGCCAACTAACCAAAGAATTTGAAAACAAGTGACACGTACCACTAGTGCTTTTCCTATCCAATTTGCAACCCGCAAAGTCGGAGTCGGAATAACCTACCAACGAACAATCACTACCTTTGGAATACCACAAACCATACTTTGGAGTACCGGATAGGTACCGAAGTATTCTTTTAACATCTTTTAGGTGGGATTCCTTAGGACATGATTGGTACCTTGCGCACATACACACGCTAAACATAATATCAGGACGCGACGCAGTGAGATAGAGAAGTGATCCAATCATACCTCTATACCTTTTTACCTCTACGTCCTTACCGCTTTCATCCTTATTCAAATTTGCACATGTTGGCATGGGGGTGTCTATGGCCTTGGATTTTTCCATGTCAAATCTCTTGAGAAGATCCAAACAGTACTTTGTTTGACTCACGAAAGTTCCTTCCTTGAATTGTTTAATTTGCAAGCCGAGAAAGTATGTGAGCTCTCCCATCATACTCATCTCGAATTCACCCTGCATAAGAACAGAAAACTCTCTCACGAGATTCATGTTAGTAGATCCAAAGATTATATCATCAACATAGATTTCAACTAATATCAAGTGCTTTCCTTGACGTTTAATAAAGAGTGTCGTGTCAACCTTTCCTCTTGAGTAACCTTGATCAAGTAGAAATTTACTTAGGCGCTCATACCAAGCTCTAGGAGCTTGCTTGAGACCATACAACACCCGTTTTAGTTTATAAACATGATCGGGGTACTCATGAGATTCAAAACCAGGAGGTTGTGCAACGTAGACCTCTTCATTTATGTACCCGTTAAGGAACGCACTCTTGACATCCATTTGGAATAACTTAAAATCTTTCGCACATGCGAAAGCAAGAAGAAGGCGTATAGCCTCGAGTCGGGCAACAGGAGCATAAGTTTCCTCATAGTCGATGCCCTCCTCTTGGTTATACCCCTGCGCGACTAAACGCGCCTTATTACGAGTTATTACCCCGTTTTTGTCCAGCTTGTTCCTAAACACCCATCGGGTGCCGATTACTCGATGACCTCGCGGAGGAGGGACAAGGTCCCAAACCTCATTTCTAGTAAATTGATTTAGTTCCTCCTGCATTGACAGAAACCAATGTTCATCGAGTAGGGCTTCCTTAGGATTTTTAGGTTCCATTTGTGACACGAAAGCGAAGTAATAACAGAAATTACTTAGCTTAGCACGAGTTGTTACACCCTTTGTGATGTCTCCAATAATGTTTTCAATAGGATGGTCTTTAGATGACTTCCATTCATGAGGAAGATCGTCGTTTGAAAGCGGATGAACTTCCTCTGTTGCATCACAGTGTGCATCCTTATCCTCCTCAACTTTGGCTTCGTCAGGTTGATCAATCCCTATCTCGCCATTTTTGAGTATGTCTTCAGTGGATGTACCTGCACCATGAACAACACTATCCTTTCCGACATTTCTCGGGTAGGACTCATCAAAGGTAACATGCACAAATTCTTCTACAGCAAGTAAACGTTTAATATATATTCTATATGCTTTACTCGAGTGAGAGTATCCGAGAAAGATACCTTCATCGGCTTTGGAATCAAATTTGCCCAAGTTTTCCTTACCATTGTTTAATACAAAACATTTACATCCAAACACGTGCAAGTGAGAGACATTTGGCTTTCGCCCTTTTAAGAGTTCGTACGGTGTTTTGTTTAGAATGGGGCAAATAAGTACCCTATTCAAAACATAACATGCCGTACTTGTAACACCCATTTTAATTATTTAGTCATTTTATTATTATTTTAAATATTATATGTTGATGTGCCCTTTGGTAGGGTGTATTTGATGATGTTTGGTGGGTGTCCCTGAGATGGGAGATCATTGGTGGTAATTTGGTGAGTTTATAATAATATAAGAAATAATAGTAATATTGGTGGTGGTATTAATATTATTATTATTATTATTATTATTATTATTATATTTATGATTATTATTAATATTTGTAGTAATATTATTAATATGGAGAATATAATATTATTATTAATATAGTTATTATATTATTATGATTTTTGGTGTGAATATGATAATATAATGAATAATAGTAATATTGGTGGGGGTATTATTATTATATATTATTATATTTATTAGTATTATTAATATTATTATTATTTTGGTGAGATAATAATATTATTACTATTATTATTATTATTATTATTATTTTGGTGAGATAATAATAATAATAATATTATTATTATTATTATTAATAGTATTATTATGATTAGTATTATTAATATTAGTAATATTATATTAGTATTATTAATATTAAGATTATTATTATTCATATTATTTTATTATTAGTATTAATATAATTGTTATTATTATCATTAGTATTATTATTATTATAATTCTAATTATTGTTGGGTGTATTACTATTATTATTATTATTATGTTGAATATTACTATAATATTATAATAGTATTATATTATATTATTATTATTATTATTATAATGATTATTATAATTATTATATTAGAATTATTATTGGGAATATTAGTGGTTGAAATAAGTAAAATAAGAGGTGGAAGGGTTATTGGGAAGTTAGAATGGAAATATGAAAAGTCATGATAGAAACCGTGAGGAAGGAAATATGAAGGGGTAGCAAGGAGATATTAGAAAAGTTGGAATAGAGAGAAAAGGGATTACCATAGATCGTGGGAAATTGGTGTGATAATAATAATAATAATATTATTATTATTATTATTATTATTATTATTATTATTATTATTATTATTATTATTATGTTATTTTTATTAGTTATTATTATTATTATTATTATTATATTATTTTTATTAGTTATTATTATTATTGGGATAGGAAATAAAAAGGAAAATAGAATATGAAGGGATGGGGAAGTATTAGAGAAAATAACACGATAGAGCGATAGAAAGAGAGAAGAGGAAAGAACGAGAGAAGTGAGAAGAACGAAGGAAAAAGGGAACGAAGAACGGAAAGAAAAGAGGAGGCCAAGAGACCAAATCCAGGAAGAATTTCATCGATCAACCGATTAACAAGGTAAGGGGGAGAAACTTGATTGGGAATGGTATATACATGTATAGGGTAGTGGGGATTCCTTAACCCCGTAGGAATGTATCGTTGATGAAGTTTTATATTGACATGCTATTGATTGTTGAGTTATGTTGATGTTGATGGATTGAAATATGTTGAGTGTTGGTGAATTGTTGTTTTTGGTTAATTTGGCGTATAGGTTGGGTTTACGGTTTTAGGGAAGTTCTGTGTGACCTTTTTGATGTGTCGATAGATTGTTTAAGTGATGACTTTGGAATAATATGTATATGATGATGTACGGATGTTTGATGTTGCCATTGTTGATTGACTGTTGGTGTTGGTTTGGTTTGAGTAAGGTTCAGAGTAACTCTAAAGTGTCGGTAGTGTGCCGTAATGTTGATCTGGAATAGAATTATAGGAAGATTGATAAGCCTAATATGCATTGGTCGTAATACGGATAGTATAGGAAGTGGATGTTATAGAATAGGCTTGAATCAGAGAAGGGTGAGAATTCTGAACTGTGAGAACTTGAGAAGTTGCAGGCAACTCGCTAGCACTTCGCTTAGCGAGAAGGCAGCGAGCGTTCGCTAGGTGCTCGCCTAGCGAGTGAGGTAGCGAGTGAGTCTAGTAGGTTCTGTTTGCCTTCGCGAGGAGGTTCGCTAAGCGAACAGGTAGCGAGCATTCGCTGGGAGCTCGCCTAGCGAGGGTGTAGCGAGCGTAGCAGAATGGGGTTTTTCTATGCTGTTATACTGTGTGCGCTAAGAGTGTAGTGCCCTTGGACTTTGTTGATTATAGGGGAGATGATTGAGTGTTATAGAGTGAGTACTCGGTGATAGTATGTGATTTCCGTTACTAATTATTTAAATGGATAATTAGTTGGTGTATGAATCATGCGGAGCATGGTGTAGTGATCAGTAGGATCGTGTATTCCCGAGTGGTGGGACGTGTTTATATCTTGGTGATAAAGTATGAACTTGTTTACTTGGTGATGGTACTCGTTTTCCTTGATATTGTTGGTGAACAATTGGTTAACGTATATGTATGTAGTGATCAGTAGGATCGTGTGTTCCCGGGTGTTGGGATGTGGTTATATAGGGTGTTATAGTATGAATTTATTTACTATCCGATTGATTTATATGGTGTTGGTGTAATATATCTACACATATATGCATTGATGTATGATGATATGATCAGGAGGATCGTGTGCACTTAGTGTGCCTAAATATGATAGTTATGCATTGGTGTGTGCATATCATGGTGTTTTGGTGGGATGAATCATGTCTCAGGAGGAGCGTAAGTGATTCATCCGTACTCCTTGGTGGAGAATGGTGGGGGATAGATCATGTCTCAGGAGGAGCGTAAGTGATCTATCCAGGTTCGATTGAATGAACCAATGAGTTGGTACCGCATGCATGGTGTTGAGTTGCATATTTGCATTATAATATGTTATATTGTAATTTGAACAGTAGGTTCGTTATATGGAGTTGTTGGGGTGAATATTGGTGTGTTGGTGTGTTTTACTACCTTGTTTACATGTATTACATTACCAATATATTTTTGATCATGTTTTCTCACCCCTTGGTTGTTGTTGTGTCTGTGCTTCTCCGGAAGTACAGATAATCCAGGTACTTAGATAGCTTGGATGGTGGTGTGCCAGTCGAGTCTAGGATGCTCTGATACGTAACACGGGATATGGGTGTTTTAATTGTTTTATGTCAAACTTATTGTAATCCTGTGACGTATCACTTTTTTTTTTGTGAATTATAATAATAAAGATTTTACGAAATTTGGCGGATGGCCGAGAATGTTGGAATAATGTTTTCCGCTGTATTATTTTTGAGAATAATTAATAAAGTATTTTTATAAAAATTTGGTGATGTGATATCCCACTATTTTGGGGAAAACTCTGATGTTTATTTATAATGTTTATATTTTATTTAATTTGGGAAGTGGGGTGTTACAGTACTAATGGCGTCGGCCCAAAAATATTTATGTAAACCACTCTCATTAATCATTGTTCTTCCCAATTCTTCTAAAATACGGTTTTTACGCTCCACAACCCCGTTTTGTTGAGGAGTGCGTGGAGCGGAGAAGTTATGATCAATACCATGGTTACCGCAATATTCTTCAAATAAATGATTTTCAAACTCACCTCCATGGCCGCTCCTTATGGACACTATGTTTGTATTTAACTTGTTTTGGGAAAGCTTAGCAAACTTTTCAAAAGCGGCGAATGTATCACTTTTACTTACTAAGAAGATGGTCCAACAAAACCTAGAAAATTCGTCCACTATTACGAACCCGTAATAGTTTCCTCCTAGACTTTTGATCCTAGACGGCCCAAACAAGTCCATGTGTAGAAGTTCAAGAGGTCTCGTTGTTGAAATTATCTTTTTAGATTTAAATGAGATCCTCGTTTGCTTCCCTTTTTGACAAGCATCACAAAGGTGATCCTTGGTGAACTTTATTTTGGGGAGTCCTAAGACTAGGTCTTTTGAGACTACCTTATTGAGTAAGTCAAAATTAACATGCGCTAAACGCCTATGCCATAGCCATGAGTCTTCACTCATAGTTATGAGGCATTTGTCGCTTGTTAATGATACTTCATTTAAGTCAAGCATATATACATTGTTTACTCTAAAACCATTAAAAATATTCTTCTTATCATTTTCATGCACAATTTTGCAACAATCTTTTGAAAAGGATACATTGTATCCTTTGTCGCACAGTTGGCTAATGCTAAGCAGATTATTTTTAAGGTTTTCGACAAGCAATACATCGGAAATCATAGCAGAGGCGGGATTACCTACACTACCTTTGCCTAGTATTGCTCCGCGGTTGTTATCACCATAAGTTACATACCCTTTCTTCTTAGCCACAAAGTCTATGAATAAGGATATGTCTCCAGACATGTGTCTTGAACACCCACTATCGAGAACCCATCTTCTCTCGATGGTCTCGACACATTTCACCTGTCAAAACATAATTAGCACAAGGAGGTACCCAATGGCATATTGGGTCCTAATAGGTTAGCGACAAAATGGTTGCGTTTGGGCAACCATTGGTAGATGCCTTTAGGAACAAGAAATCTTCTAAAACGGCATTTACCAATGGAGTGGCCTTTCCTGCAACAGTATAAGCAAGCAAAATCAACTTTAGAGACACTTTCACTTGCTTGATCCCTAATTACATATGCATATTTTTGGTATGGATTAATCATACTTTTTCTAAAATCCTTTTTATCAATAGCAAATGTAATTTTAGGCTCTAGTGCCTTGTTTAATTTGGCCTTGAGGTGTCTAACCTCACCTTGCCAAATATGACAAGTGCCACACCCGAAGTTGAAAGGGTTTCTATCGTCCTTACAATCCGATTCATTGCCTTTCACAATGGAAGCCTTTAGGTCCTCTAATTTCTTTTCGGACTCTTTAACCTTATGCTCTAAATGCGTAAAGATTTTCTTATTAGAAGCAAGTTTCTTGAAGGCTTCAACTGCTTCATTATGTAAGGCATGAAATGTGGCTAGTAATTCTGAATGCAACATATTAGATGACTTGTCATATTTAGAGTTACGTACCTGTTTTTTCTTATTTTTCTAATTGGCGGAGAGGCATAGATTCACAGACTCTTCTTCATCACTAGAACTTTCATCAGAGGAGGAAGAGTCGCTGTCACTTTCCCATGCTATGTACGCTCTCCTCGGCTTTGATGATTTCTTGTGTGATTTTGATGATTCCTTATCCTTTCCCTTTTTATTCATTGGACAGTCCGGTTTGTAGTGACCGGGCTTTCCACACTTGTAGCACGTCCTTCTAGTCTTTTTACCTTTCGAGTCATCATCCTTGGAGTGTCTTGATTGTTTTCGGAAGTTTACCAAGTTCTTCTCGGAATGTTGTATGCCGTTCTTTCTCACGTAACGGTTATACCGTTTAACAAACAACCCCATATCTTCGCTTGCGTCTTCTTCTTCTTCGTCGCTCGAGGAATAATCATTTTGCTCTTTTGCTTGAGACTTTGAGGAGGAAGTCTTGAGAGCTATCGATTTCTTTTCACTCACCTTCGCTTTGTCTTTCTTTTCCATCTTTTCGCGTTGGTCTAGGCTCAAGAGTACCTGTTCATGCTCTTGCAATTTCCCAAACAATGTTGTCAAGTCTAATATGGTAAGATCATTTGCCTCTTTGATGGCGGTCACTTTTGGCTGCCATTCCCTGTTAAGACATCTCAAGACTTTATTAGTAGCAACATCATTGGAAATAGGCCTACCTAATGAATGTAAACGATTGATAAGATGAGTAAATCTCTTTTGCATGTCAGCAATGGTTTCCCCTTGCTTCATGAAAAAGAGATCAAACTCTTGTATAAGAGTGTTGAGTCTAGCTAACTTAACATCGTTTGTCCCCCCATGGGCTATTTGCAGTGAATCCCACATGGCCTTAGCAGTAGGACAATGGGATACACGATAGTATTCATCTACACCTAATGAGGAGATTAAGATGTTTTTAGCTTTCCAATCATAATTGTATTTTTTCTCATCGTCATCGGTCCATTGTGCTTCAGGCTTTGGCACAACTACATTATCCGCATTAGTCATAGTAATTTTTATTGGACCATTAAGGATAACGTTCCATATTTTTCTGTCTATGGAGTTGATATGCACACGCATACAGTCTTTCCAATAATTGTAATTTTCACCGTTGAAAACAGGAGCCCTATTGTACGCCTCTTTAGGTTCGTTTGCCATTTTCTATCTCGTTGTATTTGAAGCACCGAATAACCGGAGCTCTGGATACCACTTGTTAGACTATGGCACGGATCTAGAAGGGGGGGGGGGGGGGGGGGTTGAATAGATCCCCAATTAAAATTTGAGTCGGCGCTACCAATTTGAAATTGGTTTTAAAAATGTTCTTAAGTTCGGAAGCGGCCGAGGAAAATTGTAGTCTAAAACGAACGGTTATTGGAAAACCGGATATACGTAAGCCTATGGATTTATGACAATTCGAAAAAATAGAATCACAACACAAACTATGCTTATCAATTATTTACTTCAATTTGCAAGGTTACCTAGTTCCAATGACAAACAAGGCACACAAAAACTAGAAGCAAAATAAGACAATTTTAGTTCAGGACTTTTGTCGAACAGTTTGTATGCACAAATACCTCAAAGGATATTTATGTTGAGTAAGAGATTGGAAATGCCCTAGTACAATATTTTTATTGTACTTAGTAGTTAAAAACAGAGTTTCAACACTTTACTCAATTTGTATCACAGTTTGACAATAATCACTTAAGCTAGAATCACTTATTTTATAAGCTGAATTGAAAATGACAGAAACTAAAGAACACACGATTTGATGAGGCAGTTCCCCCGTCGTCCTCGCTTCGGGGTACGTCTGCCCTCAATTCTAAAATTAGAATTGAGATATATTGAATATATATCACCTGTTGGAATGAACAGTTTACACAAGAGTTGATAGACAATGATACAAACAATCTCAAATGATGTTGATGCTTGCTATCCCTTCTTGCACCTTGATTCAAGATGAATCAAGCCCTTCAATTTGTTGTGAATGATCTCCGATTCCAGCCACCTTAATGAAAAACCTTCCGTTGTTCAAACCTTCGGCTCGGCTGATCTTAGACACCAACAAATCAAAACCCGGAAAGTCTTCAACACTTCAACTCCCTAGCTACTAAACTGATGAACCTTCCATTGACCAATTACCTTCGCACTTGCTTGAATGTTGAATGAACTATTCCGTAGCAAAAGCCCTCAAAACCTTCTAGTCTTGATGGGTAAAACCCTCAAGGTTTTCTGCAAGAAACACCTGCCCCAATTTCCACTCGAACCGGATCTTCAATCAACGCGTTCGAACCTTATCACCCTCGAACAAGACACCAATCACAGCAAAAATGATTGTGTATATTTGTGGATTTGTGTGTTGTTTGAAGGATGAAGATGAAGAAATATGTTGCACCTATTTCACGTTTCTTGCCCTGACAATTTACTCAAGATTTCAATTGTTAGTTGTTAAAAATAAGCAAAACTCTATTTATAGTAATAACCAAAACAATCAACTGAACAGAATTTTAAAACACAGCAAGAAAAACTGCACAGTGCGCGAACGGTCGACCATAGGGTCGGCGTGCTCTGACCCGTGGGAAATACACAACTTCATGCGCTGAGTGGCATGGTCGACGCATGTCTTCATGCGCTGATCCGTGGAAAATCAAAACACCCATGCGCCGACTGTACGGTCGACGCATTGCTTCCATGCGCTGAGCCGTGAGAAATGCCAGGTTTCATGCGCCGACTGTATGGTCGACTCACTGCTTAGAAACCTGCAAAAATAACAACTTTCGCCATTTTGTGCATCCTGCCACATTCAGTTATGACTCATATTAAGGTATAATGGTTTAACAATGAAAAAGAAGTATAGCATGTTGAAGTATTGCATGATGCTTCTAATTTGTCATCATCGAAAACTTGGAGGCCTGTATTGCGAGACAACTTGCCCTCACACAACTCATCGAACTTCCGTGCGTAGTAGTCGAGCTGGTCACAGACTAAGTCCATGAAGACTACCAGTTCGCTGTGTATGCCTACGATGTCGTCTTTGACAGTAGTCAGAGCTGCATCAATATTGTCCAATCGGAGTAGAACAGTATCCATTTTGTCAGTGGTCTCCTCAGGAATAGGCTCAGGATAGGTGTTGTAATGCGGAGGAGTCGTAGGGTCTACTTCAGCTTCTGATATAACATCCTCATAGTACATATAGTCGTGTGCCTCAGAGATGTGGTCACTGTCATACATATAGTTCTGTGGTGTTGACTGAGGTGAAGGAGGTCCCATAGGCTCATCCAATTCATAAAGCTAGTTGTCCTTGTTGTGGATACTTGTCATCTGATGATTAGGCATTGCGAATAGCTGGACAGGTTTTTTGTTGATGAGGTACTCATAAGGTCCAGGTCCCATAGTTCCTAAAATGCGCCTGTTAAAGCAGAACTGTATATTCATGGGTCGGATGGTGCCAAAACGAGTGCTTGCATTTAAGTGGAATCTAAGGCCAAGCTCGTGGGCAATAATTGTCACGAGGCCTCCTATTAGAATAGGTGACTGTGGGTCCTGAGTGAGGCGTCTGAAAGATCTCATCATGAAAGGCACTGCATTTACTGTACGTCCCTGAGAAGCACAGAACATGATGAATAACTCCTCTTTAGATACTGTAGTAATATTTTCTTCTTTCCCGAAAAGGGTGTGAGCTAGTATCTTATGGAAGTATCTGAAAGCTGGGTTATGAATATCATCATTATACATTCTGTCTAGTTCAGGGTGATAGTCGCCTGTGATTCTACCCCAGAATTGGTCGAGTTCAAAATCAATATCGTCATCTTCTGCACTGATGAACACATGCGGTCCGCTAGGAAATCCTAGGAGGTTAGCTAGTGACATCCGGCTATGGGTTTGGTCCATTCCAAACATTCGAAAGGTAATCAGCTCTGTGTTGGATCCAAAACCATAGTTGGGTAGATATCTGAAGGAACTAAGGAATTCGTAGGTGAGGTCCTTATAGGTAGCAAAACGTGTTTTCAAAGCAGTGTTCTCCCAACCCAGTTGATTGAACAGGTATTGAATGTTATCCGTGATTCCTAGTTTATCCATGGTAGACTTATCATAATACAGCGTTAAGGCTATTTCTCTTTCAGTTAGTGCTGCAAATCTTGACTTTTGAGCTAGTCCTCGAAAATGAACCTTTGTGAAGTCGTACTCGGCCATACTCGCAGGTAAATTGAAGAAAACTTTTAAAGACTTTCCTTGTTTTGAAGACTTTTAAAATCCTGAAAAGTTTAAAACAGAAGTTTGAAGTCAGGATTTTTAAAAATAAAAAGCGGAAAAACAAAAGACCAAAAGAGAAAAATAAAATAAAAATAAAAATATGAAAACAAACGAAAGTAAAAATAGTAGTAAGGTTAAGTTTAGAATTTTTGTTAAAGTTTCAAAGTAAAATTTTAAATAAAAATGAAATACAGTAACGAGGAAAAATGCTGGAAAAGTTGGGTTGCCTCCCAGTAAGCGCTGTTTTTAACGTCTAAAGCCTGACGATAGCTTAGTGACAAGCTATTCGGGTGTTTGAGCTGGAAGCTCAAGCAATGCTATACTGCAGACTTGAGGGCTGTTTTCGTTCTTATTATAATGTTTTAGATGTTGCCCGTTTACGATAAACGGTACATTCGTCTTATCGGTAATTTCAACAGCTCCACTCTGAGGTACTTTAGTCACCTCATAAGGTCCGGACCACCTAGATTTTAGTTTACCTGGGAAGAGTTTTAATCTTGAATTGAATAACAATACGATGTCTCCCACACTGAATTGTTTCTTGACTGAACGTTTATCATGCCACTTTTTAGTTCGTTCTTTGTAAATACGGGCATTTTCGTAAGCGTCTAATCGAAGTTCTTCCAGTTCGTGTAGGTTCAAGATTCGCTTTTCTCCTGCCTCGGTGTAGTTGAAATTGAGTGTCTTAATGGTCCAGAAGGCCTTATGCTCTAATTCTACAGGGAGATGGCAGGATTTACCGTAAACTAATTTGTAGGGTGTAGTACCTATTGATGTCTTAAAAGCGGTCCTATAAGCCCATAAAGCTTCATGTAGCTTTGATGACCAATCTTTCCTTGAGGTAGTGACAGTCTTTTCCAATATCTATTTTATTTCCCTGTTCGAGACTTCTACTTGCCCGCTAGTTTGCGGATGATAGGGTGTAGCTACTCGGTGTCGGACTCCATATTTAGAAAGAAGTTTATCAAATATTCGCGATATGAAGTGAGATTCGCCGTCACTAATGACGAGTCTGGGTACACCGAATCTAGGAAAGATTGTGTTTTTGAAGAGTTTGATTACTACTCGTGCGTCGTTTGTTGGAGCAGCAATGACTTCTATCCATTTAGACACATAGTCTACAGCGACGAGTATGTAGTTATTACCAAAAGAAGGCGGGAATGGTCCCATGAAATCTATTCCCCATACGTCGAAGATTTCTACCTCTAAGATTCCTTTCTGAGGCATTTCATCGCGTCGTGAGATGTTGCCAGTTCGTTGGCATCGATCACATTTTAGCACAGCGATGTGGACGTCTTTCCAGAGGTTAGGCCAGAATAAGCTGGCTTGGAGAATCTTAGCGCACGTCTTGGATGTACTAGCATGACCACCATATGGTGCTGAATGGCATTGGGAAATGATATTTTCTATTTCTTCCTCTGGGACACAGCGACGGTATATGTTGTCGGCCCCTCTCTTGAAAAGTAAAGGTTCGTCCCAATAATAGTGTTTCAGATCGTGGAAGAATTTCTTCTTTTGCTGGTAAGTGAGATCCGGTGGAAGCACGCCTGCAGCGAGGTAATTAACGATGTCAGCATACCAAGGTAATGTGACTTGGGCATAGACGGCTTCTACGGCTTTTTCGAATTCTGGATCTTCCGAGATTGAGTTGGGCGTGTCACTTTCTAATTTGGCTATCATACGTTCGTACGAGAAATCATCGTTTATCGGTACTGGTTCATGTTTGATGCCTTCTATTCGGGATAAGTGATCTGCGACAACGTTCTCGGTTCCTTTCTTATCTTTGATTTCTAAGTCAAACTCTTGTAATAATAGGATCCATCTCAATAGTCTTGGTTTGGCATCCTTTTTTCTTATTAGGTACCTAATGGCAGTGTGGCCTGTGTATATGATAATTTTTGCTCCTACTAAGTAAGAACGGAATTTGTCAAGCGCAAATATAACTGCTAGAAGTTCCTTTTCTGTGGTAGCGTAGTTCGTTTGGGCAGGATCTAAGGTTCTACTGGCATAGTAGATGGCATGGAGCTTCTTGTCCTTCCTTTGTCCTAGAACTGCGCCTACGGCATAATCACTCGCATCGCACATGATTTCGAACGGTAGTCGCCAATCGGGTAGTTGCATAATCGGTGCAGTGATAAAGGCTGATTTTAATGTTTCGAATGCTTTTAAACAATCTTCGTCGAAGACGAACTCAACATCTTTCATCAACAGGCCGGTCAAAGGTTTTGTGATTTTTGAAAAATCTTTTATAAATCTTTGGTAGAAACCGGCATGTCCTAGAAAACTTCGTATTTCTCGTACAGATTTTGGAGGTTGGAGATCTTTTATAATCTCTATTTTAGCTTTGTCGACCTCAATTCCTTTATTCGATATGACATGTCCTAGGACTATTCCTTGTCGGACCATAAAATGACATTTTTCCCAATTTAGGACGAGGTTCACTTTTACACAACGTTCTAATACCATTTCTAAGTTTTGTAGGCATCCTTTGAAACTTTGTCCACATACTGAGAAATCGTCCATAAATACTTCCATGATGTCGTCTATGAAATCTGCGAAGATTGTCATCATGCATCTTTAGAAGGTTGCTGGAGCATTACAGAGTCCGAACGGCATTCGACGGTAAGCAAAAGTACCATAAGGACAGGTGCATGTAGTCTTTTCTTGGTCATCAGGGTGAATGGGAATTTGGAAAAATCCTGAATAACCATCTAGATAGCAGAAATATGAATGTTTGGCTAATCTTTCCAGCATTTGGTCTATGAAGGGTAACGGGAAGTGATCTTTTCGTGTGGCTTTGTTAAGCTTCCTATAATCAATGCACATCCTGCTTCCAGTCACGACTCTTTTTGTTATTGATTCGCCTTTTTTCGTTTTTAACTATTGTGACTCCTCCTTTCTTTGGTACGACATGAACTGGGCTAACCCATTCACTATCGGAGATTGGATAGATGATTCCTGCATCTAGCAATTTCTTTACTTCATCTCTGACTACAGTGCTTAGGATGGGGTTCAGTCTCCTCTGATGCTCTCTAGAGGTTTTAGAGTCTTCCTCTATTGTAATTCGATGCATACAGATTGAAGGGCTTATACCTTTTAGATCGCTTATGTTATAGCCTAACGCGGTGGGGTACTTCTTTAGGACTTCTAATAGCTTTTCGGTTTCTGGTTGTCCTAAGTCGGCGTTGACTATCACTGGTCTTTTTAGTTCATCGCCTAGGAATTCATATCTAAGGTTTTTGGGTAGTGTTTTAAGTTCTAAAGACGGGTTCTTCGGACCTGGCATATGATTTGGAGTCAGTGCTAAGCTTTCGCTTAGGCTGTCGTCTTTATACGGTTTACGCCAGTCATCGTCTTCAGAAATATCGGGTATTTGAATCTTTATGATTTCTGAATACGTGGTCTCTTCATTTTCAAGTTCTCTTATGCATTCGTCAATTTCGTCTACTAAATAGCAGGTATCGTCTATGGCTGGTGCTTGTAAGAACTTGGTGAGAATGAACTCTATCTTTTCTTCTCCTACTTCGAATGTTAGCCTTCCTTTCTTCACGTCTATAATAGCTCCGGCTGTAGCTAGGAACGGTCTTCCTAGGATAATTGGGGTAACAGTGTCCTTCTTGATGTCCATGATTATGAAGTCGGTTGGAATGTAGAATTGTCCTATGCGTACTGGAACGTTTTCCAGTATTCCGACGGGGTATTTTATTGATCGGTCAGCTAATTGTACGGACATTTTGGTTGGTCTGAGGTCTCCCATATTCAGCTTTTTGCATATAGATAAAGGCATAACACTGATACTGGCTCCTAAATCGCATAGAGCTTTGTCTATTACGAACTTTCCTATGACGCAGGGTATGGAGAAACTACCTGGGTCTTTTAATTTAGGAGGCATGCGGTTTTGAATTATAGCGCTACACTCTGCAGTAAGTCTAACTGTTTCGTTATCCTCGATCTTTCTCTTGTTTGACAGGATTTCTTTGAGAAATTTAGCGTATGACGGCATTTGAGTTATCGCTTCTGTAAAAGGAATAGTGATATTCAACTGTTTAAGGAGCTCAACAAATTTCTTAAACTGTCTTGAAGTTTTGGAGTTTATTAATCTTTGAGGATAAGGGATAGGTGGTTTATATGGTGCTGGAGGTGCTTGAGTTTTTTCACTTGCGGTATCCTCCTTCTTGTTGTCTTCCTTCTTCTGTAACTCGGATTCCTTTTCTGCTTGTTCAGTTGGTTTTTGTTGCATGGCTGAGTTTTTGGTCCTCGGATCGATCGGTTCGTCCAATTCTTTTCCACTTCTTAGTATTACAGCATTCGCTTGACCTTTTGGATTATGTTCGGGTTGTCTAGGAAATGTGCCAGCGGGTGCGGCAGCAGAGGTTTGTTATTGAGCCACTTGTGATATCTGTGTTTCTAACATTTTGTTGTGGGTGGCTAAAGCGTCTACTTTTCCGGTCAACTGTTTAATTTGCTCGCTAGTGTGTATGTTTTGATTCAGGAATTCTTTGTTTGTTTGAGCTTGAGTAGCTATGAATTTTTCCATCATCAACTCGAGGTTTGATTTCCTAGGTGCAGTCTGAGCAGCAGCTGGTTTCTGATATCCTGGCGGAGCAGTAGGCATTTGCAATGCGTTTTCGCTTTTGTAAGAAAAGTTTGGATGATTTCGCCAACCTGGGTTATAGGTATTTGCGTAAGGATTTCCTTGAGCATAATTTACTTGGTCTGGTGGGATTCCGGCTAGCAATGGCCATTCGGGTGCATTATGAGTGGTGCTTCCGCATAACTCGCAATTTAGAGTTACGACAGCGACGGTTGCAGTGGGGTTAACGGTCAGACTATCAATCTTCTGCACTAGAGCATCTACTTTAGCGTTGAACTTTTCAAGGCTGCTGATCTCGTACATCCCACCTTTCGCTGTGGTTTTCTCTGTTGGAGTGCGTTCACCTCCCCATTGGCAGTGGTTCTGAGACATGTTTTCGATTAGTTGATAGGCTTCGTCGTATGGCTTATCCATAAGTGCACCGCCCGCGGCAGCGTCTATTGTCAATCTAGTATTGTATAAAAGCCCATTATAGAAAGTATGGATTGTCACCCAGTCTTCTAAACCGTGGTGAGGACATGTTCTCATCATATCTTTGAATCGTTCCCATGCTTCGTAAAGAGATTCAGTATCTTTTTGTCGAAATCCGTTGATTTGAGCTCGAAGCATAGCAGTTTTGCTTGGCGGAAAATATCTCGCTAAGAAGACGTTCTTCAATTGTTCCCACGTTGTAACGGAGTTGGATAGTAAGGATTGTAACCATGTCCACGCTCTGTCTCTAAGAGAGAATGGGAAAAGACGAAGTCTTATCGCGTCTGGAGTTACTCCATTTGCTTTCACTGTGTCTGCGTATTGCACAAACTTCGTTAAATGTTCATTTGGATCCTCAGTTGCGTTTCCTGAGAATTGGTTTTGTTGTACAGCTGGCAGCAGTGATGGTTTCAGCTCAAAATTGTTTCGAGTAATAGCTGGGGCAGCAATGCTACTCCTAGGCTCCATCTGAGAGGGTGTAGCGTATGCCTTCAGCGGTTTGTTTGGAGGTCCTTCAGCCATGTTTGATTCTTCTTCGGATTTGGGAATGGGAGTGAGAGGATCGGGAATGTTATGTTTGAGTTGGTACTCAATGATTCGGCTTCTTAGATGTAAGAAGCGTTCTAGTTCTGCGACTGAAGGTTTCAAGATATCGCCTTGTGGGCGATCACTTGGCATACAATCGACAACACTAGTAAAGGAAAAATGAAAATAATTAACCTAGTCTATACGGCGTAACAGAAGGTTACACTATTGACTAAACGGGTCCCCGACAACGACGCCAAAAACTTGATCGCGACTTTCTATGTCTAATACAACCTAACTGCAAGTGCACAGTCTATCGCGTAGTAATAATAGATATCGATCCCACAAGGACTCGTAATCAAACTAGTGTTCTCGGGAGTTACTATGTTTAGCTAGGTAGATAATGTTTAAGGGAATAAGATTGTCACTAAAGGGAACTAAGAATGTTAATTAAATTATAATTAAGTGAATCGATATGCAGTAATTATATTCTTCGGGGATTTGACAAGTTACCGATATACGAAATATTTTTCAGAGTTTATTTAAGCAGAAAATGGTGATCTGAAGACTCTCGCCTCACGATGGTTATTGACGCTAATCATAATTCTAAGGGCCAAACGTACGCTTTCGTGTCCCATTCGGGGTTAAAATTATTTTTTGGAAATCTCTAAATTCTAATTCATTTTAAAGTGCTTTCGCTGTTATTAAAATGAATGACTAGTGTTTACTATCTGGTCTTGCCGCAGCTTTCGCTTGTTGGTTCGTACCTTAATTAATTTCCCACTTTCGTGGCAAAACTACTTTTATATAAGTTCTCGCTTTCGCGACGAAGTTTATTCAGTAAATTAATTTAAACACTCAGACCATAAACAACTTTTGAAAAAGACAATTTTCAACCGGTTATTGTCAAATCCCTTCCGAATTATTATTACATATCGATTACTTTAATTTAGCCAGACATGGATTTGGGAAAGGTAAAACATAAATGAAAACAATAAATAATAGCATACATCATAATAAAAACTGGAATTACGATTAAAATGAGAAACCTGTAAATATTCCAATTGACCTTTGGGCAAATCCTCCACAAATGTTGGCAGGATTCTGGTCTTTGTGCCAATTGATCGTATAACGGAAATAAGAATTACAGAAGAAATGAAAGGAATGCAGAAAGAGAAAAGAGAAACAAATAAGAATATTAAAAACTGGAAAGGTTGCTTTGAAAATAAATTGGCAGCACTTCGTTGTCTGAATGCGGCCCCCCTTCTGAGTTCCCCTTCTTCCCCTTTTATAGAAATGGAATTCTAACGGTTATAACTTGAAGAAGGTGGACTTTGAGGCAGAATTATCAGGGAGTAGTGGTCCACTATTTGGGACTTGGAACTGCTTCTTTCACGTGCATTTGAAGTGGGGCGTTTTTGCCTGCATGACGGTCGTCACAATGTGTGACGGTCGTCATGGAGCTGTGACGGTCGTCACAGCAACAAAATTAGCATTCTTCGTTTTTCATGTTGTTTTCATCCGGTTTTCGTCCATATTTCATCTGAGATTGCTTTTTTTCTTCATATTGCCTTGTTTAGACATGATCATCAAATACCTGCAACGTATCAGACAAATAACACGGAAATAACCCGAAATCGGATTGAAAACAGTTAAACATCAGTTGAATTATGCATCAAAATATATATACGATTTTGTGTTATCACCATTGAATAGAGCATTCAAGGCTTTGGAGTTGCCAAGAGCCAGAGCTTCTTGCTCTTTATTCCATTCCTCTTCAGGAATCAACACTGATGCTCCATCCTTGTCAATTTTCAATGGATGTTCCCATCCTGAATTCACAGCTCTCCACGCCTTGTAGTCTATAGACTTCAAGAATGCAATCATCCTTGGCTTCCAATAATCATAATTAGATCCATCCAGAATTGGAGGTCTATTAGTGAATCTTATATCTTTATCCATTTTACCAGAATTTACTTTCCCTAGATCTCACCCAGATTTAAACAGGCAGGGTGCCTGCTCTGATGTCAATTGAAAATTCTGGCAAACACACGATGGATGTTATTACCAAAGTTATAACATCCACTGTGACATTGACTGTTGTACTAACTAATCTAATTGTAAAGTAAAGCAGTAAAAACACAGTAAATTGTTTACCCAGTTCAGTGTCAACAACACTTACATCTGGGGGCTACCAATCCAGGGAGAAAATTCACTATTAGTAGAATCAATTCAAAGTCAAACAACCAGTTTACACTTCTCACTTAATCCCTACCCATTGACACTT
Source organism: Lathyrus sativus (assembly GCA_963859935.3). NCBI lineage: Eukaryota > Viridiplantae > Streptophyta > Magnoliopsida > Fabales > Fabaceae > Lathyrus > Lathyrus sativus. The sequence continues at coordinate 261,351,620 of OZ012737.1, read as the reverse complement.
CAACCTAGAGACTCTAGACTTGAGTATACCCACTCACTCCCCCTCAATCACCACAGTAATATACAATTCACAATTACAAAAGTTAATATGAAGAAACACTTCATACACACCTTGATCTTGCTTCACAGCTTTGATCAAGGACTTACACACTCTTTCTTAACAGCTTTGAGTGAGACACTGCTTAGAATCTACCTAATCAATGCAATCATCCAACATACAATTGCTTGAAGTACAAGTATTCCTAAGACTCAATTCACACGTGAAGACTAGCCTTCTTCACTCACAAGGACTCTCTAATTTGCACTCTCTATTCTTCTGTTAAGAGCTGCTGTTCAGGATTTCTTCTTCTAATATTTATAGCAGCTATCAGTCCTTTTGGGCCTTGGTGCCTAAATTAGGTTTTATTCATAAAAAACCTATTTCCAATGATCTGCACGCTTGCCACTTGATTCAGGGATATTTTAGTTCGCCTAGGGCTTCTAGAAAGTCTCCTGATATCCAGCTTGAGCTCCTATTATGTTTCCTGGTTTATAGCTACCAGAAAAACAAACTACGCTTGATGTCATACGACCCAAGTCATAACATTGGGTATGAAATCTAGCTTAATTTGCTTTTAGCTAAGTCAACTTACCCTGCACAGACCATATTATGTATGCACTAACATCAGTCATGACATACATACATGCTTTAGTGTTTTGCCACAAAATGCAGCCAATCAAGAGCACTTACAGAAATAATTCATTCGTGTTCACTCATATATATTTTTGTGCATTGTAATACCAACACTTTCTTGCTCAAACTCTTTGAGGGAGGATGATGAAGCGAAAACGCAAAATCTCTGGTTGTATGCTTTTGGATAAAACCTTGTTGATGATGTACATGCATTGTTTCAAATTCCCAAACACCGGAGATATAAGGGAGATAAACCTTCGTTAACTCCTTTGAGCATTGAAGTAGGAGGTTCTTTCTGAAAACAAAAAACCTTCAATCTTAACATGGGGCTGGGTAGTCTTCAGTTAGTCTGACCAAGCGTTCAAATTTCAAAAGGAGTGTGCATCCAAGGATCTATTACCTTTCATCCTTCACAATCCCATAATGGTTACACCTTATTTATCCAGGGATGAGGCAGTCACAACCCTTTCAAGGAAATCAAATTCTCGATAAATTATTTGAACGCTTAATATCCTCCATTCTCGATAAATGATTAGCTACTACATTTTCAGTACCTTTCTTGTCTTTGATCTATAAATCAAATTCTTGCAGTAGTAGTATCCATCTTAGGAGTATTGGTTTGGCGTCCTTTTTATTCAACAGGTACTTGATTGCGGCATGATCGATATAGATAATTCTATTTGCTCCTATTAAGTAAGAACGAAATTTATCCAAAGTGAACACGACAGCTATCGTGACTTAGTCTATACTGCACAACACTAAAGTTACGATATCGACTTAATTGGTCCCTGACAACGGCGCCAAAAACTTGATCGCGACTTAGTAATGTCTAAATGATTCCTGACTGCAAGTGCATAATTGGATCGCGTAGTTTTAAAGATTATCGAACCCAAAGGACCAAGAATCGATCTACCGTTATCTAATGCTACTACGTAAATCTAAGGCTAATGGATTTCAAAGTTGAGATGCAAGTAAGAAAATAAATGTGAATTGGAATATACTTTAAATCAAGATATGGCGGAGTATCGGTATATAATTCTGTCAACCTTCGGGGATTCAGTAACTCATGGTCGTTTAGTTTAAAAGGTAAAAATGTTATTCTGTAGAAAATACTCATTTAAAAGACTTTATCTTACACTCTCGTGTTTATTGACTTAGATTATGCTCTCAAATCAGAATGAAGGCTCTCGCTTTATCATTTGTATTTTAAAAACACTTTTTGAAAATAAGTAGATCCTAATTACCCCTAAAGCGCTCTCGCTGTATTTAGGATTAATGTTCAGTTTCAACTATCTGGTTAAGACCTCAAACTCTCACTTTATTGATCATAACCTTTGTTACCTTTTTACTCTCGTAACAAAAGTTATTAAGTTATTAAAAATAAACCGAGACCTAAAGAATAAATTTGTTAAGTTCACGCCATGATTTACTGAACCCCTTCTGACCGATTGTAATTACATACCGATATTAAATAGTTTATCCAGACATGGCTTGCATGCTATTACAAAATTTAATCTTAATGCTAGACAGAATATAAAAGGAATGCATAACAATGAAAGTAAATAAATGGAACCTGACAATTACGAGGAACAGGAAAGCACTTGGATTATGGAGGCTGGCTTGTAGTTCAATACAAAATTACAACCAATACGTAAAACCTAATACTAGGTTGCAATCGTTTCTTAGTGTGAAAAACTATTTCCTTTTACAAAATACCTCGAAAAACTGCTTAAAACTCAGAATTATAAACTGCTCGAAGAAAGTGCTGAAAAGAGAAATTAATGTTGCCCCCTTTTTCGAAAATCATCTGTGGCTTTTTTACTTGTTTCAAGCGTTCATTACCCAAAAACTCAGGGTAAAACATGGAGAAAATGCCGGAGAAAATGTAGGAATGAGTGGAGAAAGTTAGGGGAGGTTTTCAGGAAGTGGCACACGCCACCTCCCTTTCTTTTAGGAGTGGCACTCGCCACTCCCCCTCTTTCTAGGAGCAGCACTCTCCACCCCCTCTCTTTGTAAGTTGGTAGGCGCCACACTTCCTTCATTTCTTCTTGGTGTCAGGCGCCACACACATGTGGAAAGTGCTACTAGTGTGTGGTGACCCCCACCTTACTTTTTTGTTTCCTTTTCTATTCTTTCTTCCCATTTTCTTTCCTTCATTTCTTTTTATTTTCTTTCCATTTCTCTCTTTTCTTTCTTATTTTATTTCTTTAATCCATATTTTCAACAAACTACAAAACACAAGAAAATAGATGCGTAATAGAACATAAATCAGATAAAGTAGCAATAGTCGTAGATCAAATTCATGTAAGTCAAGTCAAATATATGATATAATTTTGCGTTATCAAATATAGTCCCTCTTCTTCTTTAAGGGATCCTCCAAAATACAAAGGACATGTTCGGTTTACCCGCGGTGGGGTTATTTTCGACAGGATAAATATTGTTGAGGATGACGAAGGAGACAACGATTGTGATATAGATGCTTGGATTCATCCGTGTGTCCCTGGGCAGAAGCTTTGCAACTGGACTGTGGAGGAAATCATCCAAGTTACATCAGAAGAGTAATTTCCGTTTGTTTTATTATGTCTGGTCCTATGTTCTACCCAAGATGTAGTGGTTTGTCTTGTAGGGCCCCTCTGTTTATTTTCAACTTTTATGATGAATGAAAAGACGTCCCTTTTTGCATTCAAATATTTTGATCCTTGTTTTTCTTTTTTGCTTTTCGTACATTTTTTATTAAAATAATAAAATGGCAATGTGTTTGTGTCTGTTTGCATATCATAATAAGCATAGAGCATCAATCATGCAGGTTTCACATCTCAGATACCATCGATCCAGATTTGGCTATGGCTCGATATGACTTTCATAACCTTATTTACCAAGCTTAGGAAGAGACTGATGAAGATTGTGACCTACCTGAAGAATTAGCCAGGCTTCTGAAGCAAGAGGAAAGGATTATTCTGCCTCATCAGGAGGATATTGAAGTCATCAAATTGGGTACTGAAGATGACAAGAAGGAAGTTAGAGTTGGGGCTGCATTGGAAGACGATGTCAAGGGAAGATTGGTAGAGATGCTTCATGAGTATAAAGATGTTTTCGCTTGGTCTTATCAGGATATGCCAGGGTTGGATACCGATATAGTGATGCACCATCTACCTCTTCGAGAAGAGTGTTCACCTGTGAAGCAGAAGATGAGGAGGACTAGACCTGATATGGTAGTCAAGATCAAAGAGGAAGTCCAAAAGCAGTTGGATTCTAGTTTTCTTGTCGTCACTAATTACCCTCCGTGGGTCGCCAATATTGTTCTTGTACCTAATAAAGATGGGAAGGTCAGGATGTGCATCGATTATTGAGATCTGAATAGAGTGAGCCCAAAAGACGATTCCCGCTCCCCCACATTGATGTTTTGATTGATAACACTGCTCAATACTAAGTGTTTTACTTCATGGATGGCTTTTCTGGGTATAACCAAATCAAAATGGCCCTGGGCATGGAGAAAACTACTTTTATTACACTATGGGGAGCTTTTTGCTATAAATTTATGCCTTTTGGATTGAAAAATGTTATGGCAACTTATCAACGGAAAATTGTGACTCTCTTTCGTGATATGATTCATCATGAGATTGAAGTATATGTTGATGACATGATTGCGAAGTCACAAACGGTGGAAGGACACCTGGTCAATCTTCTGAAGTTGTTTGAAAGGTTAAGGAAGTTCAGGCTGAGGTAGAATCCTAACAAATGCATATTTGGGGTGAGATCGAGGAAGCTGCTGGGCTTTATTGTCAGTGAAAGAGGAATTGAAGTGGATCCTACAAAGATAAAAGCCATACAAGAAAAGCTTGAGCCCAAAACATAAAAAGAGATCTGTGGTTTTCTTGGGAGATTGAATTACATTGCAAGGTTCATTTCTCACCTTACAACTACTTGTGAGCCTACTTTCAAATTGCTGAGAAAAGACCAAGCGGTTGTTAGGAATGAAAACTGTCAGAAAGCATTCGAGAAGATAAAAGAATATTTACAGGAGCCTCCGATATTAATGCCTCCAGTTGCATGAAGACTTCTGATTATGTATTTGACGGTTCTTAAGAATTTGATGGGCTGTGTGCTCGGTCAACACGACGAGATAGGTAGGAAAGAGCATGTTATTTACTACTTGAGTAAACATTAACTGATTGCGAGTGAAGATACTCGATGCTAGAAAAGACATTTTGTGCACTTGCTTGGGAAGCTAAATGCTTAAGGCAGTACATGTTAAACCATACAACCATGTTGATTTCAAAGATGGATCCTATCAAATATGTACTTGAGAAACAAGCGCTTTCTGGAAGAATTGCTAGTTGACAGATGGTTCTGACAGAGTATGACATTCAATATGTTTCCCAAAAGGCCATTAAAGGGAGTGTTTTGTCAGAATATCTTGCCGAACATCCAATTGAAGATTATCAACTAATGAGGTTTGAGTTTCCTAATGAAGATATAATGTTTTTGAAGATGAAGGACTATGATGAATGTAACACCTCGTTCCCCAAAATAACATAAATGCAAATAAATCAAACAATTAAATATCAGAGTTAGCACACCAAATGGGATGTCACAGATGAAAACTCCACAAAATACGTCATTAAATACTTTTTCAAAATATATACAGCGGAATTCATCATGTAGATACATATATACATCATATACACCATAATCAGTCAAGTCAAAATATACAAACATATCCACCAAAAGATTCATCAGACACGATACGCCACAGGGGCACACAAAATCATCAGATAGACATAAAACTCCCCAAATCCCCGGTGTTACGTATAAGAGCATCCCTACGACTCGCCATAAACCAAGCTAGCTACACACCTGGATTATCTGTACTTCCGAAGAAGCACAGACCACAACAAAAGCAAGGGGTGAGAAATCACGATCAAAATATAACGGTAATAACGTACATGAATAAAAGGCAGTAAATCACACATTTATCATTCACATACATTGACCCAGACCTACTGTCCCACACCAACATAGCATAAAAGACAATGCAACACATGCAACTCAACCCATGATATGCGGTACCGACTCAATAACAACACCGATGGGCACCATGCCATCAACCTTTCCTGAAGGAACATATCATCATCACCGATGGGCACTAGGCCATCACCCTCCACATAGGAGCACATCATAAACATGATAGATCACTTACGCTCCCCTGAGACATGATCTATCCCTCATAATCACCGATGGGCACCTAGCCATCACCCTCCACACAGGAGCACATTATCGCTACCGATGGGCACTAGGCCATCACCCTCCACACAGGAGCACATCATCACACCATGCTATGCATAACCCCAATGCACAACACACAACATCAAATACACTAAGTGTACACGATTCTACTGATTACATTTCATCACACCTCATATATATATATATATATATATATATATATATATATATATATATATATATATATATATATATATATATATATATATATATATATATATATATATATATATATATATATATATATATATATATATATATATATATATATATATATATATATATATATATATATATATATATATATATATATATATATATATATATATATATCACACATCACCACATCCATACACAATCACATACACCGATTTTCAATCATTCAAATTAAACGAATATCAAGGAAATCATATTCCACACCGCACATATACTTCCCATAGTTCAATACCAATATCATAATCAACCGAGACCAACAAGGGTCCAACATCACGAGAGAACCGAACAACACAGCCTAAAACACAAACATTTTGTCACGCTCGCTGGCTCATTCGCCTGGCGAGGCCCCCCGGTGAAAGCTCGTTGTAGCTCGCCCGACGAAACCCCTGGTGAGGCCAGACAGTGGCTACTAGCAGCACTCGCTGCCCAGTTCGCCTGGCGAAGCCTAGTGAAGGCTCGCCCCCCTCATTCGCTCAGCGAATGCTGGAGAATACCTGCGATTTAAGAAAAATCCCACTGTACAGAAACAACAACTCTCTCTGAATTCGCCCGATTACGCGCAAACCAACTTCTAACACAACTAACCAACATTCTACGACTTAACTACATAATCCATTCTCGATTTCACCCGATAAAACCTCAGTTCTACTCAATTGATTAATTTCGACTTAAAACGGTAAACTACCGAAAACCCCAAATCACCCAAACAAACACATGCAATGATTCAATCATACCAGCAGCAACTCAGAATTCACAACATCATAACAATCAGTTCATCAACATCTATGGGGTTAGGGAAATCCCCTTCTACCTATATTTCATGCAATATCGAATTTAACCGATCCTCCCCTCTTACCTCAAATGCAGCTTTGATCGAAGAAACTTCAAGAATCCAAAGCCTAGCTCCCTCCTTCTTCTTCCTCAAGCTTACTTTCTTTGATTCATGTTCTTCTCCTTGACCGTGTTCCTCTTTGATCGTGTTCTTCTTTCTCTAATTCTTCCAAATGCCACTTCTACCCTTAATCCCAAATAAATCCTCATTTTCTTTTAATTCCAAAATTAATATAAAACTTCATAATATTAATAATAATAATAATAATAATATCAATATTAATATTAATTATCAATTATTATCATTATCAATTATATGATATTAATATTATGTTCCTTATTTCTCAACACTTCCACACAAAGCACGCCGATAAGTAAAATAACACCGGAAAAACTCAAATAATTGAAATGGGCGTTACAATGAACCTCTGCCTAACGAGGGTCCCGAGATTGGGTCTTAGTGGAAGTCGGTTTTCGACGGTGTCGTTAACTCATTTGGCAACAAAATCGGGGCAATTATTACAACTCCTCATGGTTCTTACATACCGTTCACTGCCCGATTAACATTCGCTTGCACCAATAATGAAGCTGAATATGAAGCATGCATCATGGGTCTAGAAAAAGCTATTGATTTGAGAATCAAGAATCTAGATGTGTATGGGGATTCAACCTTAGTCGTCAATCAAATCAAAGGAGAATGGGAAACCCTTCAGACAAACCTGGTGCCTTACAAGAACTATGCAAGAAGACTGCTACCTTTCTTCGACAGGATATAATTTCATCATGTGTCGAGGGTTGAAAATCAGATGGTGGGAATTTTGGCAATGTTATCATCAATGTATAAAGTGAATTTCTAGAATGAAGCTCCAGCAATCACTATCATGCGCCTTGACAAGCCAGCTTTTGTATTTGCGATTGAAAAAGCGTCAAATGGGAAGCCTTGGTACTTTGACATCATACATTTCCTCAAGACCCAAGAGTATCCGCCTGGGGCATCAAGTAAAGACAAGAAGACTCTTAGGAGGCTGTCGGGTAATTTCTACTTGAACAAGGATGATATGTTGTAGAAAAGAAGCTTTGATATGGTGTTGTTGCATTGTGTGGATGAAAATGAAGCAAGTTTGCTGATGGAAGAGGTCCACGAAGGCTCTTTTGGTACTCATGTTGGTGGGCATGCAATGTCTAGAAACCTATTGAGAGCGGGATATTATTGGATGACCATGGAGTCTGACTGTTTTAAGTATGCCAGAAAATGTCATAAATGTCAGATTTATGCTGATAAAATGCATGTGCAATCGAGCCCTCTAAATGTATTGACATCTCCTATGACTTATGCTCAGTTGTTGCAACTCTTGCTTCAACTTCAATTAGTAGAACTTCGGACTCTGGCTCCATTTGCTGGTAAGCCACCACCAGGCTATGATGCAAGTGCCCATTATGATTCCCATTCTGGGGCATTGGGGCATAATGTAGAGAAATGCAAGGCTTTTAAGCACAAAGTTCAAGACTTAATCAATTCGAAAGCATTTGAATTCACACTGGGCGGTTTAAGTGTACAAGGTGGTCTTTTCCCAATTGCTGTGAAAGAAGCGGATAGTCCTGTTTTCTCCCCTGAAGCTGCATCAGGTTAGAGGCGTATCTTACAGTCTTTGGTTTCAGAAGCTCCACGTCCACAGCTATTTCCTGTTCCTGGACTAAGTCTGAGAATGAAAGCGCCTGAATGAAAGGAATTCCTTGATGGGTATCAGCAACAGACTGGCTCCTAGAAAAACAACAAAGGTCTGCACATTAGTTAAAGTCTTCCTAGTGAGCACTTAAGACTGCATGGACATCATTAGAATCAATCAATCCAGGAGAAGCTGAGCCAGACTTCCTCAGTCATGTTATTTTTAATTTTTGTTGCATTTTTCATTTGTATTTTTCATTGTTTGTTAATGCTCTATTTGCATGTAAAAACTTATTTGTTTTTGAATGATGATCTTAATGCAATAAGTATGTCTCTCTTGAAATAATTCATTCGTGTTCACTCATATATATTTTTGTGCATTGTAATACCAACACTTTCTTGCTCAAACTCTTTGAGGGAGGATGATGAAGCGAAAACCCAAAATCTCTGGTCGTATGCTTTTGGATAAAACCTTACTGATGATGTACATGCATTGTTTCGAATTCCCAAACACCGGAGATATAATGGAGATAGTGTAACAACCCAATTTTTCAATAATTAATTATTCATGTTAATTAATTGATTTTATTTAGATGATTTTAATTATTGGAATTATTGGTAGATATTTGATATGAGAATTTATGGAAGGAAATAGAATGGAAAGACTTATAAAGGAAAAGTGAAAAGAAAAGGAAACATAAGAGAAAGAATAGAGAAAGAAGGAGAAAGAGGAGAAAAGAGAAGGAGAAGAAGGAAAAGTTGGAAAAGCTCAAGAACAACTCTCAAGCATCGATTTAATCGAGGTAAGGGTGTAAAATATCATTATCTTATCAATGTATAGGATTATGTATGCTTGGGTTAGATTGTTGGATGTTTTTCTACAAATTCCATTTTAGGGCAAAGTGGATTTAATCAATAGAAACCGAGTTTTAACGGTCGAAAATGAGAATAAGTGGTATAATTTAGTCGAGGGAGGTTAGACTAAGGCTATGGAACTAGTTTGGTGAGAATCAGTCGGTTTTGTGAAGAGTTGAGGACTTGATGACAGTGAGGAATTCTGAGTTCGCAGACGTTCGCTAGCACCTTTGCTAGGCGAACAGGTCGCGAACATTCGCTAGCAACTCGTTGGGCGAACAAGTTAGCGAGAGGTCCCAGACTTGGGCAGAATGCAATTGATTTGGTTCGCTGGTAGCGAGTGAGGTGACGAAGGATTCGCTAGGGCCTCACTGCAGCGAGTAGGTGGCGAGTGAAGTCAGTAGCTTCTGTTTTCCTTCGCGAGCTTGTTCGCTAGGCGAACAGATAGCGAGTATTCGCTAGAGACTCGCTAGGAGAGCAAGCCAGCGAGCGTGACAACATTTGGTTTTCTTGTGATTCCAATCCATGTTGATTTCTTTGTTCGATTGTGTTTGATCCTTGTTGGAAATGAGTAATTGTATACTGTGAAATATATGCTGTGGATAGCCGTATGACGTGAATCCTAGATTGTGGAATTGATTATGAAATGTGGTCTTTTGACAAATATAATGCATTGTCTTAATTGATTAAAATGCATCATGAATGTTATTGAATTTGTTGCCGTGAGCACTATGTGGTGAATGCATATTGTTGGTATGTGATGTTGTGTTTGATAATGCATGGGAACATATTGTGGATAAGTGTGCATGGCTTGGTAATATATTGATGATATTGAATATGAATATGTTGTGTGTGCAATCATGTTATAATTCTTGAGTGATGAATTATTTGAATGCATGGGATTAAGATGCGAGAACGGTCTTAAGTGCATTAGGTGGTTGATTGCATATGCATCATTTAGTCAAGAGGCAATGTTTGCTAGTTTTGTGGAGATTAGTGACTTGTCCCAAACCTAGAAGGGTGGGTCTGAAAGCTTAGGGAACGAGCTTTTGTTGTTATCGGTCTAGAAGGGTGGACCCAGTTTAAGTGTAAAAACCGAAAAATGATAACAAGTGTTGGTACCACATGGCATGAGTTGCATTGAGTCACATGATTAATGTGTATTATTGTATGAAAGTATACTCGTATGTGAAGTATTGAATTGAGAATTATGGATGTATGCATGATGAAATGTGCTTGGTAATTATCTTTATTTGTTTGTACATATGTTGTGATGTATATGATGATTAAAATTAATTGTGGTGAGAAATGTGGAATGTATGTGTTCTATACTTGTGTATGTATATATAGTTATATGCATTGATTATTATGATAATGTTTCTCCACCTTATGCTGTTTTATAATGCTCTATGAGGCATTGCAGATTAGCTTTGCTGGAGGTCTTTTGTGATATTTAACTTCATTTTTTTGGTCGGTTATGCTCTGATATGTAGTACCGGGTAGTTAGGCTTGTATAGTATTCTTTTGGGATACATTTTGTATATGTATCTGAGGGTAAATGTTTTGTAAAACACGAATGTTGTGATGAAACAAATTGAATGTATGTATTTGTATGATTGCTTGTTTTAAGTGATTCAATGTTTAGATTTCCGCTTTAATTCTAAAATATTTCGATGTGGGTGTAAGGACTAAGTTCCTCTGTTGAACTACCCCACTGTTGCATGTCTTTTATAGAGCAGGTGTTGTATGTTATTTTGGTGAATGATGTGGCATACTTCTTTTATACCATGTTTCAAATTTACTCTGATGAAATTTTATTATGTGCTTATGTAATTTATCTGTTTATTTGGGGGTAAAAAAGGGGGTGTTACAGATAGACCTTCGTTAACCCCTTTGAGCATTGAAGTAGGAGGTTCTTTCTGAAAACGAAAAACCCTCAATCTTAACTTGGGGTTGGGTAGTCTTCAGTTAGTCTGACCAAGTGTTCAAATTTCAAAAGGAGTGTGCATCCAAGGATCTATTACCTTTCATCCTTCACAATCCCATAATGGTTACACCTTATTAATCCAGGGATGAGGTAGTTACAACCCTTTCAAGGAAATCAAGACAACCAGTGTCACATGATTTGTTCCAAAGAAAAAGGAGAATCAATAGAAAAAGCCCGCTAAGTCGAATCTTGAAAATAAATGACTTAGGCAAAAATTAGGGCATTCCGCTGGAATGCAAAATAAAAAAAATTCAAAAGAATCAGTCCAGGCAAGATCAGAAAAGAATAGAAAATGAAAAGGAGGACAAAATAAAAATCCTCAAAAAAGAACAAGTCGTGTGACTCTAGACACCAAAGACAAAAGGGGTGGCTGTCGCTTCGAAAATCTTGTGGGTTCTATAACCATCACTTCTGCCATTCAATAACCTTTTTGAAAGGTGAGTGCTTGTGTCGAGTTAGCTGAACATATTACTAGAGAACATAAAGGCGAAGGGGTGGGTACAAATAAAGTTTGAGCCAAAAATCCTTTTTTCTGAAACCGTGAACCAGGCTGCGTTACAACCCTCAAAAGTCCTAATTGAAGCAGGGTATTTTGAAAGCGTACTTCAACGAGATATCGTTCCTGAATCCCATGAGTTGTGCTAAAAGACTTCGTTGGTATTGCATGTGCATGGTGTCATTTCCAAATAAATCAGTGTTGCGTTTTAACTAGTACTTGTTCACAAAGTTTGGTGATATCTTTTCAACAAAAACTTCAAGAGTAGCATGTGTGTTGCATTAGAATTTTCATTCTCAGGATAAACATTTTCTTCTTGCATACAGGTATTTGGCATCAAAGAGGTTTACATAATGAATGTCAGTCAATAAGTTTTATCTTATCAGGAGGAAATCTCTGGACATATATGTTGAGGAGTGTGTGGCCAATGGACTCAGCCAGAAGATGCCAATCTGGGGTAGTTAGGTCAAGAAGTTCCCCCAAAGTTTAGTTAATATGAGGGAAGTTATTTCAAGAAATCTTTCTAAGGATCGGTTAATCTGGGGCAATCAAGTCGAGAGTCAGCAAATTTTTTCGAAGACCAATCAGACAGAGGAAAAGTTACTTCGAAGGCTCATTTTGAAACAGATCATCTCAAGAGCATGAAGAGTTATCCTCTCTAGAATACGGTTAGCCAAAGTTAAATCTCTAAGGTTCAGAGTATTGTAGCAGGATATCGCAGGTTTCATGTTGATAGCCAACGTATGGCAACCCCCAGTAGAGTTAAAGATTTTCAGTGAAGACTTTGGTTTCTCCCCTAGCAGAATTCCAACGTATATCCTTTCTAGCAAGACCTAAAGAGTTTGATGCTTCCCCAAGCAGCAACAAAATCATCTCTAATAGACAAGGTCCATTCATGAAATGCTTATCTCCAGAAAGGGTAAAAGTCTAATAGTTGTTGACATTTTCCAATGTTGTGCTAAGTAGTATTCTTCAACTAGGGATTGAGGATCTATAACTTTCTAACAAAAGTTGGCGTATTTGGTCATTGCCTCAACAGAGAAATGAATCTAGCATCAGCCCCTAGTGGAGTGGGTATCATCTTTATTTATTATTTTTCTCTCCCCAATGAAGTCGCCAATGGTGATTGGTTTCCCCAGCAGGTTACAGCCTAATCGTCCTTGGTGTTTCCCCCAACAGAGGTAATATATTCCCCGTGGAGGGACAGAAGATCAAATCTCAATGATTTTTCCCCAGAAGTTGTCTGTTGTTCCTACTGTCCTTCAGAATAGAAGTTTCAAACATATGCATGCGAAGCATAGCCCAGTTTTGGCACCTTGCATGGAAATATGAATCACCCTTCAATCAAGACGGTGACATATCCCCAGCAGCCTTTTTCGGTCAACTCATCTTCTTACTTTCTTTTGGGTTTTAAAACGTACGTTGATCATACTTTGTCCATTAGCCCTTTAATGATGACATCCCCAAGCAAGTTTTCTTTCTGTTAATTCCCATTGAGGATGTGTTTCCCCAATGGAGTCGCCAAATCCCTTCCGCTGATGTGATCTTTGGATTTTCTTTTCTTTCCGTCAATTCCTATTGATGACGTGGTTTTAGGATTCACTGATGTGTTTCTCTGAATGGCTTTCTTTCCGTCAATTCCTATTGACGACGTAGTTTTGAAGTTCACTAATGTGATCTTTGAAATGTTTTCTTTCCATCAACCCTTTGACGATGTGGTTATGAAGTTCACTGATGTGATGTTTGGATGGTTTTCTTTCTGTCAATTCCTATTGACAATTTGGTTTTTAAGTTCACTGATGTGATCTTTGGATGGTTGTATGTCTGTCAATTCCTATTGAAGTTGTGGTTTTGAAGTTCACTGATGTGATCTTTGGATTTGTTTTCTTTCCATCAATTCCTATTGACGATATGGTTTTGAGGCTCACTGATGTGTTTCTACAGTTTGTTTTCTTCCTGTCTACCCTTAGACGAGGTGATCTATGGTTTTCTTCCTGTCAATTCCTATTGATGATGTGGTTTTGAGGATCACTGATGTGATCTTTGGATTAGTTTTATTTTCTTCAACCCTTTGACGACGTGGTTTCGAAGTTCACTGATGAGATCTTTGGATTTGGTTTTCTTCCCGTCTACCCTTAGACGAGGTGATCTTTGGATATGTCTTCTTTCCGTCAATTCCTATTGACGATGTGGTTTCGTTGGATATGGTGTTCTTTCCGTCAATTCCCATTGACGATGTGGTTTTGAAGTTCACTGATGTGATCTTTGGATTTGGTTTTCTTCCCGTCTACCCTTAGACGAGGTGATCTTTGGTTTGGTTATTTCTGTTAATTCCTATTGACGATATGGTTTTGAGGCTCGCTGATGTGTTTCTCCAGTTTGTTTTCTTCCCGTCTACCCTTAGAAGAGGTGATATATGGTTTTCTTCCCGTCAATTCCTATTGACGATGTGGTTTCGAGGTTCACTGATGTGATCTTTGGATATGGTGTTTCTTTCTGTCAATTCCTATTGACGATGTAGTTTTGAGGTTCACTGATGTGTTTCTCTGGATGTGGTTTTCTTTCCATCAATTCCTATTGACGATGTGGTTTCGAGGTTCACTTATGTGATATTTGGATATGGTGTTTCTTTATGTCAATTCCCATTGACGATGTGGTTTTGGGATTCACTGATGTCTTTCTCGGGATTTGTTTTCTTTCCATCAATTTGTATTGACGATGTGGTTTTGAGGTTCACTGATGTGTTTCTCTGGATGTGGTTTTCTTTCCGTCAATTCCTATTGATGACGTGGTTTCGAGGTTCACTGATGTGATCTTTGGATGTGGTTTTATTTCCGTCAATTCCTATTGACGATGTGGTTTTGGGATTCACTGATGTGTTTCTCTGGATTTGTTTTCTTTCTGTCAATTCCTATTGACGATGTGGTTTTGAGGTTCACTAATGTGATCTTTGGATATGGTGTTTCTTTCCGTCAATTCTCATTGACGATGTGGTTTTGGGATTCATTGATGTGTTTCTCCGGGTTTGGTGTTCTTTCCGTCAATTCCTATTGACGATGTGGATCTTTGGATATGGTGTTTCTTTCCGTCAATTCCTATTGACGATGTGGTTTTGGGATTCACTGATGTGTTTCTCCGAATTTGTTTTCTTCCCGTCAATTGCTATTGACGATGTGGTTGTTTGGATATGGTTTTTCTTTCTGTCAATTCCCATTGACAATGTGTTTAGGTGGGTTTGAGGGTCACTGATGTGATCTTTGGGTATGTTTTCTTTCCGTCAAATTCTTTTGACGACATGAGACCAGACTCCAATTGCATACATCCCAATCGACTACAAATTTATGGGTTCTTTTTGTATTCAATCACCTTCTAACTTAAATGTTTGAAAGCGGTTGCTTTTCATACCTTTAGGTCCAAGTCGATTGAATAGGAGCAGCTATAGCACCCCAAAAGTTTCCCTTTTATTTTACCCTTTAGTGGCTTATGTTTCTTTGCATTTTGCGTTTCTGCATATCATATCATTTGTTCTTGAGGCATGGGATCAAGGTGTTTTTTGTGGCTTAGGGTTCCCTTTTAGTGCAAGAGTTTAAACAGCAAGCATCAGAGGTTCATGCATTTATTTTGCCCATCGATCGAGCAGTCGATTTTATTTTATTTAACAGGTTAATTTTCAGCTCAGGAGACAATACACAGGGTATCTCAGGCATTCTCATAGTTACCATATTCAAGAGTAAGTTTTAGAGGCATAACAAGGTTCAAAACAAGTGGCAATGGGCAATTGTACAGGATTCCCTCCATTTGGCACCAAAAGTGGCAAATTTTGAACAGGGTAACCGGTTACCCTATATTGAGTAACCGGTTACCACTGAGCCAGAATGTGATTTTCTTGCATTTTCTTGCTTGTTTGATATCCTTTCCATATGTAAACTTCATGGATTGATATGATGCATTTATGTGGATTGTTTTTGACATGTTTCATCATTCTTGAATGTTTGATCTCGATTCTTCGACGTGTAACTTTTGGTTTCTGTTTTGAATGTTTAACATGTTGATGTTGCTTGATTGATGAGTGATCATTTGCTTTGTTTGCTTGTAGCATGACTAATTGATGATCATTGATGACTGTGTTGTTGGACATTGTGATTCATGATTGCATTTGTTTCCGATTCCGCTTTGATGCGTGTTCGTTTGATTGTTTGTTCGTCCATTTTTGAAATGCATACTTGATCTTGTCACTTCTTGTTGATGCAATGTTGTTGATCATTTGTGATTGTTTGTCAAAACATGTACATATTTGTATGATTTCTATCCATGATTGTTGTTTGCATTTGTTTAATCGCATTCAAACATGCTTGCTGCCCTGTTTTCCACAGTTGTTCTTGCTTTGAACTTGCATGCTGTCTTTGCTTTACTTGCTTGCTGCCTAGTTTTCACACCTGTTTTTATGCTGAAACATGTGTTGTTATATGCTGTCTTGCTTATGTGCTGGATTTTATTGCTGTCTTATGCAGGAGGCGCTGTTGTAGCTATTGTTCTTGCCTTGCTTTCTTGTTTTTGCTTTTCCTTTGCATGTTCCCTTAGGACTCTTATTCCAATTTAATTTTCGATTAAATTTTGAGTAGGATAGACATTAGGAGTTTAATCCATGCATGATAATATTAGGTTAGTCCCTTTAAACCTCAACCTTAGGTCCATCTTTTGCATGCTAACATTAGGATATAATCTTCTTTCACATCCCGACTTTAGGACCACTTTGCACGACAAAGTTAGGGCCAAGTTTCCCTTAGACCTTCCGTGCGTCTCTCTTCTCATCTCAAAACACATTATAACTAATCTAATAAATACGATGAACGTCGTATGCTATGAGCCTTATGTACGTGGGAAATGATGAGTGGTGGGTTTCTCCTCACTTGTCTAGAATGTTTAGCGTATTCCCTTTGGGTGGTATGCGACGCATTCGCTCCTATGTCATAGTCTTTAGTGCAACGTGAATCTCAAACAAACTAATTCACTTCACTAAAACTCACAAACAAATCTCAAACCTTTTATCCTTCGGGATTGTTGTTTTAAACTTCATTTTCAGAAAAGAGTATGTTACTTTTTTGTTCTACCGCAAACAAGCATCGTCCCAAACTGCTAGAATGGGAACTTAACGTCACTCATAAAAAACACTTAACCTACCTGTGGTTTCGTTTTCCCAAACTACGTTTGCTCTGATTTCTCATACCAGATTAGGATACGTAGGCACAAGACGGCAATATCTTGGCGAGCAACCTTTCCCCCCATCACCCGTAGTTTTTCGAACTACGTTGACTCTGACTTTCCCATTGCACGAGGGAATACGTAGGCGTAGGGCGGAGATGTCCTATCGAGTGTCTTTTTTCTTTACCATCCCCCGTTTAGCAGTAGCTTATAGATAAACACACCCTTTGATTAGACAACAAGCATGGATCCCGTTGAGTACAACGGACGTGAGGGGTGCTAATACCTTCCCCTTGCGTAACCGACTCCTGAATCCAAGATTTGGTTGCGATGACCTTGTCTTTTCCCGTTCTTCAGGTTTTCTTCGATCATTTCCTTTCCCTCACTTTGGGATAAATAACATTCAGTGGCGACTCTTCTGTTTTTCCGCCGTGTGTTTTTCGCAGTTGTGACACCAACATACCAGACTTCATTGATATGAATGCTTTCGGTATTTTCGTTTCAAAAAATCATGTACCCACTCTTCTCGGAGACCTATACCACTCAGTTTACTATAAAATGAAAATAGGAGAGGGAAGGACGTTTCTTGTTGTACGCCGTTTTTCCACAAGTGGTTTATAGATCACCTTGCTCGTGCTGGGGCTTTTGTTGATACAAGGGTTACATCTGAATGGTCAAAAAGGCTTATGGTTTTGACGGCTAAAGATATCATTTGGTTTAATTGAGATCTTCTTGGCATGGAGATCATCTTTATTTTTGGAAGTTTTACTAATGTACCCCTGATAGGAAGAAAAGGAGGAATTAATTACAACCCTTCTCTTGCTGTTAGACAATTTGGATACGCTTTGAGAGGACCCCCGATGGATGAGGAAGTGCTGGAATCTCTATACTTCACAGGTGTAGCTGACTATGATATTCTAGCAAGAATAAAAGAAGCATGGGGAAGAGTTCATAAAAAGGAAAACTTTCTTTGGGAAAAGGTAATTGCAGAGCTTATGACCCTTACCTGGAATGGGTTCAGAAGAGAGTTGAAAGGGTATTGTTGTCGTTTCCTGTTGAGGAACCATTGTGCCCCTTGATAGTTGAAGATCCTATGACAGTCGATGTTCATAGATACAATAAACTATGGGCAGAAAAGGAAGAGGTGCGTAAGGAAAATGAAGAGCTAAAAAAGGAAACTAGTCAACTGAAGAGTGACAAGAATGAAGTTGTTTACTTAGCTAGAGTAAAGACAAAAGCTCTGGCTAAGGTGGAAAAAGAGTTGGCTGAAGAGATCTGGGTGTGAGGACGAGTTGGACAAGATTTGAAAAGTACTGATAGCATCCTAAAACATAAGAAGAAAGAACTAGATAAAGCCTATTTGCAGATCGCTAAGTTCAATGATCAATGGAATGCCACATTAATTTCTAACAAGGGAAGAGAGGATGAACTTCGCAGACAGATTAACAATTTGAAGATCAGCTCAAAGTCAAAGATGAAGAAGTTTCAATAGAATCATATTGTAGGTATGTGAGTAATCAAAAACTACAAGAAACCTTATCAGTGTTGGAGGAGCTCAAGGTGAGGGCAGAACTGAAGAAACCAAGACTTGAAGATACCTTTGAATATGATGCTTGGGAAGACTATGCTCAAGGCTTGAAAGATGTTATCTACAGAAGTTCAGACTTGGCACAAGAGTTACAATGGTTGAAGAAAGCTATTAAGTACAATATCTCAGTAGTATTTCTACCTTTCTTGTCTTGTATTTTGATCATCACCAGATCTGTTGGATGGGGTCGTAGGCTTGTATGCAGTTGTATTTCCTAATGATGATTTGTATACGTTGACTTTTGTTCTCATTTTATTTATGAGAGAGGCTTTTGGTTCTTCTATTTATCTTTCTTATTTCGTTACTTATTTGTGGAACTAGAATCAAGGGGAAAATCTCCCTAAATTACATATACATGCTTGCATTTTGCATCATCATTTTCATTTGCATATCAGGTGTTCTTGGAGCCTTCAATATTATATCTCTGCTTAGTTTTCTCTAATAGTTAACAAGATAGCAGATCCAGTTTTCCATAGATTATCTACAAGAGGGAATCAACAAAGAGTTATGAATCAAGTACAACATGAGCTACAGGAGGTCAGGGATAGAACGAAACAGTTTATGGAGATGATGCAGAGTATGGCCAATAGGCAAGAGCAATTGAGAACTCTAGTTTAGCCGCTAATAGCACGGGTGGATGGTAATGGTGTTCTACATGGAGGGACTGTTGCTATCCCTCCTTCAGTTGATGGAAATGATCCTCAAGTCAATGGTATTCTGACTGTGATTAACCCTCCGGGCAGAGGTCATAAGGCTGGAATTCATATAGCATGTGCCGGAGGCAGTGTGGGCGCTGCATACGGAGCTCCAGGTCCCCATTGGGAAGAGGATGATTAGGAGGATGTGTTTTCAATGAGAGACTTGGATGTGGGTCTTCCCACGGGAACTGATAAGAGATTTAAACTGTTTGAAGAAAAGATGAAAGCCTTCGAGAACCAAAATTCTTTAGGACTTGATATGTCGAATCTGGGACTGGTGTCAGGGGTCAGGATTCCCCCAAAGTTTAAAGTACTAGATTTGGATAAGTACAAAGGGAAGACTTGTCCCAGAGTACACGTCAGGGCTTAATTTTAGAAGATGTCGGGCTACTCAGATGATGAGAAACTTCTGATGCACTTCTTTCATGACAGTCTGTCAGGTCCTTCTTTGGAGTGGTATATAGGTCTAGAAAGGACACATATAAGAAGCTGGAGAGAATTGGGAGAAGAATTTGTGCGTCACTATCAGTACAATAGTGACTTGGAGCCTAATAGGGTGCAATTGCAAAATTTGTCACAAAGGAATAATGAAGGGTTCAAGGAGTACACCCAGAGGCGGCGAGAGTTAGCGGCGAGAGTGCAGCCTCCAATGGTGGAGCATGAATTGATTGACATGTTCATGGCAACCTTTCTAGGAACATATTATGAAAAACTGATTAGATGTATGTCTGAAAGCTTTTTGGATTTGGTGATGGCAGGAGAGAGGGTGGAGAACGGGATAAGGACAGGAAAAATACCAAGTGGGGCAGGATCTTCATTAGGAGGGATTAAGAGAATATAAAATGGAAACCCAAAGAAAAGATAAGGGGATATGAATGCTAAATCAGCCTATAGAGGTAGAGACAGAGTGCAACATCAACCTCAACATCAATATCAACCTTAACATCAACATCAACAGCAAGTTGCCAGTATAGTTATTCCGGTTGTACCGCAACAACAAGCTGTTGTGCCTCGTCGTTATCAGGACAGAGGAAGGATGACCAACAGACAATTTGACACGCCTCTCATGTCTTACTCATAGCTCTTACAATACTTATTACAATTAAAGCTTATTAAGAAGAGAACTTTGGCGCCACTCACTAGTGCACCTTGTAACACCCTTCTAAACCCCACGGAAAATATACGAATAATCAGAGTAAATTTGCATGCATTCACAAAAGGGCGTCACACATAACTTTCAAAACATCAAAACCATCTGTCATGCTCATTAACACTTATAATAAATTATCATGCTTCTCACAATTTCACTTCACATTTAGCAGCAGATTCATTTTATAACATAATTCTCTTAACAGATTATTCATATTCATCACATACTTCAACATTACTTAGGCACCAAGGCCAACATCATAATATTCCAATGAATATAAAAACATAACATAGAATACATAATATATCTCTAAAATATAAACCAAACGATCCCAGTGTTACATGACCAGAGGATGACTCGACCCAACATAATTAAATTACTAAACAACTACACCAATAGCGACTTCACAACTACAAGCAGCTCTATTCTTGATACCTGCACGATGTCAGATAGGACATCATTCCAACAGAAGGCTGAGAAATATTATCATAATAACAATGCATATAATCATATATGTATACACAAGCATAGAAGACACATATTCCACATTTTCTCACCACAATTCATTATGATCATCATATACCTCACAACATTTATATAAACCAAGATGGATAATCATCAAGCGTGTTCATCATACACACATCTATAATCCTCATCATTCCACATCAACATGCTCATATTATGTTTATTCACCAATTCACAGTTACACATTCACAATACAGATATACACAGATATGGATAATTACCAAGCATATTTCATCATGCCTACATCCAAACTTCTCAATCCAACAATTCACGCACATATCCATACTTTCATACAACAAATCACATATTCATCATTCTCAATTACACAAGTCATGTACATACACATATGCATAACTTCATACAACAATCATATATTATGCCATGAGACTCAATGCAACTCAATGCAACTCATGCCATGTGGTACCAACACTTGTTATCATTTTTCGGTTTTTACATTTAAACCGGATCCGTCCTCTAGATCGATAAAAACAAAAGCCCGTCCTCTAAGCTTTCAAACCCACTCTTCTAGGTTTGGGACAAGTCACTAGTCTCCACGAAACTAGCAAGCATTGCCTCTTGACCAAATGATGCGTATGCAATCAACAACCAAATGCACTTAAGACCGTTCTCGCATATTAATCTCATACATTCTCAAATAATTCATCACACAAGAATTATATCATTATTGCACACTCACACGTCATATCAAAGTATTCATACTTTCAACATCATCACATTTATCAAGCAATGCACACATATTCACAATATATTCTCATGCATTATTCACAATATTGCATACAATCAATATGCATTCACAATCCAATACCATCACCATATTTATCAAACAATGCACACATATTCACAATATGTTTTCATGCATTATTCACAATATTACATACAATCAATATGCATTCACATCATCGTGCCAAACGGCAACAAACTTCATCACGAATCATCATGCATTTTTAATCAATTCAAACAATGCACATATTTGTCAAAGAAACAACATTCCACAATCGATTCCATAATCTAGGATTCACGCCATACGACTACCCACAACATATATATAACAGCACACAATTACTCATTTCAGATCAAGATTGAACACAATCGAACCAAACAATCAACATTGGATGGAATCACAAGGAAATGAGAATACTGTCACGCTCGCTGGCTTGCTCGCCTAACGAGTCCCTAGCAAACACTCGCTACCTGTTCGCCTAGCGAACAAGCTCGCGAAGGCAAACAAAAGCTACTATAAGGCTTCGCTACCTACTCGATGGGGCTTCGCCTAACGAACCCCTCACTACCTTGCTCGCTACCAGCGAAGTGGGTCAATTACATTCTGTCCAAGTCTGGGACCATTCGCTACTAGCTCGCTACAGCGAACACTCGCGACCTGCTCGCCTAGCGAAGGTGCTAGCGAACGTCTGCGATGTTCAAAACCCCAACTGTCCAAAATTCATTAGAAGCTTCCAAATCACTCGATTCAATTCCAACAAGTTCCAGTAGTCTTAGCCTAACATTCCTCGACTAAACTACACCAAAAACTCCAGATTCTAACCGTTAAAACATCGATTCAATCGATTAAACTCATTTCTGCCCTAAAATGGAAAAAGATGGGAAACCTCTAACAAATCCAAACACACACATACATAATCATATACATTGGTAAGATAACAACATTTCATACCCTTACCTTGATTAATCGGAAGCTAGAAGTCGTTCTGATGATTCCAAGCTTTTCTTCTATTTTCTCCTCTTCTCTCTTCTTCCTTCTTTCTTTCTCTTCTTTTTCTATCCTTTTCTTTCCACTTTCTCTTATATATCCTTCTCTTTTATTTCTCCTTAATATATCTCATCTTATCATTAATTAGAAAAGATCTAGTAAATTCACCTTATTCTACCAAATAGAATAAATCAGTTAAGTCCATTAACTCATATAAATTAAATAGATCCAATAATTCATTAAATCAATTATTGAAAATTGGGCTGTTACAACCCTCCCCCACTTTAGGAATTTTCGTCCTCGAAAATGTTACCTGATTCAAACAACGCTGGATACGACTCTCGCATCCCAATCTCCCAAACCCAACTTTCTTCCAAACTACCTCCACCAAAGGAATCCCTTTACTTTGAAGTTGCTTCTCGTTCATCAACCTGAACTACCAATGCCTCAACAGTCAAATCCTCCCTCACTTGTACACCATCCATCTGAATCGATGTACCTCCTCAGCTTAGACACATGAACATATCAGGCAATTCCAACAAGTGACAGCGGTAAAACAATCTAACATGCTACTTTCCCCATGCTTCCACTGCGCCACTCTGATGCAGATCAACAAAACAATGTGTGTGCTTCCGAGACTTCAAAGCTCGACCAACACCCGTCACCACTGTAACTCTCAAAACACATATTTTCCTGGATCTTCTTGATCTTTTCAGTCGTTGTAGAAGCACATCTCAATCTCAAGGTTTTGATGATGTCAACAAAAGACTCAAGCTCATTCCATGATTGCAAGCAAAAAGTCAAAGCTTTCAAAACTGATCAAGATCAAGATTTTTACACTATATACCCGTGGGGGTATATGTACTAAGAAGCTGCTTGCACTATATACCCGTGGGGGTATATACACTAAAAGATAAAACCAGAAGCATATCAAGACTATGGAATGTTGTCAAGCAATTCAAGCATCATGTGCAAATGTTTCTTCAAGTTTCAAGATCTGGACTCAAGCTTCGGTATATCAATTTTCACTCCTTTAATTGATATACAAGTGTTCAAATATTTTAACATGATAACATATTGCATTTGCATATTTTTAAAATCATTTGAATTGGTATAACACTTTTTAACTCAAGCATTTTTCTGAGTTTTAACAGTGTTAACCGATTAACCATATGGGTTAATCGGTTAACGGCCTTAAATTTTGAATTCTCTGGGCCAACGTTCAAGTGTTAACCGATTAACCTATAGGGTTAACCGATTAACACTGAACAAATTTTGAAAAATTGTTGCTGTTAAAATTCAAATGTTGTTTGAATATTATACCTTTTCATGTTTTGGTTCATACTCAATTATACCTTTTTGAAATGGTGTTTTGCTCATATAAATTCTGAATATTTCAAATTGAAAAACAACCTCCAATAATTTTCAAAATATTAATTGAATCAAATTCACTACTTTTCAAATATTTTCAAATATTTTCAAAAAGTGTTCATATTGTTCATACAATTTCATATCCAGTTTTTTGAACACTTGTGTTGATATTGAAGAAGTGGATTTTGATCAAAAGGAGAAGATCAATCATTAGATTGATATTATCATTATATCACTTTTAAAATTACAAAATTACAAGAATTATTTCTTTGTGACTTGTGATTCAGGATTGTTGAACACAAGGGTTAGTGTTTGCAAGAGGATTGTTCTTGCACACTAGTTGTTGATTAGTTGTTAGATTGTAGGCCTCACCGGTTGATGGTGTGATAGGTTGTACTTTCTAAAACTATAATGAAAACTCTCTTTCATGTGGAAAGGGGAGTGGAGTACCTTCGAATTGTGAAGGGAACCACTATAAATCTCTGCGTTCATTTTTCTTTCTGTCTTTACTGCTTTCATCACCAAGAACTTAAAGAAGAAGAAATTCAAGAACATCGAAAAAACCAGAAAAAGTTTCTAAAGACTAATTCACCCCCTCTTAGGCCTACTCTGAACTTACAATTGGCATCAGAGCAGGTTAAGGTAACCTGTTCCTAAAGATTCAGTATGGCTTCTGCTAGCACCAACCCGGTTTTCAAAGACGGCGGAAGTAGCAACAAACCACCATTGTTCTCTGGAGAATATTTCGATTTCTGGAAAATCAGAATGAAGGCACATCTTGAAGCCCAAGGAGAAGGTATATGGGAAGCAATCGAAGAAGGGCCACACAATCTAGTAAATGTGGTCAATGGCGTTGGAACCGCAAAGTTGAAAAGCACGTATGATGAAGACGATAAGAAAAAGATTCTTAATGAAAAGAAAGCAATCAACATACTCCAAAAAGCTCTTAGTATGGATGAGTTCTTCCGTGTATCACAATGTAGATCGGCAAAAGAGATTTGGGACACCTTGGTAGAAACGCATGAAGGAACCGCTGAAGTAAAAAGATCAAGACTCAACACTTTAAGCCAAGAATATGAGATGTTCTGTATGCAGCCTGGTGAATCTATTGTTGCCTTACAAAAGAGATTCGTTCATCTAACAAATCATTTGATTGCTCTCGGGAAGACCTTCACCAATGATGATCTCAACCTGAAAGTCCTAAGATCCTTGACAAGAGAATGGCAACCAAAGGTGACCGCTATTTCGGAAAAGAAAAGTCTCTCAACGATGACATCTGCATCCTTATTTGGCAAACTCCAAGAGCATGAATTGGAACTTGGAAGACACGAGAAGCACGAAAGTCAAGAAAAGAGGTCCAAAGGAATTGCCTTGAAGATTGACACAAAGGATGACAAAGACGACGAGACTTTCGAAGATGAAAATTTCATGCTTCTTGTAAAGAAGCTTGGTAAGTTTTTTAATAATAATAAAAATTCCTCTTTTCCTAAAAAGAATAGACATTTCAGGAAAAAGGATGCATCCACATCGAATCAAGAAGTCACATGTTACGAATGTGGGAAGCAAGGTCACATAAAGTCGGATTGCCCAAAACTTGCAAAGAAAGGAGGATTCAAAAGCAAGAAGGATTTCAAAAATAAAAAGGCTTATGTTGCTTGGGACGATAACGAGATAAGTTCATCATCAGAATCGGAAAGCGATGAATGTGCAAATATGGCTCTTATGGCGTCACATCATTCCGATGAAGAAATTGATGAGGTTAGTAACGATTTTTCTATTTATGACAATGATGCACAAGAAGTTATAGATGAACTTCTAAAAGAATGCAAAACTTTGTATAAAAGCATCTCATCCCAAAAGAAAAGAATTTCATTTTTAGAAGAACAAAATACTGTTTTTATAAAAAAATATTGAAAATGAAAAACAAAAATTGGTGGATGAAAAACAGAGTCTTGTATGCAAAAATTGTGAATCCTTATCTTTTCAAATTGTTCAACTTAAAAGAGTTTTAGAAAGATACGAAAAAGGTCAAATTGGCTTGGAGGAAATTCTTAGGCACCAAAGATATTCTAATGATAAAAGTGGATTAGGATATTCTAAGTTTTCTAAACCAAGCACAAATGAAACCATTTTTGTGAAAGCAAGTGAACAAGTTGTTAAAGAAAAGGCAAACAATTTTAAAACTATGCATCAAAGTCATAAAAAGAAAAGAATTGTGAAGAAAAAGAATTATGTTCCTAGATATAGAAGTCATTTTCAACCTACTTGTTTTTATTGTGGAATCAAAGGCCATACACCTAATGCTTTCTATGTGCGCAACATTGGTGTTGCTAAAGGGCATTATGTGTGGGTTGAAAAGAGTACTAACTATCAAGGACCCAAAGCAATTTAGGTACCTAACACTACTTGATTTTATGTTGTAGGTATGCTTGAAGACAACTTCTAATCAATTGTATCTTGATAGCGGTTGTTCTAAGCATATGACGGGAGACATAAACAAATTTTCAAGTCTATCATTAAATGCCAAAGGATACGTTACTTACAGTGATGATAATAAAGGAAAAATTCTTGGAGTTGGAACCATTGGTGCACCTCCATGTACAATCATCGAAGACGTTCTTTATGTGGAAGGCCTTAAGCACAATCTACTTAGCATAAGTCAATTGTGTGACAAAGGGTTCTGAATCAACTTCACAAAAGATGAATGTTTGATAGAACATGAAGTCACCCATGACATCTTGCTAAAAGGTAAAATATTTAATAATATTTTCATGATCTCTTTCGATGACTCTTCCTTGAAGGTAAAATGTCTAATGGCGAACAACAACGAGGTGTGGCTTTGACATAAAAGATTTGCTCACATTCACATTGAGCATTTAAACAAGTTGATAAAGCATGATCTAGTTGTTAGTCTTCCGAAGATAAAACTCATCAAGGATAAGTTATGTGACGCATGTCAAAAAGGGAAACAGACCATGAAAACTTTCAAATCCAAGCAAGTGGTTTCTACATCAAGACCACTTCAATTGTTGCATATGGATCTCTTTGGTCCATCGAGAACAAAAAGCTTCGGAGGTAGTATTTATGCTTTAGTTATTATTGATGACTTCTCTCGATACACATGGACATTGTTTTTAGTGCAGAAAAATAATGCTTTCAAAGCATTCAAGAAGTATGCGAAGCAAATTCAAAACTAGAAATCACTCACCATAGCCTCCATAAGAAGCGACCATGGTGGAGAATTCCAAAATTCAGACTTTGAAGATTTTTGCAAAGAGCATGGAATTTCTCATAATTTTTCTCCACCAAGGACTCCTCAACAGAAAGGTGTCGTAGAATGGATGAATAGGTCACTGGTGGAGCTTGCTAGAACAATGCTTAGCGACTCGAATCTTCCTAAATATTTTTGGGCAGAAGCAGTTAGCACGACATGTTTCGTAAGCAACTGTGTCAATATTCGACCAATTCTCAAGAAGACTCCGTATGAGCTGTTCAAGGGTAGGAAACCAAACATATCATTTTTCCACATATTCGGATGCAAATGTTTTGTTCTCAACAATAATAAGGACAATCTCGATAAGTTTGACGAGAAGTCCGACGAAGGTATATTTCTTGGTTACTCTCTTTCCAGTAGAGCTTTCAGAATTTTTAATAAAAGAACTCTTACTATTGAAGAATCCATTCATGTTTCTTTTGAAGAGACTAACCCCTTGAAAGAGGATAATATTATTGTGGATGATGATGATGATATAGTAGGTTCTTCACAACAACAAGAAGAGACTTCAAAGAATCAAGCAATACCACAAGAAGATGTCACTCAAATCATTGAAGAACATCAAGATCTTCCGAAGGAATGGAGAACGCATAGAGATCACCCGATAGTTAAAGTTATTGGTGATATTAGCCAAGGTATTCCAACTTGACTAAATCTTAAGGATGCTTGTCTCAACATGGCTTTTGTGTCTCAAATTTAACCAACCAAGATTGATGAAGCCTTAGGCGACGACCAATGGATTGTAGCGATGCAAGAAGAACTCAACCAATTCGAAAGGAATCAAGTTTGGAATCTCGTACCAAGACCAGACAACAAGCACATCATAGGAACGAGATGGGTGTTTAAGAACAAACTTGACGAGAATGGGATCATAGTTCGTAACAATGCAAGATTGGTCGCACAAGGCTACAACCAGGAGGAAGGAATTGATTTTGATGAAAAGTTCGCTCCGGTAGCAAGGTTAGAAGCAATTAGATTATTACTTGGTTACGCTTGTTCTATGAATTTTCAGTTGTTCCAGATGGATGTCAAAAGCGCTTTCCTGAATGGATACATCAATGAAGAAGTTTACGTTAAACAACCTCCAGGTTTTGAAGACTTCAAGAATCCCTCGCATGTTTACAAACTGAAAAAGGCACTCTACGGACTGAAACAAGCACCAAGAGCATGGTATGACCACCTTAGCAATTTCTTATGAGAAAAGGGATTTACAAAAGGAAAGGTTGACAAGACGCTGTTCATAAAGAAGATCAAGGGTAACACCTTATTGGTTTAAGTCTATGTCGACGATATCATCTTCGGATCAACAAATAAAGAGCTTTGCAAAGAATTTTCACTTATGATGCAAATTCGAGATGTCCATGATGGGAAAATTGAACTATTTTCTTGGACTACAAATCAAGAAAACAAAGGATGGCATCTTCCTCAACCAATCCAAGTACTGCAAGGAATTGTTGAAGAAATTCGATATGGATAGTTGCAAGATGATGTCCACTCCTATGGGATCCGGAACGTACGTTGATCAAGATGAATCTGGTACTCCAATTGATATTACAAAATATCGAGGTATGATCGGTTTATTATTATATTTGACGACAAGTCGTCCTGACATCATGTTTGGCGTTTTTCTGTGTGCACGCTTTCAAGCAAGTCCGAAGGAATCACATCTCACTGCCGTGAAGAGAATCATAAAGTATCTCAAAGGAATAAAGAACGTCGGATTATGGTATCCAAAAGGTAGTACTTGTTCTTTAATTGGTTATTCTGACGCTGATTATGCAGGATGTAAGACCGATAGAAAAAGTACGAGTGGTACGTGTCACATTCTCGGGAATGCACTAGTGTCATGGGCCTGCAAAAAGCAAGCATGTGTGGTACTCAGTACAGCCGAAGCGGAATATATTGCAGCAGGAAGTTGTTGTGCACAAATTCTGTGGCTCAAGCAACAACTCCTCGATTACAGTGTAGATCTCAGCTGCATTCCTCTTTGATGTGATAATACAAGTGCCATCAATATTACAAAGAACCCGGTCATGCATTCAAGGACAAAGCATATAGATATCCGACATCACTTCCTTCGAGATCACGTACTAAATGGAGATGTAGATGTTACTTTCGTTGACACACACAATCAACTCGCCGACATCTTCACCAAACCATTGACGAAATAACCGGTCTTCAAAATTCGACGAGAACTTGGGATTCTCGATGAAGGTGATATCTGATCTTTTCTCTGGTTTATATATATATATATATATATATATATATATATATATATATATATATATATATATATATATATATATATATATATATATATATATATATATATATATATATATATATATATATATATATATATATATATATATATATATATATATATATATATATATATATATATATATGCATAATGTATGTTTTCCAATGTTTGTGCATTCTGTTTTTAGCAATTTTCCAAAATTCGCGTGTGTTAATCGATTAACCTATAGGGTTAACCGATTAACACTGTTAATTTTTCACTTCTGTCTTAATTTTTTAATGTGTTAACCGATTAAGCTATATGTTTAACCAATTAACACTGTTAAATTTTTCAAAAATCAGAAACGAAAAATTAATTAAAATTTTGGAAAATTAAGTGTGTTAAATGTGTTATTTATGTGTGGTTAATATTTTCTTGAACATCCAAATCACTATCCAAAGAACTCTTCTTCTTCTTCTTCTTCTTCTTTGACTACACTTTTATACTTCCAACATTAAAACCCACTCAAATAACTCCTCATATTTTAAACCCTCTCCTCCATCTCTCTCATTTCCATCAAACCCTAAAACTTCAAAATCCAGAACCCTCAGCTTCTCTCAAACTTCATCCATGGCATCTTCTCACAAAGGAAAGGGAAAGCTACCAGAAAATGACTCTGCATCAGAAGACAACATTCCTATGGAGACAACTAAGAAATGCCAGATGGATTTTAAGGTTCGTGTCCGTCATATTCTGTCGGTAAAGTACGTAAACCTTAAGGCTTTTCCTGCTTCATCCTTTGATTTTCCTGCTCTGCTCAAATATCAGAAGATAGATAAGTTTGTTTCTGATTCTGGAAATTGTTACCATGACTTGGTTAAAGCATTTTTGAATAAGTTATCTGTGTATTTGAATGCTGACGATGAGCACATTCTGGAAACCACTGTTCGAGATTGCTTCTTGAAAGAGAATCTGACAGATATTGCTGCGAAGTTGAAAATTCCATCCTCTCGCTACTTTCTCCTGAAAGGAGTTAACCACGTGGAAGGACCATGGTCTAACTATGACAAAATGGAATACTATTATCAGATTTGCAGGTTTCCAAAGAAGAATGTTGTAGCAAATCAACGAACGGCTCGCATGCTCTGTTATGCGAAAAATCTGACAGTTTCGGACTGGATGCTACATTACATAATATGCTATGTGTTGATTCCAAAGGATTCAAATCATGCTCAGATTAATGACCTAGAAATGCAGCTTCTTTTCGCAATCAAAAACAAGATAAGGGTAAATTGGATTCTGACAATCATGTATCATCTTCAACAACAGCTTTCTCTGTCGACACGTCCTCCTTATGCAAGGCTGATTTCAAGAATCCTTGAGTTGACGGATTTGGACCTTAACAGGGAACCGTTCACCAAGATGAAACCAACAACCAATGAAATAAATGAGATCACCATTGTTAAGAACACTGGTATTAACAAAGACGTTGACGACACTTATAAGTATGCAGGCGAAGGATCCGCCTCAAACCAAGCCTATCCTGTTCCCGAAGGGGGTATTACAAATGAGTTTCTCTATACTACCATGATGACCCAACATCGAGAAACTATGAACTGTCACCGAGAAACCTCCAAGGCAATTGCTTCACTTTGCAACCTTATCCTTACCGCTCATCCTTCCAACCCCGGGAATGTTGAAGAAGAAGAGGCAGATGATGAAGGTAGTGAAGAGGAAGAAGCAGAAGACGTGGATATGTCCGATGAAGATGTTTAGGAAATATTTGTTTCTGTTGCTTTTTATTGTTTTTCTTTCCGGATATTGTTTAAGTTTTTAAGTTGTAACAGTACACTATTTGCTGCACTTTTATGTTTACTGCATTTTTATTTTCGATCTATTATGCTATGCTTGATTATATGCTGTCTTGTATGCCGATATTGCTTTTATTTGGTTTTGAAAGCTCCTTCCTTTTTGCTAATGACAAAGGGGGAGAAGATCTTGTTGTCTAATATCTCTCTGTGCAGAATTTTTGCCTCTGCTTAGATAGGGGGAGTTGTTGGACATAGGGGGAGAAACAAGAAGCAAGCCTAGATCGAACATCGTCAAAAAATATCGCACAAGGCGCACTTGTTTGTCATCATCAAAAAGGGGGAGAATGTAGAAGCACATCTCAATATCAAGGTTTTATGATGTCAACAAAAGACTCAAGCTCATTCCATGATTGCAAGCAAAAAGTCAAAGCTTTCAAAACTGATCAAGATCAAGATTTTTACACTATATACCCGTGGGGGTATATGTACTAAGAAGCTGCTTGCACTATATACCCGTGGGGGTATATACACTAAAAGATAAAACCAGAAGCATATCAAGACTATGGAATGTTGTCAAGCAATTCAAGCATCATGTGCAAATGTTTCTTCAAGTTTCAAGATTTGGACTCAAGCTTCGGTATATCAATTTTCACTCCTTTAATTGATATACAAGTGTTCAAATATTTTAACATGATAACATATTGCATTTGCATATTTTTAAAATCATTTGAATTGGTATAACACTTTTTAACTCAAGCATTTTTCTGAGTTTTAACAGTGTTAACCGATTAACCATATGGGTTAATCGGTTAACGGCCTTAAATTTTGAATTCTCTGGGCCAACGTTCAAGTGTTAATCGATTAACACTGAACGAATTTTGAAAAATTGTTGCTGTTAAAATTCAAATGTTGTTTGAATATTATACCTTTTCATGTTTTGATTCATACTCAATTATAACTTGTTGAAATGGTGTTTTGCTCATATAAATTTTGAATATTTCAAATTGAAAAACAACCTCCAATAATTTTCAAAATATTCATTGAATCAAATTCACTACTTTTCAAATATTTTCAAATATTTTCAAAAAGTGTTCATATTGTTCATACAATTTCATATCCAGTTTTTTGAACACTTGTGTTGATATTGAAGAAGTGGATTTTAATCAAAAGGAGAAGATCAATCATTAGATTGATATTATCATTGTATCACTTTCAAAATTACAAAATTACAAGAATTATTTCTTTGTGACTTGTGATTCAGGATTGTTGAACACAAGGGTTAGTGTTCGCAAGAGGATTGTTCTTGCACACTAGTTGTTGATTAGTTGTTAGATTGTAGGCCTCACCGGTTGATGGTGTGATAGGCTTTACTTTCTAAAACTATAGTGAAAACTCTCTTTCATGTGGAAAGGGGAGTGGAGTACCTTCGGATTGTGAAGGGAACCACTATAAATCTCCGTGTTCATTTTTCTTTCTGTCTTTATTGCTTTCATCACCAAGAACTTAAAGAATAAAAAATTCAAGAACATCTAAAAAACCGGAAAAAGTTTCTAAAGCCTAATTCACCCCCCCTCTTAGGCATACTCTGAACTTACAGTCATCTCTTACACAATTCTCAGGTCCGAGCACAACACTCTCGCCTGAATCATATCAATACAAAGGAGTCCTACACCTCCTACCATACAAAGCTTCATACGATGTCACTCAAATACTAGAATGATAGCGGTTATTGTAAGTAATTCAACCAATGATAATTAACTATCCCACGATCCACCTTGATCCAACACACAAGCTCTCCACAAATCCTTTAAAGACTGGATAATTCTCTCTGTCCGTCCATCCATCCACGGATGATAGGCAGAGTTCAACTTCAACATGGTACTCAAAGCGTCTGCAAACTCTCCCAAAATCTCGAAGAAAACTCAGATTCCCATCTGACACAATATTCGACGACATCACATACAACTTCATCACTTCATCGATATACATATCAGCTAGCTTCAACATAGAATGATTACTCTTCCTTGTTAGGAAAAGAGCCAATTTAGTCATTATATCCAAAATCACCCAAGTAAAATCATACCCCTCAAATTCTCCGGAAAACCGAACACAAAATCCATGGGGATACTATCCGATTTCCACTCTGGAATATTCAACGGTTGCATCGGACCCAACAGTCTCTGACGTTTATTCTTCGACTTCCGACAAGTCTAACCAGCATATACAAACTCAACCACTTCTCTCTTCAACTATGGCCATCAAATAATTTCCTCAAATCCGGTTACATCTTCATAGCACCGGGATGGATACTCCATCTACCTCAATACTCTTATTCCACTTAATAACATCTAGAACACAAACTCTATCACGACATCTCATGATACCATTTCCATAAATCCGAAAGTCAGCCCTTCAACTTTAATTCATCAAATTCAACCATTCTACCAACTCAAACCAGAGTGGTGACCTTATCTAATCTCATCAAGAATACCACTAGTAAAGTCCAACATACTAAGCTTAACTCCATAAGAAGTCTCTTAACAACCAAACTCATATCACAAAATTGCTCAATCCGTTCTAACTCTTTTCACCACCATTATCAGTATATGCAAAGATTTCCAAGTCAATGCATAAGCTACCACGTTTTCTTCACCCGAATGGTAATTCAATCCAAAACCATAATTCTTCTGGAGCCTCAATTATTTTCTCAACCTCATATTCAACTCTTCCAAATCAAAAAAATACCTTAAGCTCTTGAGATTCACCAACCATTTCAAATCTCACACTAACCAATTGAAGCCTCCAACTCCGGCACAAACACAACAACAACCAACTCTAAATCACTTGTCAGATAATCCCTCTTGTGTACTTTAAATTGCCTCCAAGCATAACTAAACTCGCTGATGTTGCACTTAACATATCTCCCAATCATATCAACAAAGCATCACAAAACACAACGAACAGTTTTGTCGTATTCGGCAAAAATCAACACACGAGCTGCTAACAGCTCTCCCAAAACTCTTTGAACTTCTTTCACAGGGGCATATAACTGCTTCCTCTCCAACACTAATAACTCAAGTTCCCGATGCTCAACATGATCCTCTATACTCTTCGAATATATCAAAATATCATCGGTTAACACAACCGTTGACTCGCTCAATTAAGTATGGAAAATCTCATGCCAAACAGACATTCAACTTGTGAGTTATGGCGGAAACACAAACCACACTTTCTGCACTTACTACAACATCCAAACATATTCCATCAATAAATAACTTAATTCCATGCCACTACTTCACCTTTACATAGAGCATTGTAATAGCGTCCAATGCTTCGAACCGTGCGTCATTCCGAGTTACGGTTCTCCCGTTAAGTCGAAAATACAAAAACAACATTTTCACACTTAGAAGGCCATTCAACACATCTTCAACTCTTGAAATGTTTAAAGGTCTAATTATACCAATATTGTATTCTGTAACGCCCCGATTCTGAATTTCCCATTATTTTGTTGAGTCTTTTAATTTATTTGGTTAATTGTTATTTTATTGTGGAATTATATGATAATATATTATGTGTGTATGTTGTGGTATTTTATTATTTGGAGAGTTTTGGGAATTAATTAGAGGGTGTTTTAGATAATCCTTGATTAGTAGTTATTTTGAGAGAAATAGAATAGAAAGAGTATAAGTGGAAAGAGATAGAATAGAGAGAGTAGAAACCAAAAGGAAAGAAAAAGAAGAGAAAGAAAGGAAGAGAAGAGAAAAGAGGAGGAAAAACCTAGAATCATCAAGAATCAACTTCTAAGCTTTTGATTAATCGGGTAAGGGTGTGAAACTTTATTATTCTTGCAATATGTATGATTATGTGTGTTCTTGTTGGTTTTGTTTTGGATTGGGGAGAGTTTTACTCATTTTTCATTCTAGGGCATAATACAGATTTAATCAATAAAAACCAAGTTTTCGTTGGTGAAAGTGAGATTAAGTAGTAGCATTTATGTCGGGTGATGTTAGGCTAAGTGCTGGAATGAGTTGGGACTTAATCGGGTGAATCCAAGAGTTTTGGAGTGGAAGAACAGTGGGGAAATTCTGAGTTCGCAGACACTTGCTAGCACGTTCGCTAGGCGAGCTGGTCGCGAACGTTTGCTAAGCGAGCAGTAGCGAATAGGTAGCGAACGGTCCCAGACTTGGACAGAATGCATGTTATGGTGTTCGCTGGTAGCAAATGGGGGTAGCGAAGGTTCGCTACGGGTTCGCTGAGCGAGCGAGGTAGCGAACAAAGTCAGAGGCTTCTGTTTGCCTTCGCGAGCTTGTTCGCTAGGCGAACAAGTAGCGAATACTCGCTAGGAGCTCGCTAAGCGAGCAAGGTAGGGAGCGTGACAGGTTGTGTTTTCTTTAATGTTTCCATCTGGGGTCGGATTTCTGACTTAACTTTGATTATTTCCTTGCTCGAGGCATCGATCATGCCAATTTATATTGTGCTGTGGGTAGCCATATGGCGTGAATCCTAGATTGTGTGATGTGGCCGTTTGGAAAATTTGTGCAATTGTTCGAATTAAATGGAATTGCATGGTGATATTGATGTGAATGTGCATAATTGTATGTCCTTGTATGATGTGAAGAATTCATGAATATGTTTGTAAACATGTGTGCATTTTAAGAGTGTATTGAGTCGTGTTGCATGTGTAGCATCATGATTGCATTCTTGTGTGTCTGATCCCGCGTAGGATCTGCAGAAACCTCGTGTGCCCTTGTGGGGTGTGAGCGATGGTTTAGTTACTTTGATCCCTAGGAGGATCTGCAGAAACCTCATGTGCCCTTGTGGGGTGTGAGCGATGATTTATTTTGATTCCATGGAGAATCGGCAGAACAGTTGTGTGCCCTTGTGGGGTGTGAGCAACCTGATTGTGTGCCCGTGTGGGGTGTGAGCAATCTTGAAACATCGTGTGCCCATATGGGGTGTGAGCGATGGGTGAACATCGTAGGCCCGATGGGGAGTTACTTCGGTAACAAGCGATGGTTCCATTTTGGTTCTTCAATTGAACCTGCTGAATGAGTCGGTACCGCATTTGCATCTGCATAGAGTCGTGAGTCGGTCTCTATGAGTTGCATTATCATCTTATATGATGTTTGGGTGAATTGAACATAATTGTAAATGTTTATGTGAAATGCTATGATTTATGAAGCATGAATTGGTGAATGTGCTTGATTATGTGCGTGTACATTGTGATGTGTTGTGACAAGTTGTGGTGAGAAATGTGAATTGCGTGTATGTTATAATTGTGTTTTATGATATATATATATATATATATATATATATATATATATATATATATATATATATATATATATATATATATATATATATATATATATATATATATATATATATATATATATATATATATATATATATATATATATATATATATATATATATATATATATATATATATATATATATATATATATATATATATATATATATATATATATATATATATAATTTTATGCATTGTTTGTTATGATAATGTTTCTCACCCTTCTGCTATTTTATAATGCTCTATGAGGCATTGCAGAGTAGGATGCTGGAGGTAATTTGTGAAGCGAGTCTTCATTTCTTTTGGTCAGATGGCTCTGATATGTAACACTGGGTAGTTAGGAATTGTTTTGATTCTTTTGTGATACATCTGTGTATGTATCTGCTGCTGATGTTTTGTAAACTCAACTGATGATGTATATGATGCTTATGTTAATGAAGTGATTTCAATGTTTAGATGTTTCCGCTTTATTCTAAATGTTGATATGTGGGTTTTAAGCGTTATGCTTTGTTTTTAGTTGAGATTTACCCCTTTTGTTACATATCTTTATGAGCAGGTATTATTTATGTTTCGTTTCATGGATAATGTGACGCGCCTCTTTTATACCATGTTTTAAATTATACTCTGATGAAATTTTTATTAAGTGCCTAAATGATTTAATTGTTTATTTGGGGGTATAGAAAGGGGGTGTTACATTAAGTGGTATCAGAGCCAGTGTTGAGTCAGTTGTGTATGTCTTCTTGTTGTGTTGGTTAAACGGTTGTTTGACCTTGTTGTTATTTTTGGGAATCCTCAAAATATGGCTGGTCGTAATGACACAGCTATGGCTGCGGCATTGGAGGCTATGGCAAAGGCAGTGCAAGGTGCGCCGAATGTGAATGCGAATGATGAGTTTAAAAAGAATCAGCCGCCTATATTCAAAGGAAGGTTTGATCCTGACGGTGCTCAGATCGGGTTGAAGGAGGTTGAGATAATCTTTAGAGTTATGAACGGTGCTGAAGGAAACAAGGTGAGACTTGGGACTCATATGTTGAGGGAAGAGGCTGACGACTGGTGGGTCAGTATGAGGCAAGTTCTTGAGGTGGATGATGAGGAAATTACTTGGGATTTGTTCTGCGCTGAATTTTTGAGGAAGTACTATCCTGAGAGTGTGAAGGGTAAAAAGGAAATGGAATTTCTTGAGTTGAAGCAAGGCAACATGTCTGTAGTAGATTACACGGCTAAGTTTGTGGAACTAGTTCAGTTTCATCCTCATTATGCAGCTGTTACGACAGAGTTCTCTAAGTGCATTAAGTATGAGAATGGCTTACGTCCGGAGATAAAGCAAGCGGTGGGTTACCAGAGGATACGAAGATTTTCGGACTTGACCGAATGTTGTAGGATTTTTGAAGAGGATAGTAGAGCACGTTCTACTCACTACAAGAGTTTGAGTGAGAAGAAAGGCAAGCAACAAGTGAGGAGTGGACCTTATGTGACGCCTGTTGATAAGGGCAAGTATAAGGGAAACTTCGATAGGAAATCTGGAGGTGGAAGTTCGGGTGCAGTCAAATGTTACAAGTGTGGCATGATGGGCCACAAATCTTTTGAGTGTGGGATGTCTACGGAGAAGTGTGCTAATTGTGGAAGTTTTGGATATACCACTTCTGAGTGTAGGAGGAATGTGGTAAAGTGTTTTAACTGTGGAGAAGTTGGTCATATTAGCACCAAGTGTACCAAACCAAAGCAAGCTCAGTCGGGTGGAAAAGTATTTGCATTAGCCGGTTCAGACACTACTAATGCGAATCGCTTGATTAAAGGTACGTGCTTTATTAATAATATGCCTTTAGTTGCTATTATTGATACTGGAGCGACTCATTCGTTCATTTCTCTTGAATGTGCTAAGTGTTTGGATTTGCGCATGGTTTCTTTGAGTGGTGGCATGGTTATTGAGATTCTCGCTTCAGGGTCGGTAACTACTTCTTTGGTGTGCATAAGTTGTCCCTTGACCATGTATGGTAAAGACTTTCTTATGGATTTGGTGTGTTTGCCGTGGGAAGGCTTGGATGTGATTTTGGGTATGAATTGGTTGCAATTTAATAGAGTTCATTTAGATTGCTATCATAGGTTGGTGAGGTTTCCTTCTTTGGAAGATGATGAAAGTGAGAGTTTTCTATCCACTAAAGAGTTGAAGAAACTTTTGGCGAACCAAGCTCAGTTGTTTGGTTTATTTGCATCATTGTCGGTGGAGGACAAGGTTGAACTTGATGTGTTTCCAGTGGTGTGTGAATTTCCAGAAGTGTTTCCGGAGGATGTTACGGATGTACCGCCGAAAAGGGAAGTTGAATTTTCTATTGATCTAATTCCGGGTACTAGACCAATTTCGATGGCTCCGTATCGTATGTCAGCATCAGAATTGATGGAGTTGAAGAAGCAGTTGAAGGATTTGTTAGAAAAGATATTTGTTAGACCAAGTGTTTCTCCTTGGGGTGCACCGGTGTTGTTAGTAAAGAAAAAGGATGGAAGTATGCAGTTACGTATTGATTATCGACAGTTGAACAAAGTGACAATTAAGAATAAGTATCCGCTTCCTAGAATTGATGATTTGATGGACCAATTGGTTGGAGCACGAGTTTTTAGCAAGATTGATTTAAGATCAGGTTATCACCAGATTCGTGTGAAGGAAGGAGATATTCAAAAGATGGCTTTTAGGACACGGTATGGACATTACGAATATTTAGTGATGCCATTCGGAGTTTCTAATGCGCCAGGTGTGTTTATGGAGTACATGAATCGTATTTTTCATGAGCAGTTGGATCATTTTGTGGTTGTGTTTATTGATGACATTCTGATTTATTCTAAGTCTCAAGAAGAGCATGAGGAACATTTAAGAATTGTGTTACAGATTTTGAGAGAGAAGCAATTGTATGCCAAGTTGTCAAAGTGTGAGTTTTGGTTTTCAGAAGCGAGCTTTCTTGGGCATGTTATTTCAGGTAATGGTATTAGTGTTGATCCATCTAAGATTGATGCGGTAATGCAATGGGAGACTCCTAGAACAGTTACGGAGATTCGAAGCTTCTTGGGCTTGGCAGGTTATTACCGGAGGTTTATTGAAGGGTTTTCGAAGTTGGCACTTCCGTTAACGCAGTTTACTTGTAAGGGAAAGGCTTTTATTTGGGAAGTTGATTGTGAGAAGAGTTTTATGGAGTTAAGGAGAAGATTGACAACAACGTCGATCTTGATTTTGCCGAATCCTACAGAACCTTTTGTGGTATATTGTGATGCTTCTTTGACTGGTTTGGGTGGTGTTTTGATGCAAGATGGGAAGGTTGTGGCTTATGCTTCTAGGCAGTTAAGAGTGCACGAAAAGAATTACCCTACTCATGATTTGGAATTAGCGGCCGTGGTATTTGTTTTGAAAATTTGGAGGCATTATCTTTATGGCGCAAGGTTTGAAGTTTTTAGTGATCACAAGAGTTTGAAGTATTTATTTGATCAGAAGGAATTGAATATGAGGCAAAGAAGATGGCTAGAGCTTTTGAAGGACTATGATTTTGGATTAAATTATCATCCGGGTAAGGCAAATGTGGTGGCCGATGCCTTAAGTCGGAAGTCTTTGCATGTGTCCGCAATGATGGTAAAGGAATGGGAATTATTGGAGAATTTCAGAGATTTGAATTTGGTTTGTGATATGACGCCGAGAAGCGTGAGACTTGGTATGCTTCATATCACGAATGATTTTCTTGCAACCATTTGCGAAAGGAAAAAGTTGAATTTGAAGTTTGTTGACC
This sequence comes from Lathyrus sativus, assembly GCA_963859935.3. Classification (NCBI taxonomy): domain Eukaryota; kingdom Viridiplantae; phylum Streptophyta; class Magnoliopsida; order Fabales; family Fabaceae; genus Lathyrus; species Lathyrus sativus. Next base: position 261,310,937 of record OZ012737.1, on the reverse strand, counting down.
TGATGACAAATGAGAATGAAGATTTCAAAGTTGATGATTTTGGAGTTTTGAGATTTTTGGTCGTATTTGTATTCCTGATGATGCGAAGTTGAAAGGAATGATATTAGAGGAAGGACACCATAGTAATTTGAGTATTCATCCGGGAGAAAATAAGATGTACCAAGACTTGAAGAAGATCTTTTGGTGGTCTGGGTTGAAGAGAGATGTGGCTCAGTGTGTGTATGCATGTTTGACTTGTCAGAAGTCTAAAGTGGAACATCAGAAACCTATTGGATTAATGCAACCATTGGATATCCCAGAGTGGAAATGGGATGGTATCTCGATGGATTTTATTACGGGGTTGCCGAATACGCAGAGAGGTCACAATGCAATTTGGGTGATTGTTGATAGACTTACTAAATTTGCTCACTTTATTCCGATTGATATTAGTTATCCTTTGGAGAAGTTAGCTGAGATCTATGTTCGGGTGATTTTGAAGTTGCATGGAGTTCCCAAGAGCATTGTATCGGATAGGGATCTAAGGTTTACTTCAAGGTTTTGGGAGAGTTTGCAAAAGGCTTTGGGTTCGCAGTTGAGATTGAGTTCGACTTATCATCCGCAAACAGATGGTCAAACCGAAAGGACAATCCAATCGTTGGAGGATTTGTTACGAGCTTGTGTGCTAGAGCAAGGTGGTGTGTGGGATAGTTATTTAGCGTTGATTGAATTCACCTATAATAACAGTTTTCATTCGAGTATTGGTATGGCTCCATTTGAAGCTTTGTATGGTCGAAAATTTCGAACACCTTTGTGTTGGCATGAGACTGGTGAGAGGTCGGTGGTTGGACCGGAGATGGTACAGCAGACGACGGAGAAGGCGAGGTTGATTCGGGAAAAGTTGAGAGCTTCTCAGAGTAGGCAGAAAAGTTATCATGATAAGAGAAGGAAGGATCTTAAATTTCAAGAGGGCGACCATGTGTTTTTGAGAGTTACGCCGGTTACGGGTGTGGGTCGTGCTTTGAAATCGAGGAAGTTGACTTCTCGTTTCATCGGTCCGTATCAGATTATTGCACGAGTTGGTGCTGTGGCTTATCGTGTGGCGTTGCCTCCGAATCTTTCGAATTTGCATGATGTGTTTCATGTTTCTCAACTTCGAAAGTATGTTCTGGATCCGTCACATGTTATCCCTATGGACGAGGTTGAAGTAAGAGATAACCTTACAGTGGAAGCTTTGCCGATTAGAATTTTGGACCATGAGATTAAGAAGTTAAGAGGCAAGGATATTGCGCTTGTGAAAGTAGCATGGCGAGGTGCTGCAGAAGGCGATATGACTTGGAAATTGGAAAGTAAGATGCGAGAGTCGCATCCAGAGTTGTTTGGATCAGGTAATATTTTCGAGGACGAAAATTTCTAAAGTGGGGGAGAGTTGTAACGCCCCGATTCTGAATTTCCCATTATTTTGTTGAGTCTTTTAATTTATTTGGTTAATTGTTATTTTATTGTGGAATTATATGATAATATGTTATGTGTGTATGTTGTGGTATTTTATTATTTGGAGAGTTTTGGGAATTAATTAGAGGGTGTTTTAGATAATCCTTGATTAGTAGTTATTTTGAGAGAAATAGAATAGAAAGAGTATAAGTGGAAAGAGATAGAATAGAGAGAGTAGAAACCAAAAGGAAAGAAAAAGAAGAGAAAGAAAGGAAGAGAAGAGAAAAGAGGCATCGATTTCCGACTTAAATTTGATTATTTGGAGAGTTTTGGGAATTAATGACAGGTTGTGTTTTCTTTAATGTTTCCATCCGGGGTCGGATTTCCGACTTAAATTTGATTATTTCCTTGCTCGAGGCATCGATCATGCCAAGTTATATTGTGCTGTGGGTAGCCGTATGGCGTGAATCCTAGATTGTGTGATGTGGCTGTTTGGCAATTTTGTGCAATTGTTCGAATTAAATGGAATTGCATGGTGATATTGATGTGAATGTGCATAATTGTATGTCCTTGTATGATGTGAAGAATGCATGAATATGTTTGTAAACATGTGTGCATTTTAAGAGTGTATTTAGTCGTGTTGCATGTGTAGCATCATCATTGCATTCTTGTGTGTCTGATCCCGCGTAGGATCTGCAGAAACCTCGTGTGCCCTTATGGGGTGTGAGCGATGGTTTAGTTACTTTGATCCCGCGTAGGATCTACTGAAACCTCGTGTGCCCTTGTGGGGTGTGAGCGATGGTTTATTTTGATTCCATGGAGAATCTGCAGAACAGTTGTGTGCCCTTGTGGGGTGTGAGCAACCGGATTATGTGCCCGTGTGGGGTGTGAGCAATCCTGAAACATCGTGTACCCATGTGGGGTGTGAGTGATGGGTGAACATCGTAGGCCCGACAAGGAGTTACTTCGGTAACGAGCGATGGTTCCATTTTGGTTCTTCAATTGAACCTGCTGAATGAGTCGGTACCACATTTGCATCTGCATAGAGTCGTGAGTCGGTCTCTATGAGTTGCATTATCATCTTATATGATGTTTGGGTGAATTGAACATAATTGTAAATGTTTATGTGAAATGCTATGATTTGTGAAGCATGAATTGGTGAATATGCTTGATTATGTGCGTGTACATTGTGATGTGTTGTGACAAGTTGTGGTGAGAAATATGAATTGTTTGTTATGATAATGTTTCTCACTCTTCTGCTGTTTTATAATGCTCTATGAGGCATTGCAGAGTAGGATGTTGGAGGTCTTTTGTGAAGCGAGTCTTCATTTCTTTTGGTCAGATGGCTCTGATATGTAACACTGGGTAGTTAGGAATTGTTTTGATTCTTTTGTGATACATCTGTGTATGTATCTGCTGCTGATGTTTTGTAAACTCAACTGATGAATTGAATTAATCTGAATGATGTATATGATGCTTATGTTAATGAAGTGATTTCAATGTTTAGATGTTTCCGCTTTATTCTAAATGTTGATATGTGGGTTTTAAGCGCTATGCTTTGTTTTTGGTTGAGATTTACCCCTTTTGTTACATATCTTTATGAGAAGGTATTATTTATGTTTCGTTTCATGGATAATGTGACGCGCCTCTTTTATACCATGTTTTAAATTATACTCTGATGAAATTTTTATTAAGTGCCTAAATGATTTAATTTTTTATTTAGGGGTATAGAAAGGGGGTGTTGCATATTCCACATCTTACTTTCTTTAATAATCACCAGAAGTCATTATCCACCCTTATACTCGACCTCACAATCTGTTGTCGTAGCATACACACCAAACACAAGTCTCAAAACTACTCAATCAATTTTAATTCCTTGACCATCCAAACAAACATATAATATGGAGCTCTCAATATCAGACTAGTTTCCGTAACTAAGTCAATCACAACTCCACTCCACGTCCTGGCTGTGTATCACCATCTTGTCAGGATAACTTCCATACAACCACAATTAATCGGCAAACCGCCAACTTCCCACTTTCATTAACACTCAAAATTCCCATCAAAATTAAACATCTCACCACTGTCTTTTGCCAACTCATCAAAACAATTCTTAAGCACTGGATTTAACTCAAAACAATTCACTGCTCACGCCATCTAAGCTCGCAAGACACGTCTATCCCATCCAGCACAATCCCAACTACTATCAACAAGAGATTAAGGGTGATCAGTTCCTCAATTTGTTAATAAATAATTGACAATCATAATGGGGCATAAACCATCTTTACCAAACTATAAGACCGTTCAACCATACACTGAGCTACAATTCCACACTTGTAGCATCCTGGAGAAGCACAAGATTCTCCTCCACTTCAATCATTCCCACTTCTGCAGACAAAGGTTAGGCAACAAACACGTACCGACAGTGTTTTCACACACATGTCGCATACAAGGGAACAAACAACATTAGAGCACTTGGCCGGATGGACCGACCTGCTCTAATACCACTAATGTAACACCCTTCTAAACCCCACAGAAAATATACGAATAATCAGAGTAAATTTGCATGCATTCACAAAAGGGCGTCACACATAACTTTCAAAACATCAAAACCACCTGTCATGCTCATTAACACTTATAATAAATAATCATGCTTCTCACAATTTCACTTTGCATGTAGCAGCAGATTCATTTTATAACATAATTCTCTTAACAGATTATTCAGATTCATCACATACTTCAACATTACTTAGGCACCAAGGCCAACATCATAATTATCCAATGAATATAAAAACATAACATAGAATACATAATATATCTCTAAAATATAAACCAAACGATCCCAGTGTTACATGACCAGAGCATGACTCAACCCAACATAATTAAATTACTAAACAGCTACACCAATAACGACTTCACAACTACAAGCAACTCTACTCTTTATACCTGCACGATGTCATATAGGACATCATTCCAACAGAAGGGTGAGAAGTATTATCATAATAACAATGCATATAATCATATATGTATACACAAGCATAGAATACACATATTCCACATTTTTCTCACCACAATTCATTATGATCATCATATACCTCAGAACGTTTATATAAACCAATATGGATAATCATCAAGCGTGTTCATCATACACACATCCATAATCCTCATCATTCCACATCAACATGCTCATATTATGTTTATTCACCAATTCACAGTTACACATTCACAATACAGATATAAACAGATATGGATAATTACCAAGCATATTTCATCATGCCTACATCCAAACTTCTCAATCCAACAATTCACGCACATATCCATACTTTCATACAACAAATCACATATTCATCATTCTCAATTACACAAGTCATGTAAATACACATATGCATAACTTCATACAACAATCATATATTATGCCATGAAACTCAATGCAACTCAATACAACTCATGCCATGTGGTACCAACACTTGTTATCATTTTTCGGTTTTTACATTTAAACTGGGTCCGTCCTCTAGACCGATAACAACAAAAGCCCGTCCTCTAAGCTTTCAAACCCACCCTTCTAGGTTTGGGACAAGTCACTAGTCTCCACGAAACTAGCAAGCATTGCCTCTTGACAAAATGATGCGTATGCAATCAACAACCAAATGCACTTAAGACCGTTCTCACATCTTAATCTCATGCATTCTCAAATAATTCATCACACAAGAATTATATCATGATTGCACACTCACACATCATATCAAAGTATTCATACTTTCAACATCATCACATTAATCAAGCAATGCACACATATTCACAATATGTTCTCATGCATTATTCACAATATTGCATACAATCAATATGCATTCACAATCCAATACCATCACCATATTTATCAAACAATGCACACATATTCACAATATGTTCTCATGCATTATTCACAATATTGCATACAATCAATATGCATTCACATCATCGTGCCAAACGACAACAAACTTCATCACAAATCATCATGCATTTTTAATCAATTCAAACAATGCACATATTTGTCAAAGAAACCACATTCCACAATCGATTCCATAATCTAGGATTCATGCCATACGGCTACCCGCAACATATATATAACAGCATACAATTACTCATTTCAGATCAAGATTGAACACAATCGAACCAAACAATCAACATTGGATAGAATCACAAGGAAATGAGAATACGGTCACGCTCGCTGGCTTGCTCGCCTAGCGAGTCCCTAGCGAACACTCGCTACCTGTTCGCCTAGCAAACAAGCTCGCGAAGGAAAACATAAGCTACTATAAGGCTTCTCTACCTACTCGCTGGAGCTTCGCCTAGCGAACCCCTCGCTACCTCGCTTGCTACCAGCGAAGAGGGTCAATTATATCCTTCTCTTTTATTTCTCCTCAATATATCTCATCTTATCATTAATTAGAGAAGATCTAGTAAATTCACCTTATTCTACCAAATAGAATAAATCAATTAAATCCATTAACTCATATAAATTAAATAGTTCCAATAATTCATTAAATCAATTATTGAAAATTGGGCTGTTACACACCTCCACCAGGTTTTGATGCAAACGCTAGGTGTGAGTTCCACTCTGGAGCTGCAGGCCATAATATTGATAATTGCAAAGAATTTAAGCATAAGTTTCAGGATTTAATCGACTCAAAAGCAATAAATTTCACAAATGAAACCCCCAATATAAATTAGAATCCGATGCCAAATCATGGGGTGGCCAGGACCAATGCTGTTATTGAAGGAGAGAGGCTGAACTTGATAACTGATGTGGCAGTGTTAAAGACGCCTTTGAGCTTTGTAAAAGATAAGTTTCTAAAGTGAGGTGTCTGTCCGGGTTGTTTAGAGGGTTATTCAAAATGAGTTGCGCATCCAGAGGGTTGCAGTTCCTTGAGAAGTCATATTCAAAGTTTCATTGATGAAGGCAGTTTACAGATCGACAGGATTGTAGGAAAAGAAGTGATTGAGGAGATTAATAATGAAAGGGATGAAGTTGCAATGATTTCAATTCCGTACCGGATGATTAATATCTCAGCACTGCCAAGGCCAGCTCTGGTCATTATTACTACTCCAGGACCAATACCATATGAAAGCACTAAGGCCATTCCCTAGAATTATGGGGCAGAGGTGTTTTACAACAGAAAAAACAAGAGCTAGTGGGGGCATCATATGGAGGCACTTTAGTTGAAAACATTGTTGGAGTAGGGGGAATAACCAGGAGTGGAAAACTTTTCTCTCTGCCTAAAACTAATGTTGATAGAAGTGATAAGGGTAAATGTAAGGTTGTGGTAGAAGAAGATATGCAGTAACAAGTTGACAAAGATTCTTTTGCGAAGGATACTGAGGAATTCATGAGGCTTATCCGTAAAAGTGATTACAAGATTGTAGATCATTTACACTAGACGCCATCAAAGATTTCTATTCTCTCGCTATTACTGTGCTCTGAGGCACACCGGAATGCGCTGTTAAAGATTCTGAATTTGGAATTTGAGCCGCTAGAGATTTCGGTGAATTAGTTAGAAGGAGTGGTGGCCCATGTGAATGCTGGAAATGGGCTGGGTTTTATAGACTTGGATTTGACTCCTTCCAGGAGGAACCATAATCATGCTCTACATATATCTATAGAGTGCAGAGGGGCTCTGTTGTCTCACGTCTTGGTAGACACGGGTTCGTCCCTTAACATACTGCCAAAGAAAGCCTTAATGAAGCTGGATACTCAAGGGCTGATTTGCACGCCAAGCGACTTAGTTGTGAGGGCTTCTGATGGTTCTAAGAGGTCAGTGTTTGGTGAGATCACTATGCCCATACAGGTGGGGCCAGAGATTTTTGATGCAACGTTTTATATCATGGACATCCAGCCAGCTTACAGCTGTTTGCTCGGTCGGCCTTGGATACACTCTGCTGGGGCAGTTACTTCCATGTTGCATCAGAAATTGAAGTATATGATGGAGGGGAAAGTGGTTACTGTTTACGGAGAGGTAGACATCATGGTCAGCTAGTTATCATCCTTTATGTATGTAGAAGTGGACGGTGAAATCCACGAGACGCTTTGCCAAGCTATTGAAATTGTGTAGATTCAAGAGAAGCCTCATGTAGAAGCTAAAGGTCCAGAGGTCTCGATGTCATCATTCAAGGAACCCTGTGCTATACTGGAATCTGGGTCTTCCCATAAATGGGGCCAAGTACTTGATGTTCCTGCTAAATACAACAAGTTCGGTTTAGGATATTGATCGCGACTTAGTATGTCTAAATGATTCGTGACTGCAAGTGCACAGTCGGATCACGTAGTTTTAAAGATTATCGAACCCAAAGGACCAAGAATCAATCTACCGTTATCTAATGCTACTACGTAAATCTAAGGCTAATGGATTTCTAAGTTGATATGCAAGTAAGAAAATAAATGTAAATTGGAATATACTTTAAATCAAGATATGGCAGAATATCGGTATATAATTCTATCAATCTTCGGGGATTCAGTAATTCATGGGCATTTAGTTTAAAAGGTAAAAATGTTATTCTGTAGAAAATACTCATTTAAAAGACTTTATCTCACACTCACGTGTTTATTGACTTAGACTATGCTCTCAAATCAGAATGCACGCTCTCGCTCTCTCATTTGTATTTTAAAAACACTTTTTGAAAATTAGTAGATCCTAATTAACCCTAAAGCTCTCTCGCTGTATTTAGGATTAATGTTCAGTTTCAGCTATCTGGTTAAGACCTAAAACTCTCGCTTTATTGATCCTAACCTTCGTTACCTTTTTACTCTCGTAACAAAATTTATTAAGTTAATAAAAAGAAACCGAGACCAAAAGAATAAATTTGTTAAGTTCACGCCATGAGTTACTGAACCTCTTCCAATCGACCGTAATTACATACCGATATTAAATAGTTTAGCCAGACATGGCTTGCATGCTATTACAAAATTTAATCTTAATGCTAGACAAAATATAAAAGGAATGCATAACAATGAAAGTAAATAAACAGAACCTGGAAATTACGAGGAACAGAAAAGCACTTGGATTATGGAGGCAGGCTTGTAGTTCAGTACAAAACCATAAATAATACGTAAATCCTAATACTAGGCGACAATCGTTTCTCAGTGTGAAAAACTATTTCCTTTTACAAAATACCTCGAAAAACTGCTTAAAACTAAGAATTATAAACTGCTCGAAGAAAGTGTTGAAAAGAGAAATTAATGTTGCCGTTTATTTACTTTCATTGTTATGCATTCCTTTTATATTTTGTCTAGCATTAGGATTAATTTTTGTAATAGCATGCAAGCCATGTATGACTAAACCATTTAATATCGGTATGTAATTACGATCGGTCGGAAGGGGTTTAGTAACTCATGGCGTGAACTTAACAAATTTATTCTTCTGGTCTCGGTTTCTTTTTAATAACTTAATAACTTTTGTTACGAGAGTTTGAGGTCTTAACCGGATAGCTGAAACTGAACATTAATCCTAAATACAGCGAGAATGCTTTAGATTTAATTAGGATCTACTTATTTTCAAAAATTGTTTTTAAATACAATTGAGAGAGCGAGAGCCTTCATTTTGATTTGAGAGTATAGTCTGAGTCAATAAACACGAGAGTGTGAGATAAAGTCCTTTAGATGAGTATTTTCTACGGAATAACATTTTTTAAACGCCCGTGAATTATTGAACCTCCAAAGATGACAAAATTATATACCGATATTCTGTCATATCTTGATTTAAATTATATTTCAATTTACACTTATTTTCTTACTTGAATATCAACTTAGAAATCCATTAGCTGTAGATTTACGTAGTAGCATTAGATAAAGGTAGATCGATTCTTGGTCCTTTGGGTTCAATAATCTTTAAAACTACACGATCCGACTGTGCACTTGCAGTCACGAATCATTTAGACATACTAAGTCGCGATCAAGTTTTTGGCGCGATTGCCTTAGTCTATACTGCGCAACACTAAAGGTACAATATCAACTTAATTGGTCCCCCTTTTCTACCCCACAAATATAATGGCAAATCAATCATATTTATCAGAGTAAAATATTGAACGCAATAAAATCATCTCAAAAGGGTGCACATTTATCAAAAATTCAAATATAGTCAATGCTCCGCAACCAACGGGTTTTCCCAAAAATACTCAAAATATTACTCAAAAGGCAGCGGGACTCAAAAAGGTAATAATCCAAAGTTTTCCTTGCGCCCCAAGGCAAACAACATAATAAAAACTCAATAAAATATAGTTTGACTCAAAGACCCCAACCCGATGTTACACTATCAGAGAAAGACCCTCTAAGTTAACCACAATGGCCAACGATCCAAAAACTTCAAAAGTCCTCGACGGCATCCACGGCTAAACCTGGTCATTTGCACGTTACCCACGTGGAGGAAACATTCAAATAGGCAGGGTGAGTAAAATGATTCATAATAATCAATATAGGAATCAATATATAAAATGGCGTCATTTTCATATTCAACATCATCATAATCATCAAGGAACATCAAAGGTCACAACATTATAAATTACATCAAAATATCACATAAATGCAAATGCAACAAGACTCGTGCATGTGGTACCAATCAACATAATTCGATGAACACTGGGCCATCAACCCTCCATAGATCCACAACAGTAGGATCGATTCTACTCGAGAACTGGAGCACAATAAAATACCTCACATCCGCACAATGGGACTGAAGCCACAAAGATCAAGGTCCTGAACCGAAGTCCGGATGCACATGAATGCATGATGCACACGTCAATATAATCCTCATAATAATCTAATTAGGTGCATCATCATTCATCAAAATCATCATAATAATCATTTCATCATATAATCATCAAAAGTCATGAAATCAACATCAAAACGATCACAATTATTCATGGAATCATCATACAATCATGTAATAATCACATATAAATCACAGTCATACTCATGGTAATTCATCGGAGAAATTACAACATCAAAACATCAAGACATCACTGCACAAGATCAAAATTCGTGAAACTCTGCTACATTCGCTAGCAAGTTTATTGTGCGAATCTGGGACGAATGTTCCCCGTGCAAAGCATTCTTCGCTGTGCGAACCCGCGATTACAGCAAATCGCTGTTATGCACCAGCACCAACACCAGACTAAAAACCTCTAGGATTTCCTTCCCCAATGCCCTAAAAATATCCCTAAATCATTCCTAAGGTATTATAGCGATAAAGGCACAAAATCTACGACTTATTAGGCCAATCCCGTATCATATTTACGCCTCCAATTCCCATAATTCCCTTACAACTACACCACAATCATTAGAGTTCTCACTATCCAATTACCCTACAGGGTTGAAACCTCGACAACGGATTTGGCCACGAAGGCCTACTTTCCCTCAAACCCAAATCAACCTCAAACCTATCAGACCATCAGTTCAAATCCCTCTACGGTTAAAACCTCAACAATAGATTTTGACCACGAATGCCTAATTTCCTTAAATTCGATTTAAATACATTGAATCACATGTTGAAAACAATGAAGGCAATACTCCCCAAACCTTAATTGCCAACTCTAAGCCTTTCTCCTTGATTCTTGGAAACTTTGCGAAGCTTTTGCCTCAATACTTGAAGGAATATCATGCAGTTTCACAATCTCATCAATATATTATTCGACCGGCTTCTATAACGAATAATTGATCCTCATCAGTATAAAATGAACCGATTCGGTCAATCTATCAACGATCACCCAAATTGAATCATATCCCTTCCAAGTCTTCGGTAGACCTGTCACAAAATCCATAGAAATGTTATCCCATTTCCACTCTGGAATATTCAGCAGTTGCATCAGACCTAACGGTCTTTGATGTTCAATCTTCGACTTCTGACAAGTCAAACAAGCATACACAAACTCTACAACTTCCTTCTTCATCCTTGGCCACCAAAACAATTTCCTCAAGTCTTGATACATCTTTGTGGCACCCGGATGAATACTTAATCGACTTCTGTGACCTTCCTCAAGAATACTCTTCTTAATTTCTAGCACATATAGAACACACACTCTATCTCTAAACCTCAGCACACCATTCTTATCGACCCGAAAATCACCCCCGTTATCGCAACTTAGTATGTCTAAATGATTCGTGACTGCAAGTTTTTGGCACCGTGTAAGAATTGTGCCAAAATAAATTCGACTTTCTCTTCACCTACTTTGAAAGTTAGCTTACCTTTCTTTACATCTATAATGGCTCCAACTGTAGCTAAGAATGGCCTTCCTAATATGATAGGGGTGTTGGCATCCTCTCTTGAAAAGCAGAAGCGCATCCCAATAATAGTGTTTAAGATCGTGGAAGAATTTTTTCTTTTGTTGGTAAGTTAAATCTGGTGGAAGAACTCCAACCGCTAAGTAGTTAACAAAGTCAGCATACCACGATAGTGTGGTTTTAGTAAAGATCGCTTCCACAAATTCTTCTGTTTTAGTCTCATTGTATGTTAAAGATTGTTCAACCGTGTTTTCTAACTGATCTTTGAGTCTCTCATAAGGAAATTCATCATTGATAGGCACTTGCTCAGGCTTAATATCCTCCATTCTCGATAAATGATTAGCTACTACGTTTTCAGTACCTTTCTTGTCTTTGATCTCTAAATCAAATTCTTGCAGTAGTAGTATCCATCTTAGGAGTCTTGGATTGACGTCCTTTTTACTCAACAGGTACCTGATTGCGGCATGATCAGTATAGATAATTATCTTTGCTCCTACTAAGTAAGAACATTATTTATCCAAAGTAAACACGACAGCTATCGCGACTTAGTCTATACTGCACAACACTAAAGTTACGATATCGACTTAATTGGTCCCCGACAATGGCGCCAAAAACTTGATCGCAACTTAGTATGTCTAAATGATTCGTGACTGCAAGTGCACAGTCGGATCGCGTAGTTTTAAAGATTATCGAACCTAAAGGACCAAGAATTGATCTATGGTTATCTAATGCTACTACGTAAATCTAAGGCTAATGGATTTCTAAGTTGAGATGCAAGTAAGAAAATAAATGTAAATTGGAATATACTTTAAATCAAGATATGGCGGAATATTGGTATATAATTCTGTCAATCTTCGGGGATTCAGTAATTCATGGGCGTTTAGTTTAAAAGGTAAAAATGTTATTCTGTAGAAAATACTCATTTAAAAGACTTTATTTCACACTCTCGTGTTTATTGACTTAGACTATGCTCTCAAATCAGAATGAAGGCTCTCGCTCTCTCATTTGTATTTTAAAAAAACTTTTTGAAAATAAGTAGATCCTAATTAACCCTAAAGCGCTCTTGCTGTATTTAGGATTAATGTTCAATTTCAGCTATCTGGTTAAGACCTCAAACTCTCACTTTATTGATCCTAACCTTCGTTACCTTTTTACTCTCGTAATAAAAGTTATTAAGTTATTAAAAAGAAACCGAGACCATAAGAATACATTTGTTAAGTTCACGCCATGAGTTAATAAACCCCTTCCGACCGATTGGAATTACATACCGATATTAAATAGTTTAGCCAGACATGGCTTGCATGCTATTACAAAATTTAATCTTAATACTAGACAAAATATAAAAGGAGTGCATAACAATAAAAGTAAATAAATGGAACCTGGCAATTACGAGGAACAAAAAAGGACTTGGATTATGGAGGTTGGCTAGTAGTTCAATACAAAATTACAACAATATGTAAATCCTAATATTAGGTGGCAATTGTTTCTCAGTGTGAAAAACTATTGCCCTTTACAAAATACCTCGAAAAACTGCTTAAAACTCAGAATTATAAACTGCTCGAAGAAAGTGCTGAAAAGAGAAATTAATGTTGCCCCCTTTTATGAAAACCGTCTGTGGCTTTTATACTTGTTTCAGGCGTTCATTACCCAAAAAATCAGGGCAAAACATGGAGAAAATGCCGGAGAAAATGCAGGAAGGAGTGGAGAAAGTTAGAGGAGGTTTTTAGGAAGTGGCACACGCCACTCCCCCTCTTTCTAGGAGCGGAACTCTCCACTCCCCCTCTCTTTTGAAGGTGGCAGGCGCCACACATCCTTCATTTCTTCTTAGTGGCAGGCACCACACACATGTGGCAAGTGCCACTAGTGTGTGGTGACCCCCACCTTATTTTTTTTGTTTTGTTTTCTATTCATTCTTCCCATTTTCTTTCCTTCATTTCTTTTTATTTTATTCCATTCCTCTCTTTTCTTTCTTCTTTTATTTCTTTAATCCATATTCTCAACAACCTACAAAACACAAGAAAATAGATGTGTAATAGAACATAAATCAGATAAAGTAGCAATAATCGCAGATAAAATTCATGTAAGTTAAGTCAAATATATGATATAATTTTGCATTATTAGATATACATAACCGCATACTCCCATCCTTCTTCTTTACCAACAATACCGGCGCACCCCAAGGAGAAACACTTGGTCTTACAAACCTCTTGTCCAATAAATCATTCAACTGCTCCTTCAGTTCTACCAATTCCGATGCTGACATACGATACGGTGTCATCGAAATCGGTCTAGTACCAGGAACTAGATCAATAGAAAACTCAACTTCTCTTTCCGGCGGCACATCCGTAATCTCCTCCGGAAACACTTTTGGAAAATCACACACCACTAGAAACACATCAAGCTCAACTTTGCTCTCCACAGACAATGATGCAAACAAGCCGAACAACTGAGCTTCGTCCACTAAAAGTTTCTTCAACTCTTTAGTGGATAGAAAACTCTCACCTTCATCATCTTCCAAAGAAGGAAACCTTACTAACTTGTGATAGCAATCTAAATGAACTCTATTAAATTGCAACCAGTTCATACCCAAGATCACGTCCAAACCTTCCAACAGCAAACACACTAAATCCATAATGAAGTCTTTACCATACATGGTCAAAGAACAACTTACACAAACCAAAGAAGTAGTTACCGACCCCGAAGTGGGAGTCTCAATAACCATGTCTCCACTCAAAGAAACCATGCACAAACCCAAACGCTTAGCACACTCAAGAGAAATGAACGAATGAGTCGCTCCAGTATCAATAATAGCAACTAAAGGCATATTATTAATAAAGCATGTACCTTTAATCAAGCGATCCGCATTAGTAGTGTCTGAACCTGCTAATGCAAATACTTTTCCATCCGACTGAGCTTGCTTTGGTTTGGTACACTTGGTACTAATATGACCAACTTCCCCACAATTAAAACACTTTACCACATTCCTTCTACAACCAGAAGTGGCATGTCCAAGACTTCAACAATTAGCACACTTCTCCATAGACTTCCCACATTCAAAAGATTTGGGGCCCATCACGCCACACTTGTAACATTTGACCGCACCAGAACTTCCTCCTCCGAGTCTCCTGTAAAAGTTTCCCTTATACTTGCCCTTATCAACAGGCGTCATATAAGGTCCACCCCTTACTTGTTGCTTGCCCTTCTTCTCACTCAAACTCTTATAATGACTAGATCGAGCCCTGCTGTCCTCTTCAAAAATCCTACAACATTCGGTCAAGTCCAAAAATCTTCGTATTCTTTGGTATCCCACCGCTTGCTTTATCTCAGGACGCAAGTCATTCTCATACTTAATGCACTTAGAGAACTCCGCCGTAACCTCCGCATAATGAGGATGAAACTGAACTAATTCCACAAACTTAGCCGTGTAGTCCACCACAGACATATTGCCTTGCTTTAGCTCAAGAAATTCCATTTCCTTTTTCCCCTTTACACTCTCAGGATAATACTTTCTCAAGAATTCGGTGCAAAATAAATCCCAAGTTATTTCTTCGTCATCTACCTCAAGAACTTGTCTCATACCGACCCACCAGTCGTCGGCCTCTTCTCTCAACATGTGAGTTCTAAGTCTCACCTTGTTTCCTTCAGCACATCCCATAACTCTAAAGATTCTCTCAATCTCCTTCAACCAGATCTGAGCATCGTTCGGATCAAACCTCCCCTTGAATACCGGCGGCTGATTCTTTCTAAACTCATCATTAGTGTTTGCATTCGGTGCACCTTGCACCGCCCTAGCCATAGCCTCCAACGCCGCAACCATAGCATTGTCATTACGACCAGCCATATTCTAATGATTCCCAAAAATAACAACAAGGTTAAACAACCGTTCAACCAACACAACAACAAGACAGACACAACTGACTCAACACTGGCTCTGATACCTCTTAATGTAACACCCCATTTCTATACCCCCAAATAAAACAATTAAATCATTTAGGCACGTAATAAATTTTTTTATCAGAGTATAAATTAACACATGGTATAAAAGAGGCATGTCACATTATCCAGGAAATTCAAAACACATACAACACCTGCTCATAAGGATATGCAACAAAGGGTAAATCACAACAAAGGAACTTAGTCCTTAAAACCCACATATAAATATTTAGAATAAGAGCGGAAACATCTAAACATTGAATCACTTCATTCATATAAATATTATATACATCAACAGTTTAATTCAAGTCATAATTCATGTTTACAAAACATTCACCAGCAGATACATACACAGATGTATCACAAAAGAACCAAAACAATTCCTAACTACCCGGTGCTACATATCAGAGCCAACCGACCAAAAAGAATGAAGCCACGCTTCACAAAAGACCTCCAGCAAACCTACTCTGTAATGCCTCATAGAGCATCAAAAAACAGCAGAAGGGTGAGAAACATTATCATAACAAACAATGCATATAATTATATATCTATATACACCAACATAGAATACACATAACATATTTCTCACCGCAACTCATCACAATTCATCACATACCTCACAATGTATATCTACACAACTAAGCATATTCACCAATCATGCTTCACAACTCACAACATTTCCACATAAACATTTACACTTATGTTTACTTCAACAATTCCCATAAACATACACGATTATGTTCATTACACCAATACATCGTATGAATACGATAATGCAACTCATAGAGACCGACTCACGACTCTATGTAGATGCAAATGCGGTACCGACTCATTCAGCAGGTTCAATTAAAGAACCAAATGGAACCATCGCTCGTTACCGAAGTAACTCCCCGTCGGGCCTACGATGTTCACCCATCGGTCACACCCCACATGGGCACACAATGTTTCAGGATTGCTCACACCCCACACGGGCACCCAATCCGATTGCTCACACCCCACAAGGGCACAAAATCGTTCTGCAGATTCTCCACGGAATCAAATATAAACCATCGCTCACACCCCACAAGGGCACACGATCGTTTCTGCAGATCCTCCTAGGGATCAAAAATAAACCATCGCTCACACCCCACAAGGGCACACGAGGTTTCTGCAGATCCTACGCGGGATCAGACACACAAGAATGCAATCATGATGCTTCACATGCAAAAATGACCCAACATACTCTTGAAATGCATACATATTCACAAATATATATAATTATGCATTTTCACCTCATACCAGCACATACAATTTACGCACATTCACGTTAATCATGCCAAACGGCCACATTCTACACTCCACAATTCACAATCTAGGATTCACGCCTTACGACTACCCAAAATACATCACATCAAAACAACATACAAACTATCCATTCAAATAAGGATTAAACATAATTAAACCAATCAATCGACAATTGGATGGAAAGCATAGGAAATAAAAGAAAATGTTGTCACATTCGCCGACCTTCGCCTGGCGAAGCATTTGGAGAATGCTCGCCACCACACTCGCCTAGCGAAGACAGGCAGTAGCTACTGGAAGTGTTCGCTACCACTCGCTACTACACTCGCCTGGCGAAGCCTCTCGCCGCCTCCTTCGCCTGGCGAGCTCACTGGAGAAGACAGAGTTAGGCTACTGACTTGGTCACTACCCACTCGCTGGGATTCGCCTGGCGAACCTTCGCTCCCATTCGCCTAACGAATGCTAGCGAATCTGCGAACTCAGAAATCCCTAACTGTCAAAATCGCCCAATCCTTCCAAAATCAATCGATTCTCACCAAACCAGTTCCAACCGCCTTAGTCTAACATTCCCCGACTAAACTTTACCACTTATTCTCATTTTTAACCGTTAAAACTCGATTTCTACCGATTAAATCAAATTCGACCTAAAAATGGAAAATGAGCAAAACTCTCCCCAATCCAAAATCAAACCAACAGAAACATACATAATCATACACATCGAAAGAATAATAAAGTTTCACACCCTTACCCGATTAAATCGAAGCTTAGAAGTTGATTCTTGATGGTTATAGGTTTTTCTCCTCTTCCTCCTCTTTTCTCTTCTTTCCTTTCTATTTCTTTCTATCTCTTTTCTTTTCTCTCTATTTCCACTTATACTCTTTCTATACTATTTCTCTCAAATAACAACTAATTAAGGATTATCTAAAACACCCTCTAACTAATTCCCAAAACTCTCTGAATAATAAAATAACATAATATGTACACTTAACATATTAATATTCAAATTTCACAAATGAAATAATAATCAATCAAATAAATCGAAAGAATCAACAAAATGGGAAATTCAGAATCGGGGCGTTACAACTCTCCCCCACTTTAGAAATTTCCGTCCTCGAAAATATTACCTGATCGAAACAATTCCGGATGCGACCCTCGCATCTTACTCTCCAATTCCCAAGTCATGTTGCCTTCCGCAGCACCTCCCCATGCTACTTTCACAAGCGCAATATCCTTGCCTCTTAGCTCCTTAATTTCACGATCCAAAATCCTAATCAGTATAACTTCAACCATAAGGTTATCTCTTGCTTCAACCCGTCCATAGGAATCACATGAGACGGATCCGGAACATACTTCCGAAGTTGCGAAACATGGAACACATCATGCAAATTCGAAAGATTCGGAGGCAATGCCACACGATACACCACAACACCCACTCGTGCAATAATCTGATACGGACCAATAAAACGAGAAGTCAACTTCTTCGACTTCAAGGCACGACCCACACCTGTAACCGGTGTAACTCTCAAGAACACATGGTCGCCTTCTTAAAACTCAAGATCTTTCCTTCTCTTGTCATGATAACTCTTCTGCCTACTATAAGAAGCTCTCATCTTTTCCTGAATAAACTTCACCTTCTCCGTCATTTTTTGTACCATCTCTCGCCCAACAACCGACTTCTCACCAGTTTCATGCCAACACAAATGTGTTCGACATCTCCTACCATACAAATCCTCAAATGGCGCCATACCAATACTTGAGTGAAAACTGTTATTGTAGGTGAACTCAATCAACGCTAAATAACTATCCCAAGCACTGCCTTGCTCTAGTACACAAGCACGCAACAAATCTGTCGCTTCCGCAAGAATAAGGTGCCGGCAAAACAGAAGAGTCGCCATATTTCGTTATTTATCCCTCGGAACAGGAAAAGAAACGATCGGAAAAACCTGACGAAAAGGTATAAGACAAGGTCATCGCAACCATTGTCTGGGTTCGGGAGTCGGTTACGCAAGGGGAAGGTATTAGCACCCCTCACGTCCATCGTACTCGATGGGATCCACGCTTGTTGTGTTTATCTGACGGGTTGGTTTTCTATCTACCTATCAAGGCCGGTCTAAAAAGAAAAGAAAATGACTCGGCAAAGCGTCGCACTTTATGCCTACATATTCTCATCAGAGAATGAGAAATCAGAGTCAACGTAGTTCGGCTAACTACGGGTTACGGGGACGGTGGCTCGCCAATACATCAGTATTGTGCCTACGTACTCTCAACAGGCTTGAGAGATCAGAGCTTACGTAGTTCGGGATAATACGGATTACGGGAATTCAGATTCATTTGTTTTATCGAGTAAGGTTAAACAGCAGTTCCAGCAGTTAGGGACAAAGCCTGTTTGCGGTGGCGCTGAAGTTTAACGACACTCTTTTCTTCAGAAAAGCTTCCTTTGAATTATAGGCCCACGGGGCAAAAAGGTTTGAAGTTTGTTTTTTGTCCTTTACGAGAGAACTGTTTTTTATGTTTGTTTGCAACTAGTATCACACTAGAGACTATGACCTGAGAGTGAATGTGTCGCATGTCACCCAAAGGGTGCCATACTAAACATCCAGACATTTGAAAAGAAACTCTACAACAATCCTTTCTCAGATAGCTTAAGGCTCGTAACGTACGACATCAGTTAACCTTTATTACTGTATTTTAATTTGTTTTGAGATGAGAAGGGAACAGGCTCAACTAAAGGAAAGACTATCAAGTCCTACTGTTGTCATGCCAAGGATTCATCCTATGGTTGAAGTTTGAAACAGGGAACTCCTAGAAGTTATCATACATAGGTTTCAACCTAAAGTTCTAATCATCACTTCCTTATCAAAGGAAGTGAGATTCCTAGGGGATCATATCAATGGTAAACAGAAACAGATAAAGCATCAGCTTAAATAATAAACAGTAAACAACTGAAAAATGCATGCCATGCAAGCGAGGGAGGAAATGTGTGTGGGGCATCAGCCTCCACAAGCTCATCTCAACCTCAAGCCAGATATGAATAACATCAATCATACAGAAGAAATAATATGCTATCAAGTAAACACAATAATAACTGCAATCATACAGAGAAATAAAATGCTATCAAGCAAACACAAACCACATAGGCAAGGGAGCTGGGCTCTACTGAATACCCGCAAGCAAAGCCATACAGTAAAAATACAAGCAGAGGGAGCAACTTAACCTCTAATGCAATCATGCTCCTAGCTTACAGTTAGTCTAAATATGAACTTATTCTAATGCACCAAGCAAATCAAACAAGCCACATCAATACAGAAAAGA
The DNA here is from genome assembly GCA_963859935.3 of Lathyrus sativus. Lineage (NCBI taxonomy): Eukaryota > Viridiplantae > Streptophyta > Magnoliopsida > Fabales > Fabaceae > Lathyrus > Lathyrus sativus. Next base: position 261,290,752 of record OZ012737.1, on the reverse strand, counting down.
AAGCAGATAAGAAAAGAAAGCAGATCAACCACTCCCACAGCTTCACAGCAAAGCAATCTTCTGACAGCAGTCCAGTCTTCAGACTTCAACTATCCTTCAAGGTTATCATCTTCAATAACAAGTATCAACTTGCTTCTACAAGCTTATAACACATCAAACATAAGTATCAACTTATTCCCTCTCCTCCAAGCCTCAGCTCTTCAGTCAATTCCACCTTCAGGCTTCACTCATAACTACAAGTATCAACTTGGATCCTTCAGGCTCTCAATGCATCAATATAAGTATCAACTTATCCTTTATTCCTCAAGCCTCAGATCTTCACTCAATCTCAATTGGATCTTCTTCACAAGTATCAACTTGTTCTCCAAGCTTCAGCTCTCTCCTCTTTACCAGTATCAACTTGGTCCTCTTCATCTACCAGCTTCAGCTTCTCAGAGTAATCTTCAAACACAAAGAAGTGTCAACTTCATCCTTCAATCTTCTTCAAGCAAGGTACTCCATCCTCTAACAAGGAAGAAAGATGCATCTATCAAGAGCAAAGTTTGGATGATTGGCAACAGAGTAAAGACTAAAGGTCACCACTGAGCATCCTGTCATCAGAGAAAGGGACCCTCAAAGGTTCTACCAATTTGAAAAGAGCCACACATCCTACCAAAGGAGGGATGAGGCCTTTACAAAGGGACCTTTCATCATAGGTAAGAATGGAAGTGATCAACATCATCCATGTTTATGAAGGAAGAGAACTATCTAGAAGCTCTGCCTACAAAACCCTAATCTTAACCTAATCAAAACTACACCAAAAGAAGGGAAGATCTTAAAATCCAAGCCTCTTCAAGCCATCCAATGCATCTTCAAATTGCCTTCATCATCATCCAAGAACAAGCAAAGCAAAACCCTAATCTAAGGGAACTAAAGAAGTTAATCTAGTTGAATTAGTGCATTAGAATCATCTAAAACTAGCACCTAAACTAAAATCAATCAAAAATAGCAAACTATCTTATAAATTTCTACAAAAATTCCTAAGGGATCCTAATTCAATTAAGAATGCCTCATACAAAAACCAGGGACTAAATCATCTATTAAGGCCTAAAATTAAGTCCTAAATCCAAAGGTATCAACCATAAACCCTAAAAATGGAGCTTCTAAAGGTTTCAACCTAAACTACCACTTATGTTCATCACAAAAATGTGAGAAAAATCTATGGGGAGCATGCATATCTATGCTAACTACTCACAAAAAATCAAGATCAAAATCATCATCACATGATCACACAAAATTCCACAAAATCAAGTATCAAACATGACTATTTTAATATCAATTAAAATGTGAAAATTCCCCTAAAATCAGAAAATGCATGAAATAAAAATATTTTTTATCTAAAAAATACTAGACCCTATCATGAATCTAATGAAAAAAGAATGGGGTCAATTGGATCATTTTTCATTTTCTATGATTTTATCAAGAACCATGAATAAAATGAAAAAAATAAAGAAAATCAAGATAAAATGGCAAACACACGGTGCAAATAGTAGTAAGATTCAGTTCAATTCATGGATTGGGCCGTCAGGGGGGTGTGAGTAACGATTAGTGCATTAAGCCCAAAACAACCTAGTAAGTGAAACGCATCGTTTCACTTACTCAGACTCTCTCATGAATCCAAATCAATCATGGCCGTGGAATACATGGTTTAGTCAAAGTCTTCATGCTGATCCAACGGTATTCTAATCATCTTCTTCATTTGAACCAAAAATGGAGGGAGAAACGCCATGGATGCAGGGTGAAGAACACTCATCTTCTCCAACTCGGGCTCCATCAAATCTTCACTAAAAATCAAACTCTAAAACCCTAATCCACTTCATTTCTCACCCTGATTCTAACCATGCCAATCATTCTCATTGAATCATCACCATTCTCAAAACACGATCAAAAACTTAGAAACTGACCAAGATCCAATCATCACCATTCTCCAAATTAAAGTGACTAACATCACTACCATGTTATCCTGAGTTGATTCCACCATCTAGCTAGGGTTAACTCTCAAGAACCACCAAGATATGATCAAGAACAGAAATTTGGTCACTCCATTAATTGTCACTAAACCTCACCAAATGCTACCAGAAAGCTTCTCCTACTAACCTACAATCATTCTAACCTAACAAACCATGCTAATTCTACTTAATTTATGCTGGAGGAAGAAGTTTACATACCTGTCAATTCTTGATGAACAGATGCACAAAATCTTCAAATCAAGCTCTCAAACCTTCCAGACACGACCAATGGATCATTTCCTTGCTTCTGTATGCAATAGAACTGGTTGAAACCTCCTGAAACTTGAAACCCGATGGTGAGTTGCAGGTTGCAAAATCCAAATGCTAACACTCAAATCCTTGATGCTTTTACTGTGATTTGACTCTGGGATCATTCAACAATGCTAATGGAAGCTATTGGGATCAAGAGAATGGATTGAAATGAACTCAATTGGAGTAACCGAATTCAGTTGCACGATGGAAGTTTCAAAACTCACTCTCTCTTTTCCCTCTCAATTCTCACCAAAAAACGATCTGAACCACTTCTATTCAATATATAGAGTGTGTAGGGATGATCTAGAAAGCTCTAGATCCTTCCAATGAGAAAATCAATCTCTCATGACATGAGAAGTTCACTTGAATTCTCATGATATGCCATGGTATGCACAACTTTTGCTAACAGCTTGAAACCATTCTCAATTCCTTCCAATTTCTCCCCTCATGACATTTTTGAAGTGTTTGGCTTGCAAGGGATCTTGATCATGCCTTGAATTTGAGTTTTGCACATGTTACTTATGATGTAAGTAACTACTTTTCAAAGCAAGTCCACAAATTAGACCTTAATTAAAAAATGTGGCTAAACCAATGTTCTTAAAATGATTTTTAGAGTCAAAATGACCTATTACATGCCTTGGTTTGGATGTGTATATCAAAAGTATCAATTTTCAACTTTGGTTCATTTAACTTATACCCTTATTTTAGGTCATTTTTGCAACTTTGAGCCACAAGCATTTCCAACATCTCATGACCTCTTGACTAGCCTTAAAACATCATTTTGAACAAGTTTTATGTTGAACATTTTCTCATTTGAAGCTTAGAAATAGGAGTTATGGCCTTATGGTTGAAATGACCTATAATCTCCAAATGACCAAAATGCCCTTGACTTGTCAAAGCCATAACTTGAGTTATACAAATCCTATCAAGGACTTCTAGTACTCTCTAGAAAGATAATAGGATAAGGAACAACATTCATGTTGACCAAAAGTTCATAGGAATCATCCTTCTAGGGAAAAAGTTTCATGCAAGTTGGGCAACTTTCAAGCCCCCAAATTCACATACCTCAGATGACCTGTAACTTGTCAAAGTCATAACTTGAGTTCTACAAATCCTATCAAGGACTTATAGCACTCAAATTAAAGCTAAGATCAGGCTCTACAACATTCATGTTGGGGGAAAGATGAGATGACAATCACATATTGAGATAAATTTCCTTGAAGATAGGGTTCAAACTAGGGGATTTTACACTGTCAAGCCTTAGAAACCCTAGCTTGAAACTTCTCAAACTCTTCAATCATGATGAGTTGACCTTGGAATCATCCTTATCACATCTCAATGTATTAATCCATGATCACATGGCTCTTGGATTAGGTCTCAACCTTGTTCAAATCATCAGTTGACTTAGGGTTGACCCAGTCAAACCCTAGCTGCAGCACTCATGGCTGAGCCTTCTTAATCTTGCACAATGACCTATCTAGGCCTCAAAGTGATCTTCAACACTTCTCATGAGCTCTCTCAAGACCTCAAGTCCATCCTCATGGTCTCAGAATCATCTGATGACTTCCCACAACTCTCAAGCTAGGAGACACACCCTCTTGGTTTCAACCACTCTCTCTGAGGATCTTTTAACTTCTCTGACAAGGATATCAACCCTTGAACACCTGAATAACCTTCTTAGCTAGCTTCAAACTCTTGTGTCCTTTGATTGGTAATCATACCTCTTGATCTCCTGCATACATGTCAACGAAATGCAAATGATAATGCTAATGTGAATGAAATGAAACATAAGCTAGGTAAAGAAATGTTGAGCAAATTTTGGGGTGCAACAGCTGCCCCTATTCAAGCGGCTTGGACCTGACTGGGTGAGAAGCGAACAAATCTCAAACAATCAAGGTAAAAGACGGTTGAATACCAACAAACCTGGAAATTTTCCCACTGCACAAGCACACGGTACTCTGATGGGAACAAATCTTCGAAAACTGAAATCTTAGCTGCACGGCAACTAGCTGGGGAATTGGTCACACGGTAACCGGCGATACACGGTCGATCACGCCGTCAGGCATCAGAATTCCTCGGGACTTATCAGATCAACAATCATGTTAATCATGCCATCGGGCATTCAAAGAAATCTTTGGGCGTCAACCGAACTTCGTCAGTAAGTCGGGAATAGAATTTTCGGTCAATCATGAACCAATTGGGGATATCCAAACTTTTTCCATCAGGCACTCCGCATCAGCTGAGAGAACTGCTTCGCCAATACGGTTGGACTTCAATCATCAAGTCTTCGAGGGAAGTTTCAACTTCGCTGTTCGGAAACCTGCTGGGGATGACACATATCCGCTGGGGATTCTGGAGAACTATCAAGTAACTCTGCTTCGGGGATCCAGCAATCATTCTGGGTGAATCATCTCTGCTGAGGAAATCAAGAATCATCTTGAACAAATAACTCCGTGGGGACTTCAAGAATCATCCTGAACCAATAACTCTGTTGGAGATTTCAGGAATCATCCTGAGCAAACACTCTGCCGGAGACTCCAAGCGTCAACTTGAGCAACCACCTCTTGTGACTTCACTGGGGATTTTAAGAATCATCTTAAACAATCAACTTCGTTGGAGAATTCAAGAATTATCTTGGGCAGACGACTTTCGCTGGGGGATTCAAGAATCATCTTGAGCAAGCGACTCTGCGGAGGAACACCTGCAAAACAAGAACGGTAACGACCTAGCTCATGCTTCATATGCGTATGCTTTGGCAATGGCGCAATGCTCCACACGGTGGGAATGCTACGCGTTTTTTTGGGTAAATGCTATGCAATCATGCAAAATGCTACGACCCCATCAGCGAAATAAATGCTGAAGGGAGAATCCTCCTGTCAAGGAGAAAGAACCACTCTGGTGGAGGGAGGACTCATCCTGCCGAGGAGAAGAAGTCACACCAATCTCAATCGGACTCCGCCTGGGGAAATGAACTTTAGTCGACTGCTGCAGGGGAACGAAGCTCTACGAGAACCTGGACCTGCTGAGGAAAGCGATGTCAATCGCAGAAATAACCTGCACAGCATTCGCAGCAAAACTTTCCTGGAGAGAACGACTCCGATGGGGAAATACAGCATCGGCTATTCAACACGCTACTGGGGAGCACCAATTATGGCCCGAACGCTCTCCGAGGACTCGGCTTTCTTGGGGATTTGCAAACTCGGCTGGGGAAGAAGAAATCATCCTGCTTACTGGGGAGAGTACGACTCTGTGGGGAATCTCAATTCCGCTGGAGACTTCAGTCTTGAACTATCGAGTACCGCACACTTCAGTATATGACTCAGCTGGGGAAATGATGAACCTTCAGGATACATCTGATTGGGGAGAGAATCTTCTCTGCTTGGCGAGACATATCAATGCTTGATGATCTCATGTTCAGACTCTGTGGGGAGAGGCTGCTGAACTTTGCTGGAGAAGAAGGAATCATCCTGATTGGGGACGCATACGGCGTACTGCCTGGGGTATGCCATACCTGCAACAACACAAACAAACAGACGAGATACCCTTCTCAAAGGGACCTATCAAGGTTATCATCTTGTGACAATGTTCAAGTAATTCATTGTTTCCACAACCAGTGGCCTAGGCCAGTAGGTTTATGTATGCGCATTTTATCAAAAACATCGGCGTTCTTTTTCGCACACAAAACAGATAAATGCTAAACAGACAAACATAATTGCTGAATAGTATACATTTTATTGATAACGAACCCCTGAATGGGCAAAAATGTTTTACAACAGATGCAAGCCCCTGGAATGAGGAAGCCGCGCAAACATAAAAACACAAATATACATCAGTATATACAAATGTCGACAACGAGGCATAGACGAACACCATGAGTTGATCCCTCTATGACCCACTCGACTTTGATACCTCTCCGACGCTTCAGCTTCAGAAGAGATTGATTCAGATAAACGACCCTCAGGTCTTCCAAACCACTAAACAATGAAAGTCCACACGCGAAACGCAGTCATTTGCTTTTTCAAATCCCTAACTTTTGCCTGAATCGCCCTTTCGGGTTTTCGATTCACTGGGATACCCTTTTTTGCCAAAGTCGCCCTTCCAGGTTTTCGACTTTGCGGGTGTACATTCTTTTCTTTATATCCCTAATTTTTGCCCGAACCTTTTTCCTTTTTTATGGTTCGCCGGGATGCCCCATTTTTGCCTGGATATTCTTTTTCTTTCCAGCGGGTCGTTTTTTAAGCAAAGTATTTTTTAACTGCGTCCGCGTTCACCGGGGATGCAAAATCTTCGCCATCCATCGTGGATAACAACAAGGCTCCTCCCGAGAAGACCTTGCTGACGACGTACGGACCTTCGTAATTAGGATTCCACTTGCCCCGGTGATCGGAGTGTGGAGGAAGAATCTTCTTCAGGACGAGATCACCCGTCTGAAAGCTTCGAGGACGCACCTTCTTGTCGTAAGCTTTCTTCATTCGACTTTGGTACAGACGACCATATGCAATCGATGCTAATCTTTTCTTGTCCATCAGGCTGAGTTGGTTTAGTCGGTTCTTAATCCATTCTGCCTCGTCGAGTTTCACGTCAACCAAAACTCGTAAAGAAGGGATCTCCTCTTCTAACGGTAGGACAACCTCCATACCGTACACTAAGAAGAAAGGAGTTGCCCCGGTTGACGTACGTACCGTGGTACGATAACCGTGCAGTGCAAATGGCAGCATCTCGTGCCAATCTTTATAGGTCACAACCATCTTCTGAACAATCTTCTTGATGTTCTTATTGGCCGCTTCAACGGCGCCATTCATCTTCGGTCGGTAAGGAGATGAGTTGTGGTGTTCAATCTTGAAACTCTGGCACAGCTCCTTCATCATCTTGTTATTCAGATTCGAACCATTATCAGTAATGATCCGCTCAGGAATTCCGTAACGAAAGATGATGTCCTTCTTTATGAATCTAGCCACCACCTGCCTGGTCACATTAGCATACGAGGCTGCCTCCACCCACTTGGTGAAGTAGTCGATGGCTACTAGAATGAAGCGATGACCATTGGATGCAGTGGGCTCGATCTTGCCTATCATGTCGATGCCCCACATGGAGAACGACCACGGGGAGGACATGAGATTCAACGGGCACGGCGGTACATGAATCTTATCAGCATAAATCTGGCATTTATGACATCTCTTCGCGAATTTAAAGCAATCCGACTCCATCGTCAGCCAGTAGTATCCTGCTCTCAGGATCTTTCTTGTCATAGCATGCCCGCCGACGTGTGTACCAAATGTACCTTCATGGAATTCTTCCATGAGCAGACTCGCTTCTTTATCATCTACACATCTGAGTAGCACGAGATCGTGGTTTCTCTTGTACAAAACTCCATCAGGATTGAGATAAAAATTTCCAGACAGCCTCCTCAGAGTCTTCTTATCCTGGGTTAACGCTCCCGCGGGATACTCCTTAGTCGTAAGGAAGGTCTGGATATCGTGGAACCATGGCTTGCCGTCGGAGGCTTCCTCGATCGCAAAGACGAATGCAGGTCTATCAAGACGAGAAAGGACAATTCTTGGAGCTTCATACCAAAAATTGACTTTATACATCGAAGCCAACGTGGCTAAGGCATCAGCCATCTGGTTTTCGGCTCTGGGCACATGATGGAGTTCCACTCGATCAAAGAACGGAAGCAGCCTTCTGGCATAGTTCATGTACGACACCAAATTCGATTGACGAGTCTCCCACTCCCCTTTAATCTGGTTAATCACAAGCTCCGAGTCACCATATACATCTAGGTTCTTGATTCTCAAATCAATTGCTTCTTCTAGACCCATGATGCATGCTTCGTACTCCGCCTCGTTATTGGTGACCGGAAACGTCAGTCTGGCGGTGAACGGGATATGGGATCCGTGGGGAGTTGTGATGATCGCCCCAATGCCACTTCCGTAAGAATTAACCGCCCCGTCAAATATCAACTTCCATTGGGATTTCCTATCTGGACCCTCGTCGGGCAACGGTTCATCACAATCTTTCACCTTGAGAAACATGATATCCTCATCAGGGAATTCAAATTTCATCGGCTGATAATCCTCGATCGGCTGTTCGGCCAGGTATTCAGACAATACGCTTCCCTTGATGGCCTTCTAGGACACGTACTGAATGTCATATTCTGTCAACACTATTTGCCACCTGGAAATCCTGCCCGAAAGCGCTTGCTTCTCGAAGACGTACTTGATCGGATCCATCTTCGAAATTAGCATGGTGGTGTGATTGAGCATGTACTGTCGTAAGCGTTTGGCAGCCCAGGCTAGTGCACAACACGTCTTCTCCAGCATCGAGTAACGAGATTCACAGCCTGTGAATTTTTTACTCAAGTAGTAAATGGCATGCTCTTTTCTGCCCGTCTCGTCGTGCTGACCGAGAACACACCCCATACTATTCTAGAGAACTGTCAAGTACATGATTAGGGGTCTTCCGGCCACTAGGGGTATCAAGATCGGAGGTTCCTGTAGATACTGTTTTATCTTATCAAATGCCTTCTGGAAATCCTCGTTCCAGATAATCGCCTGATCTTTCTTTAACAGTTTGAACATCGGTTCACACGTGGTCGTGAGCTGAGAAATAAACCTTGCAATGTAGTTTATTCTGCCCAGGAAACCACGAACTTCTTTTTCTGTTTTTGGCGCTGGCATTTCTTGTATCATATTTATCTTCGCAGGATCAACCTCAATGCCTCTTTCGCTCACGATAAACCCCAGTAACTTTCCGGATCGTACTCCGAAAGTACACTTGTTAGGATTCAGCCTCAACCTGAACTTCCTAAGCCTCTCAAAAAGCTTCAGCAAATTGACCAGATGTCCCTCCTCCGTTTGGGACTTCGCAATCATGTAATCAACATAGACTTCAATCTCATGATGAATTATGTCATGAAACAAAGTGATCATTGCTCGCTGGTAAATGGCCCCTGTGTTCTTCAGACCGAAAGGCATTACCTTGTAGCAAAATGTTCCCCAAGGTGTAATAAACGTAGTTTTCTCCATGTCCTCCGGCGCCATCTTGATCTGATTGTAACCGGAGAAGCCATCCAAGAACGAAAATACGGAGAACTGAGTTGTATTGTCGACCAACACATGAATATGAGGCAGCGGGAAATCATCTTTAGGGCTCGCCCTATTCAAATCCCGATAATCGACGCACATTCGCACCTTACCGTCCTTCTTTGGTACAGGAACTATGTTGGCGACCCACGGAGGGTAAGTGGTGACCGCTAAGAAGCCAGCATCAAGCTGTTTCTGCACCTCTTCTTTGATCTTAACGGCCATATCTGGTCGCGTCCTCCTAAGCTTCTGCTTAACGGAAGGACAATCTTCTCGCAGCAGCAAGTGGTGGACCACGATGTCAGTATCAAGTCCGGGCATATCCTCGTATGACCAAGCAAAGACGTCACTATACTCTCTCCGTATCTCGACCAATCTCTGCTTGACATCGCTCTGCAATGCAGCCCCTATCCTGACATTCCTGACCAGTTCTTCAGAACCCATATTCACAATCTCAATTTCCTCCTCGTGAGGCAGAATAACTTTCTCTTCTTGTTTCAACAAGCGGGCTAACTCTTCGGGAAGGTCTTCGTCTTCATCAATCTCTTCTTCGGCTTGATAGATCAGGCAGTCGAAGTCGAAGTGAGTCTTAGAAGGTCCAAAGTCGATGTCATCTGCTATGTGGATCCTGCAATAACAAGGGTTAAGCTTAAGACAAGGATATGCAGGTTAGCACAAACCCCATTGCCATTTTATTGTTTTTCAAAAAAAATATAAAACAGGAATAACAGAGATTACAATATTTGAATACGAAGAAAAAACGCCTTTTGATTTATTGATAAAATGCATGTACATAATCAAACAAGGCCCTGACAATAAAACCACTATGCCCCGGGTAGGACATAGGGTTGTACAATAATTGAAAAAGTAAATCATTACTCTTTGTCTGTCATTTGGATGATATCCTTGGCGGACCAGTTGTTGAGGCTCTCGCCTGGCTTGCTTGGCTGGATCCAAGAGTCTAAGTCACAGTCGCTATCTCCGCTGTCTTCAGACACCATGTTGACGCTTTCAAATATCACCCCGCCACTGGTAAACTGGATCGGACCTTTACCTCGCGACGCACTGCTAGAAGAAGAGGCTTCAGCCGCAGGAGAGTATTCTAACCCAAACTTGTCTTGCTTGTTAGGTATCTCTAGAATTCGCCCCCAACCTGGGGTAGATCCGGCTTGGACAACGGCCCGGGCTTCCTTGAAGGAGGAAAGGGTCATCTCTGGCTTCTCAGTGACTACAGGAGCTACGTCCTTGACTTTAACAGCCTCGAACGCTTGGCATAGGGTTTCGTGGATTTCCCCATCCATCTCAACATACTTGAAGGACGACAAATGGCTCACCATTATGTCTTCCTCGCCACATACAGTTACGATGCTACCTCCGACAGCGTACTTGAGCTTCTGGTGTAACGTGGAGGTCACGGCACCCGCAGAATGGATCCATGGCCGGCCCAAGAGACAGTTGTAGGCAGGCATGATGTCCATAATGTAAAAGACCGCGTCGAATGTTTCCGGCCCGACTTGGATTGGCAACGTCACCTCCCCGAAAACATGGCGTTTGGTTCCATCGAGCGCTTTCACAACCAGATCACTGGGTGTGCAAATCACTCCGCGAGTATCTAACTTCATCAATGCTTTCTTCGGAAGAACATTGAGTGACGACCCTGTGTCGACCAACACGCGAGACATAATCGTTCCCCTACACTCTATCGAGATGTGCAGGGCGCTATTGTGGTTCCTCCCCTTCGGCGTCAGCTCCAGGTCACTGAACCCTAACCCATTTCCAGCATTCACGTGGGCTACGACCTCTTCCAACTGGTTTACCGATATTTCCTGCGGTACATACGCGGCGTTCAACACCTTCAGCAGCGCGTTGCGATGTGCCTCAGAACACAGCAACAGGTTCAGGATGGAGATCTTTGAGGGTGTTTGATGGAGATGATCCACGATCTTGTAGTCACTCTTTTTAATCAACCTCATAAATTCCTCGATGTCTTTAACAAGTAAGTCTTTTTCTACCCCACACGGGATCTCTTCGACGAATTTACTCTTCCCTTTATCAGTTGCATCAGCTCTGTCCGCTTTGTCCGCCACGATCTCAGGTGGTGCAAATACTCTTCCGCTGCGAGTAACTTCGCTAACGCCCGCTAGGTTCTCCATAGACGACCCAAACGGTTCTAGTTCCAACTTCTGTCCGTTGTAGTAGACCTCTGCCCCATAATGCCATGGGACAACATTAGTGCTTTCGAACGGTATCGGCCCAGCCTTGGTGATGGTAATTGTGGGCGGCCTGGGTGCAGAAATAGTTATCATCCGGCGAGGGATGGTGATGGTGGCAACCTCATCACCTTGCTTCAGCATCACCTCTCCCGACCCGCTTTCGGCCCTCCGGCTAAACTGTAAGATCCCTTCAGTCATCAGACTTTGAATCCCCTCTATCAAATGATCACATCCATTAGGACTAGTCGCACAGCCCATACACAGCTCTCCACAACCTGGAATGAAACCTCTTTTCATCAGCTTAGCTTTAACGAAGCTAAGCGGTGTCTTCAGATCTCTGACGTCAGTCAACAAATCCAAGTTCTCGTCTTCAATAATGGCGTTTACTCCACCTCCCCTATGATTCGGCATAGGGTTCTTCGTGATGTTTGGCACATTATCTGAGAAGTTGATGATCTTAGCGTCCACCATGTCATGCACCTTGTGCTTAAAGGCTTTGCAATTCTCTATCGTGTGGCCTGGTGCCCCTGAGTGAAACTCACAAGTTGCATTCGCGTCATAACCTGGCGGAGGTGCCCCTGTCAAGGGAGCCAGGGTTCTCTTCTGGATCAACTGTAGCTGAAGCAAAGTCTGCAATAGTTGAGCGTACGATATGGGTGGAGTCTCGAGGTGACGGCTCGACAGAGGTGCCCGGTTCTGATACTTTCTATACCCTTGTTGATTCGGCTGCTGCTGCTGCTGCGGCTGCGGCTGCTGTGGCTGTTGAACTGCCGGGATAGTTATGCTGGCCACCTGTTGGTGAGGGCCTTTACCCTTCCTTCGAGCGTTGGACACGGCGCTCGTCTCTCCTTCCCTCCTTTTGCCACCATAAGGTTTCTTTCTGCCTCCTCCAGCTGAGGATGAATCACCTTGAATTTTCCCTAGTTTGATCCCGTTTTCAATGTGCTCACTCGTGATAATGAGATCTGAGAAGGTCCCAGACATACCGATGACCAATTTCTCATAATAAACCCCTGGGAGGGTGGCTACGAACATTTGCGCAAGCTCGCGTTCAACCATCGGCGGCTGAACCCTGGCTGCTAATTCACGCCACCGCTGGGCGTATTCCTTGAACCCTTCATTGTTCCTTTGCGACAGATTCTGTAGTTGGACTCGGTTCGGAGCCAAGTCGCTGTTATATTGGTAGTGGTGCACAAATGCTTCAACAAGTTCCTTCCATGTGCACACACTGGTAGGTTCCAGACTCATGTACCATTCGAGGGAGGGTCCGGACAGACTGTCCTGAAAGAAGTGCATCAGCAACTTCTCGTCCTCAGAATGAGTGGACATTTTTCTGTAGTATGATCTCAGGTGGACGCGAGGGCAGGTACCTTGAACTTGGGAGGTACCTTGAAATCAGCAATCAGTCCCAACTTGGACATATCAACACCCATGGTGTTCTGGTTCTCGATATTCCTCATCTTATCCTTGAGTGCCTTGAACCTTAGCCGGGCTTCAGCAGTCAGCTCCCCTTCAGCACCTCTCTGTGAGAACACATCGTCTTGACGGTCTTCTAACCACGGCTGAGGCCCAAGCAGATTTCCAACACCCGCATTGCCGTTGCCCAGCCCAACATTGACGTTAGCTTCAAAATTCCCATTACCGACGCCCTTCGTATTGCCATTGAGTCCCATGCTAGCTATCAAATTGCCGTTGGCACTGCCATTCCCCCCGGTCACGGGGATGCCATTCTGAGGAGTTTCAACTGGTGGAGGGGTTGGCACAGTCCCGCCATGGAGTACGCCATTGCCATCAACCCTTGAGATCAGAGGCTGAACCAAGGTTCTGAGCTGATCCTGGCCATTGGCGACCGCTTGCATGAGCTCCATGAAGCGGTCCATTCTTTCACGGAGTTCTTGAATATCAGTTTGCACTTGCTCCATGATTCTGGTTTGATTTGCTCTGGTCGGATAGCGGTGGATAGGTCTCTGATCAATCCTGGAACAACCTGAAACAACCTGAAAACACAAAAGGGTTAGGAAAAAACAACAAAGTGCTCGTTATGCAGATGCTTCATGCAAATGCAAACGTGTGTCTGTGCGTTAGGGAGATTTCCCCTGATCCTAGTGCCAGTGCTGATGATAAGAAGTCTGAGTCCAATCATGGAAATAACATCTCATATATGAAGAAAGCCCATCGAGGCAGTACACAACGTCAGTGAGTACAAGATGAATCAATAGTGTGACCTCGACCAACAAGCCTGGTGATGGTCAGCATAAGATAATGATCAAAACAAAAGAATACAAATAGTCAAGCACGGCCACGGGCGTGAAACTCTTCTAACAACCCCTTCGTTTCTGGATGATTAGGCCGAGTGAGCAACCCTTCAACGAGTAACTCCCTCTGCATAATAGTGTACTAAAGACCTTCGACCGAATCTTCCCATGCTCCTTCGCCAAAACAATCTTCTAACTTCCGCTTCTTGGATTCAAACATCAGCTTGTGCTCCTTCAGGTTAGCGAGAGCCTTGTTGAGCTGGCCTTCGGCGGCATATCGGCGAGCGGTTTCTTCATCAAACATCTTCTCACTAGCCTTCACCCGGGCTTTCAGCTTGGAGATCTGTTGCATGAGCTTATCCTCCCGCTCTTTCCTGTTGGCTAGGGTGGCCTTCCAATGCTGGTTAAACTTGGATATACTCCGATACGCCTCATCCAAGTGCTGCTTCTTCGTGGCCAATACATCGTTGACAGCTTTGAAGTCTCGACCCATGCGCTCGCGCTCAGCTATCTGCTTAGTTAGATCTGTCCATAACTGGTTCACCAGCTCGGTCTGCCTCTTGAAGGAATGAACGGCCTCGCTTCTCTTGCTTCGGAGCTGAGCCAATTCTTTCTCCAGTTCTTCATTTGCCCTCTTCAATTCATCTCGCTCAGCTAGAACCTGATTATGCTGCTGAATAGGCACAGTGGTGGGCTCTTCGATCACTGGAGTGCTTTCTGGCTTGGCAGGAGGAAACGACATCCCTATAGCATCTGCTCTGGCTCTGATCCACGTCACATATGGAGCGTAGGCTTGACTATTGCTTTTCCTCAGCAATGGTTTTCCCCTTTTACTGATACCATTCCAAGCGCGTTGAAGCTTAGATAACATATCCCCCTCTAGAAGACCAGTGAGGTACAAAGATTCCTGTACCTCTTCATCCTTCGGCGGAGCTCTCAAAGCATAAGAAAATTGTCGGACCATCAAAGGCGGATTATAGTTTATGCAGCCCTTCCTGCCTATCAAAGGCACGTTCGGAAACCCGCTGCAGCTGAAGATGATCTCGGCGCCCAACCTATCTCTGTCAAACCAGTCAATATCCTCTGCTGATAGACTCATCAAACGCTCAGACCACTCAGCTGTGGCTGCAGACGAAGCAAAGGGACCCCTCTTGGGTAGATGACTATTAAGCCATTTATAGAGCAAGGGCACACAGCACGAGACATTCTTACCCCTTCTGTTCTCGTTTTTGTAGTGGATGGAATGGTAGACATCTCCTATCAAGGTAGGGACTGGATTCCCTGAAGCAAAGATGTGGAAGGCGTCAAAGTCCACAAAGTCGGGCATATTGGGGAACAGAATGATGCCATATATGCACAGAGCGAGAATGGCGTTGAACACGACCCAACATCCGTTTTTGGCGCACTGCTGAGCCTTTCCCACTAAGAACTGCAAGAAGAAACCGGGAACCTTGTTCCAACTAGACAATACCAACTCGGAGGCATCCAGATGAAGTGACGGAGCTAGACTAGCCAAATTAGGCTCAGCATCCCTATGGACAAAGGGCATCTGACTCTTGATAGGCACACCTAACAAATCAACATACTCCTCTAGCGTAGGTGCGAGAACAAAGTCCTGGAAAGTAAAGCATCTCAACGAAGGGTCGTAGAACTCCTCTAGCGTGGGTCAGTTGAGACTTCCTTGATTGACCATGATACCAAACCAGAAATGGTGAATTTATCATCGTTTCTCGACCTGATAGTCTGTGATACTGAGGACATGCATAGGATGTCGTACCTTTCAAGACTAGAACCTACCTGTGAGAAGGATGGGGTTTTGCAGGAAACTTTAACCTCCAACCAACCCGCTTTTTTGGTTTTCTTGTCAGAGCGGACCTTTGACCATGGACACTATGATTTTTTGTCAGAGTTTCTGGGTTTTCTTATTGGAGCAAAACTCTGGTCTAATTCAGTCAGCAGCACATCATTTTTTTGATACCTTGATCCCTGTCTGCATTTGCATATTCACATTGCATGTTAACATTTACATGTATGTGTATTCTCAGGTTCTCGTCTTCCCTTTGATTCTAGTAATCTAATCTGCTACCAATATGGAGCCTGAGTTGAAGAAGACCATCAACTATAAATTTCCATTCCCAGAGTTAGGACCTTTATTTGGTCTGATTTCTATGGTTGATCCTGGCGTTCTCAAAGATTTCAGAAAGGATTATGGGAGAATTTTAAGCCTTGTCCACAAAGTTACAAACTACGATCAATGGGCTATCCATGCTTTGTTACAGTTCTATGATCCTCCATTACGCTGCTTCACCTTCCCGGATTATGTCTTAGTTCCTACTTTAGAAGAGTCCGCTTTCATTTTAGGAGTTTCGATCTGAGATGAAGTACTATTTTATCATTCAGAGGAAGAGCCTGACCTTGAGAAGTTTGCCAATGCTCTTTATTTGAGCAAGTCTTACTTAGTGGATGACGTGGCTCGTAGGAATGGAGTTTCTGGCTTCACCTTATCTTTCTTGGTGGGTAAAGCTCAGAAGTATGACAAAGAAGGTTGTTGGGTGGTTTCCAGCGTTGTTCTGACTCTATGCATACATGGAATTATTTTGTTTCCCAATTGTAGCACCCAAAAATTTTCCCTTTCGTTTTACCCTTTACTGGCTTATGTTTCTTTGCATTTTGCATTTCTGCATATCATAGCATTTTTTCTTAAGGCATGGGATCAAGATGTTTTTTGTGGATCAGGGTTCCCTTTTAGTGCAAGAGTTTAAACAACAAGCATCAGAGGCTCAGGCATTTATTTTTCCCATCGATTGAGCGGTCGATTTTATTTTATTCAGCAGGTTAATTTTCAACTCAGGAGACAATACACAGGGTATCTCAGGCATTCTCACATTTTCCATATTCAAGAGCAAGTTTCAGAGGCATAGCAGGGTTCAAAACAAGTGGCAATGGGCAATTGTACAGGATCCCCTCCATTTGGCGCCAAAAGTGGCAAATGTTGAACAGGGTAACCGGTTACCCTATATTGAGAAACCGGTTACCACTGAGCCAGAATGTGATTTTCTTGCTTGTTTGATATCCTTTCCACATGTTAACTTCATGGATTGATATGGTGCATTTATGTGGTTTGTTTTTGACATGTTTCATCATTCTTGAATGTTCGATCTCGATTCTTCAATGCACAACTTTTGGTTTCCGTTTTGAATGTTTAACATGTTGATGTTGCTTGATTGATGACTGCTCATTTGCTTTGTTTGCTTGTAGCATGACTAATTGATGATCATTGATGACTGTGTTGCTGGACATTGTGATGCATGATTGCATTTGTTTCTGATTATGCTTTGATGCATGTTCGTTTGATCGTTTGTTCGTCCATTTTTGAAATGCATACTTGATCTTGTCACTTCTTGTTGATGCAATGTTGTTAATCATTTATGGTTGTTTGTCAAAGCATGTTCATATTTGTATGATTTCTATCCATGATTGTTGTTTGCATTTGTTTAATCGCATTCAAACATGCTTGCTGCTCTATTTTCCACAGTTGTTCTTGCTTTGAACTTGCATGTTGTCTTTGCTTTACTTGCTTGCTGCCTGGCTTTTCACACCTGTTTTTGTGCTGAAACATGTGCTGTTATATATTGTCTTGCTTGTGTGCAAGATTTTATTGCTGTCTTATGCAGGAGGCGCTGTTGTAGCTGTTGTTTTTGCCTTGCTTTCTTGTTTTTGCTTTTCCTTTGCATGTCCCCTTAGGACTCTTATTCCAATTTAATTTTCGATTAAATTTTGAGTAGGATAGTCATTAGGAGTTTAATCCATGCATGATAATATTAGGTTAGTCCCTTTAAACCTCAACCTTAGGTCCATCTTTTGCATGCTAACATTAGGATATAATCTCCTTTCACATCCCGACTTTAGGACCACTTTGCACGACAAAGTTAGGGCCAAGTTTCCCTTAGACCTTTCGTGCGTCTCTCTTCTCATCTCAAAACACATTCTAACTAATCTAATAAATACGATGAACGTCGTATGCTACTGTCGCTACTGCAAAAAACGAGGCCGGCAAGACAGAAGAGTCGCCACCTTTCGTTATTTATCCCTCAGAACGGGACAGGAAACGATCGAAAAAACCTGACGCAAAGGTATAAGACAAGGTCATCCAAACCATTGTCTGGGTTCGGGAGTCGGTTACGCAAGGGGAAGGTATTAGCACCCCTCACGTCTATCGTACTCGATGGGATCCACGCTTGTTGTGTTTATCTGACGGGTTTGATACATCTATCTACGCTAAAGGTCTGGTCTGAAAATAAAAGAAAATGACTCGGCAAAGCGTCGCACTTTATGGCTATGTATTCCCGTCTGCAACGAGAAATCAGAGTCAACGTAGTTCGCTTAACTACGGGTGAAGGGGAAGGTTGCTCGCCGAGATATCGCATCTCGTGCCTACGTACTTTCACACAACGCGAAAGATCAGAGCAAACGTAGTTCGGGCTACAAAGAACACAGGTTTGTTCAGCTGTTTTTATCCAAGTAAAGTTAACAGACAGTTCCAGCAGTTGGTATTTGCAGCTCGACCTTTGGAGACTTAGGCGTTACCATTTGTGATAGAACTGAAAGTTAACAGAACTTTCCTTTAAGAAAGGGTTTTCCTATTAAGGGGTCCAAGAGGACAAAAAGGATTTGAATGTTTGTTTTTGCAGTCTTTTACGGAAGAAGTGAATTGAGTTTTCGTTTGTAACTCGTGTTGCACTAAAGACTTGGACTTAAGAGTGAATGCGTCGCATGTCACCCAAAGCGTACCACACTAGACACTCAAGCTATGTGAGGGAAACCCTCCCATAACTCTTTCTCAAGTAGCTTAAGGCTCGTAACGCACGACACATGTTATCCTTTATTAAGTGTTTTAACAGATGTTTGAGATGAGAAGAGAAGCAGACGCAACTAAGGGAAACTGACTCTATCCTACAGTTGTCATGCAATGTTTGTCCTATGGTTGAGGTTAGAAGGGAAACTAACTAATGTTATCATGCATGGTTAGAATCCTAATGTCTGTCATAACTTCTCTTGAACAAGAGAAGACAGAGTTCCTAGGGGAACATGGCAAAGGAAAGCAACAGTAAATCAAATCAACTGAAAAGAAATTACTGTAAAAAAATGTTGTAAGTAAAATGCATGCTATGCATCACACAAGCAGAAGGAGTCGCACTCAACTTCTAAACAAACAAGGCACAAAGGGCACACACCACACAGGTAAGGGAACTGAGCTCTACCAAATACCAGCAAGCAAAGCCACACAGTAAAAATACAAGCAGAAGGAGTCCCACTCAACTTCTAATGCAATACAAGTAAGGGGAGAAGCTCAACCCTTAGGATGCTCTTAGGCCTATGATCATCTACATGAAGCCTATTTCTAATGCAACACTCCAAGCAAGTCACATCAATACAGCTGAACAAGAAGAAAACAGACAAACAGGGAAAACAAGCCAGCAATCTCCACAGCAGAGCAATCTTCCGACATCAATCCAATCCAAAGTTTGTAATTGTTCTTCAAGTCCACACCATCTTCAAGAGAAGGAAAGGGATGCTCCATCTTCAAGCTCCATGAGGCTCCACCAACAAGGATGAGGAGAATCCACAAGATGAGTATATGATGATGGGAAGCATGATGAAAACCAAAGGAATCCATCATGATACTCAACCATGCATCCATGAAAGGCATCCTCAAAAGTTCTACTCATTATGACATGCCATACATCCCTCCAAAGGAGATATGAGACTTTCACATGAGGACTTTGAATTATAGGATGGAATGGAAAGCAAACGAAGCTATCCATGTTTATTTGAAGAAAGAAAGAACAATTCTAAAGCTCTTCCTAAACCCTAATTGAACAAGCTACAAGAAAGCTAATGAAAGGGAAACAAAAACTCAAAATCAAACATCATAATCAATCAAACAGAAGCTACAACATGCATAAAGCATCATCCAAGAGGAATGGGGAACTTGTCTTATGCTAAAGTCCATTAATGAAGTCAATCTAAGGGAAAGACTATGTTATGAACATGTTAAAACTAGTCTAAGTATTAATTCCATCTAAAATACTAAACTTATTTCTAAAATTCTAGGAAAATTTATAAGGGAGCCTACATGTGTTAGGTATCTATAGCAAAAAGGTCAGGGCCTAAATCTAATGGGAAGGTCCCTAAACAATTACTACATCACAAGGTGTCACAAAATAACCCTAAAATGGAAGGTCTAATGATTTAATTCTAAAACAGCACCAAAAACCATTTAAAAATTACCAAAAAAATCATGGAAGCACCTTAATATGTACATAATCAACAACCAAAAGGATGGGGGAAAATCCAAGAGGAAAGGGTTCAAACAGCAAGAACAATCCAAGGCAATTTTAAACAAGGCAATATGGATCAAGCACAAAGATGGTGCTCAAAACCTACACAAAATGTAGTATAAATTCCAGAGAAAAATATTAAGAAATCCCTCAAGATGTATGTGATACCCCTGCAAAATATTAGACAAAAATATTTGGTTTTGATGCCTCAACAAAATTCCACAAGATTGAAGCACAATTGTTACAATTGTTTTGCCATAACAATGTAAAAAATCAAAACTAAATGGAAAAAAAATGATAAAATCAATTTTATTGTTTCTAAAATATGCTAACACATTAAAGATCACCTGTAAAAAAAATCAAGATTTAATGAGCATTTTTTATATTTTTTATGTATTTAAAGCAAACAGCATGCAAACAGAAAAATAAAAGAAAAGAAAACTAAAATGAAATGGAAGGTGGTGCAAGTAGCAGTTAATCCAAGGCAATTCGAATTTGGGCCAGCAGAGTAGGGTGCGGATAGCGAATCTTCTTAAGCCATTCAGAATTCATTAAATGATGTGGCGCTGATGTGGCACGCAGAGGTGGCGCGCGGATGAACGTTTGATCGGAATACTCGGTCTTCATTTTCACGCGATCGGACGGTAATGCTTCATCTTCTCCAAATTGAATTTCAAAGAGAGGGAACGAACAACAAGAATGCAGCACCGACGACGGTAACCGTAAGGATTTTCTGGCGGTTTCTCATGCACATATCTCCCTCGTTTCTCAACGGTTTCGCATGATTTTTAGACCAAACTTGAAGGATTTTTCGCAAGGAACAAGAATATCCTATTTATACTTGCTAAAACTCCACGAATAGAGAGATTCATCACCAACAAGAAAACGTGTTCATCCTAAAATTGTCTCTAAACTTCAGTTTTTTCATCCAAAATCCATCTATGGTTCATGTACTACCTAACCTCATGCATATTCTATCTTAATTCATCAAGAACAGAGCATAAATTCGAAATGTAAAAACCTGAGTTGGAGCTTCAAATTGGAGCGGTTATGGCGCGAATCTTGATCCAATCTCGTGCAGATTTACTCAATGATGATAATAGAAGCTTCTTCAATGCTCACTTGCTCCAGAAACGGCCTCTAAGTTGAAAATCAATTTTCACTTGTAACAAACTTTTTTCAATGTGCTTCTTACCTTTCCAAGCTCATTCCATCACCAACCTTCATCTGGAATCATCCATGGCAATATATAGAAATGATTTGTGGGCTTTAGAGGTCCATGGGAGGCCCAAATTATGATATCCAATTTTCAAGTTTCTTCCAAAATTCTAACAATGGGAAAAACGAATTATGGGCTTTCCAACCTTCTAGAACCTTCATTCAACTTGCATATGACCTTGTGAATGAGTTTGGATCAAAAGGAGACCTTGGTTGTGCCTTGTGAATGACTTTGGATGTGTAGCTTATTCATGAAGTCACAAATTGGAAAACCATGAACCAAGCCTCAAATGCAAATTCTAATAATGCCATTGTGTTTAGAATGATTTTTCCACTCAAAATATGTCCTTACTTGGTCTTGTTTGAGCACATAGAATTTATTTTGAATTTTTCCAGTTTAGTGCCTTTTAATTCCCTTTTTCAAAGCACCTTTGAATCAAACCTTGCTACAAGCCAAATCAATCTCTCCTTGATCCATGGTCGACCTTAAAATCCCATTTTGAGCAAGTTTCATGTTGGACAAAACTTCATTTGAGAAGTGCAAGATGGAGAAATTGACCTATAATTGAAAATGGCCTATAATCTCACTTTCCCAAAATACCCCTGCCTTGCAAAGCCTATAACTTGAGCTCCACAAATCAGAATGAGGACTTCTAGGACTTTTTGGAAAGCTAAGATCATAAGGAACAACTTTTTATGTTTATCAAAAGGTCATGTGAAACTTCCTTCTAGGTCACAAGTAGCTGGGAAGTCAGATGATTTTCATAGACAAATTTAAGATGCATCTGATGACCTGTAAGTTGTCTGACTCATAACTTGAGTTCTAAAAATCATATGGATGACTTCTAGTACTCAAATTAAAGGCACAAACATCCTCTACAAGTATCATGTTTGGCCCAAAGTCATGTGAGACTTGTATCTTGACTTACATGGCTTTGAAATTAGGCACTAAGCAGGGATTTTACCCTAGGAACCCTGACTTAGCAACTTCAACCACTCTTGATTATTCTTGATTTGTTCTTGAAACCATATCTCACATGATTTAACATATCATTCCATGAATACAATGACCTAGAAGTAGGCTTTGACTCTCTTCAATTTGCATATTTGACCTAGGGTTGACCAGATGAAACCCTAGCTACACCAACTTCAACTGTGGCTCCTGTACTTAATACAATGACTTGACTGAGCTCCATTATGACCCTCTAGGCACTCCATGAGCTCTATCCATATACCCTATACATGATCAAGGCTTTACAACCCTCTAATGATCTTCAAATGGCTCCCAAGTTAGGATATGGGCCCCATACAAGCAACCAAACTTCTCAAAGACTCAAACCTCTTTCTGTTGACCTTGGTGACTTCTCAAGCTTGAATAAATCTTCTGGCTAGGCTTCTCTTGACATATACCACACTTGATCCCCTGCTAAATGAAGGATGTTATACTATGCAAATTCTAGAACTATGATATGCTAATGCAATGAAACATAAACCAAGTGAGAATAAAGGTTGGGCAAATTTTGGGGTGCAACAGCTACGAGCCTTATGTACGTGGGAAATGATGAGTGGTGGGTTTCTCCTCACTTGTCTAGAATTTTTAGCGTATTCCCTTTGGGCGGTATGCGACGCATTCGCTCCTATGTCATAGTCTTTAGTGCAACGTAAATCTCAAACAAACTAATTCACTTCACTAAAACTCACAAACAAATCTCAAACCTTTTATCCTTAGGGATTGTTGTTTTAAACTTCATTTTCAGAAAAGAGTATGTTACTTTTTCGTTCTACCGCAAACAGGCATTGTCCCAAACTGCTAGAATGGGAACTTAACGTCACTCATAAAAAACACTTAACCTACATGTGGTTTCATTTTCCCGAACTACGTTTGCTTTGATTTCTTATACCAGATGAGGATACGTAGGCACAAGATGGCAATGTCTTGGTGAGCAACCTTTCCCCCCATCAACCGTAGTTTTTCGAACTACGTTGATTCTGACTTTCCCATTGCACGAGGGAATACGTAGGCATAGGGCGGTGATGTCCTATCGAGTCTCTTTTTTCTTTTCCATCCCCCATTTAGCAGTAGCTTATAGATAAACACACCCTTTGATTAGACAATAAGCATGGATCCCGTTTAGTACAACGGACGTGAGGGGTGCTAATACCTTCCCCTTGCGTAACCGACTCCCAAACCCTAGATTTGGTTGCGATGACCTTGTCTTTTCCTGTTCTTCAGGTTTTCTTCGATCGTTTCCTTTCTCTCTCTTTGGGATAAATAATGTTTGGTGGCAACTCTTCTGTTTTTCCGCCGGGTGTTTTTCGCAGTTGCGACAGCTGGCGACATTGCTGGGGCAGTTATTTGCTTTCTGTTTTGCTTCTTTGGGTGTTTACTTTTGTGCAGTTATTTGCTTTTATGTATATTATATGTTGTATATTATTACATTTGCATTTTGTTATCATATTATGTTGTTGTTAATGTGTTATGGGTGGGTTGTTCCATTGAGAGATAAGCCCAATACCCAGGCTTGAGTGCACACTTAGTATTAGTGTGGAGAGTAGTGCGGGCTTGCATGTTTGACATGCAAGAGCCCTCATGAAATTCGCGTCCAGACGAGGTTTTCTTCGGAGACATCCTATCCCTCACATTTACCAAGATTAAGAAGTATGCACAGCGGTCGAAGCAGTCTGACATAACCAGCTCCCTATGACTTATCTCAGTTGTTGCAACTCTTGCTTCAACATCAATTAGTAGAACTTCGGACTCTGGCTCCATTTGCTGGTAAGCCACCACCAGGCTATGATGCAAGTGCCCATTGTGATTTCCATTCTGGGGCACTGGGGCATAATGTATAGAAATGAAAGGCTTTTAAGCACAAAGTTCAAGACTTAATCAATTCGAAAGCATTTGAATTCATGCCGGGTAGTTTAAGTGTACAAGGTGGTCGTTTCCCAATTGCTGTGAAAGAAGCGGATAATCCTGTTTTCTCCCCTAAAGCTGCATCAAGTCAGGGGCGTATCTTATAGTCTTTGGTTTCAAAATCTCCACGTCCACAGCTATTTCCTATTCCTGGACCAAGTCTGAGGATGAAAGCGCCTGAATGAAAGGAATTCCCTGATTGATATCAGCAACAGACTGGCTCCCAGAAAAAACAACAAAGGTCTGTGCATTAGTTGAAGTCTTCCAAGTGAGAAATTAAGACTGCAAGGACATCATTATAATTAATCAATCCAGGTGAAGCTAAGCCAGACTTCCTCAGTCATGTCATTTTTAATTTTTGCTACATTTTTCAATTGTATTTTTCATTGTTTGTTAATACTCTGTTTGCATGTAAAAACTTGTTTGTTTTTGAATGATGATCTTAATGCAATAAGTATGTTTCTCTTGAAATTGAAAATTTTGGCAAGCACACGATGAATGTTATTACCAAAGTTATAACATCCACTGTGACATTGACTGTTGTACTAACTAATTTAATTATAAAGTAAATCAGTAAAAACACAGTAATTGTTTACCCAGTTCAGTGTCAACAACACTTACATCTGGGGGCTACCAAACCAGGGAGGAAATTCACTATTAGTATAATCAATTCAAAGTCAAACAACCAGTTTGCACTTCTCACTTAGTCCCTACCCAATGACACTTCAACTTAGAGACACTCTAGACCTGAGTATACCCACTCACTCCCCCTCAATCACCACAGTGATATACAATTCACAATTACAAAAGTCAATATGAAGAAACACTTCATACACACCTTGATCTTGCTTCACAGCTTTGATCAAGGACTCACACACTCTTGCTTAACAGCTTTGAGTGAGACACTGCTTTGAATCTACCTAATCAATGCAACCATCCAACAGACAATTTCATGAAGTACAAGTATTCCTAAGACTCAATTCACACGTGAAGACTAGCCTTCTTCACTCACAAGGACTCTTTAATTTGCACCCTCTATTCTTTTGTCATGAGTTGCTGTTCAGGATTGCTTCTTCTGATGTTTATAGCAGTTGTCAGTCCTTTTGGGCCTTGGTGCATAAATTAGGTTTTATTCATAACAAACCTATTTCCAATGATTTGCACGCTTGCCACTTAATTCAGGGATATTTTAGTTTGCCTAGGGCTTCTAGAAAGTCTCCTGATATCCAACTTGAGCTCCTATTATGTTTCCTAGTTTATAGCTACCAGAAAAACAAACCTGCGCTTAATGTCATATGACCCAAGTCATAACATTGGGTATGACATCCAACTTAACTTGCTTTTAGCTAAGTCAACTTACCCTGCACAGACCATATTATGTATGCACTAACATCAGTCATGACATACATACATGCTCTAGTGTTTTGCCACAAAATGCAGCCAATCAAGAGCACTTACAAACTCCCCCTTTGACAAATTTTTGGCTAAAACACTTTGTCATCATATCAGAGATTTACACAGCAGAAGACTTATGATGTGTCCTGTCATGCAGGAAAGTTACTAGCTCAAACCACTCTGAGTCCTCACAGTTAGCCCTCACTGTTATAACTCACCTTGTTAACCCTTTATTAGTTACCACTACAGATGTCACACTTTGCTGAGTAACACACTGGGTTACTCCCCCTAAACTGTTGCATATCCTATCAGCTGAGCACACAACCTGCAAACAGCCCTGCAGTCACACATAATCATCCAGTCTGCTCTGGATGTTATGACATTCAGGTTGACATCCTGAAGTTACACACACACCTGTGCTACTCCCCTTGAGGAGTTGCACAACACTTTCTGCTACTATCCTGCAGACACACACAACTCCTAGATACCTTCTAGGATCACACAATCAACCAGTCAGTTCTAACACACATTCCTATACACCATAGGAATTCACACACATAGCACATTACTAACAGTTAGACTGTTGTTATCACATGTCTCCTCAGCAACACCTGCAAGGATTACATTACTAACAGCTAGACTGCTGTTATCACATATCTCCTTAGCAGCACCTGCAAGGATTATACCATGTGCACATAATAGCACATAGGCTAGCCAAGCTATCCACCTGTTCTTCACTGTTCTGCATATCACCTGCACCTGTACTTTTATTTCATTTGCTGTACCTGCTGTTTTCTATTATACTCTCTCTCTCTCTCTCTCTCTCTCTCTCTCCCCCCCCCCTTTTAGCCACAAATTAAGATTCACTAATAGACTAGCATAGATCATAAAGTGTAACATTACAATTGTTAGGATTTACATTACAACAAACTGCTCTTTGAAGAGCCCCACAAAAGTAAACTACATTCCGGAAGGAAAGCAAAGCACAGAAATATGCAGACCAGCAGTCTAGTCACAAACTAGACTGTTACCTTAATCTTCTTCTGGCTTGTCAGAATAATGAGGTGGATCCCTACGAGCCAATGAAACAGTGGTGCCTCTGAGGACCACCCTTTTCTCGAACATCTCATCAATAATTTCCTCTCGTGACATACCTAAGAAGGCTGATTTCTTCTTAAGTTCTTCATCAGTGGGAGGAGGATACTTGCGTCTTCGTTCTTCATGCGAGAGAGGAGCGCCTTTGGAGGGTTTTGGGTTGGTCTTAGATGAAGATCCTTTTACGCGAAGACATGTTGTTGTTGAGAGTGAAGGTCTGGGAGAGGTGTAGGAAGATAATGGGGGAGGAGAAGCACGTTTGTGTGGAATGGAGAGCTTTATTGGTCAAGGACTTGGATTGTATTGGAGTTTTAAAACTCTTACGTGCCATTAATTGCTATGCATCCTCATACATGTAAATACCCAACTTTCCTCTACGATTTTCAACTTGAGCAGCACCTAGAGCCTTTGTACACATATCAGCTAGCTGTGGTTCAGTTGACACATGCTCCAAGAAAATCACTTTGTCTTTCACAAGGTTCATTTGCTTAGTTTTGCTGTGCTGGATTGGATTTTTGGAAATGTTAGTAGCACTAAGATTGTCACAGTACAATGTCATGACGTCTTGAGTGACATTGTATTCTGTTAACATTTGCTTCATCCAGACCAGCTGAGAACATCTGCTACTATCTGCTATGTGCTTGGATTCAGTAGTGGATAGTCAGGCACACTTGTGCTTCTTGCTGAACCAAGATATTAGGTTGTTCCCTAAGAAGTATCCACCAACTAGGCTCTTTCTATCTTCCCAATACCCAGACACGGTAGGATCATACTCATGAGAGTAGAGTATGCCATGGCCACAGACTCCATTCACATATTTGATAATCCTTTTCACTTGATTCATGTGACTTTCCTTGGGATTTGCTTGATACGTAGCACATACACCAACTGCAAAAGCAATGTCAGGTCTGCTGGCTGTGTGATCCCGAAGGCTTCCAATCAAGCTCTTGTACAAGCTTTGAACATACTTTGGTAGCTTCATTTGAGTAGGTGTAGATGTTCTTTTGTGGCCAGCATTATCCAACCCAACCTTTTTTTCAATGCCTTTGGTATATTGACTTTGTGAGAGCAATATAGGGTCCTCCATTTTCTTGACTTGTATCCCAAGAAGGTAGATTAATTTTACACACAGACTCATCTTAGACTCAGATTGTATCTGATTAATATATTGTTTTACCAACTTCTTAGACATTCTACCAAAGACTGTGTCCTTCACATACATCTGAGCAGTTTTGACTTCTCCATCCTTATTGTTAGCAAAAAGAGTCTTATTCATTTCACCTTTTATGTATCCATGGGCAGTAGGAGATTTAGTCAGTGTTTGGTACCAAGCCCTGGAAACTTGCTGTATTCTATAGAGAGCTTTCCTCAACTTGTACACAAGATTAAATCCTATGGGTTGCTTCGCATATCCTTCCTTATTCAAGTACCCAATTAGGAAGGCGCTCTTTACATCCATCTTCAGAATGCAAGCAATTTCCAACATCCACCTGATTGACTCTGGCCTTGCCACTGGTGCAACAGTTTCATCAATTCCTTCTACTACTAGCCTAGCCTTGTTCCTGACTACTCTTCCTTGTTTATCAGACTTGTTTTTGTGCATCCACTTAGTTCCAACTATGTCAGTTCCACTTGGTCTTGGAACCAATTCACATACTTTATTCCTTTCAAGCTGATCTGAGTCCATATTTATGTTACTCTGAATGTTACAATATAGGGTCATGACATTCTGAGTGACATTGCCCTTCTTATGCTGACCATTTGTCATGATCTTCATAAGCTTCCAGTACAGCAGGTCCAGGTTTATATGATGCTCATCCTTAGAATGTCTTTTCTTGACTTGCCTGCCAACCCCATAGCCTGTATTTCTCTCCAAAGAAACCTTATAAGTTCCACTTATTGATTCCTTGGTGATGACCTTCCTTATTCTTTGAGGATGTCTACCTTTCTCCAACCACAGTTGATCCTTTTCTTCATTGCCCAAGACATTGAGGCTACTTCTAGGCTCCCATAGATAGCAGTTATTCTTTGCTTTGTATCCTCTCATGACTTCCTTCCCTTCTTGATTAGTGGCAACACATTTACCTTTGGTAAATTGGACCTTTAAGCCTTGATCACAAAGCTGACTGATACTTATTAGGTTTACAGTCAGTCCTTTAACCAGCAAGACATTCCTTAATTCTGGAGCTTTAGGATTGGCAAGTTGTCCAGCACCTGTGATTTCTCCTTTATCTACATCACCAAAGGTTACATGACTTGAGGAGTGAGGTTTGAGTTTAGTCAAGTGATCCTCAATTCCAGTCATATGTCTGGAACATCCACTCTCAAAGTACCAATCCTCTTTGGTTGGCATCCTTAGGGAAGTGTGGGCGGCTAGTGCAAAGGTCTTGGCAACCCATTGTCTTTGCTTGTTAGGAACCTTTTTCTTGGGTTGAGCATGATACTGCTTCCTGACATGAGTACCCTGTTTGGACTTGCCTTGATGATGATGGTTAGGAAATCCATGTAACAAAAAACAACCAGATTTGATGTGTCCAAGCTTTCCACAGTGGTGACACCTATACCCTTGGAATTGTCTCTTGACTTGATTATAGTTTCTGTGTAGTGGATGTTGTGACATCCTTTTTAACTTCTGAATCTCAGGTTGTAATCTCTTGAGTTTTAATACAGGATTTTGTTTATCAACAAATCCTAGTCCAGCCCTATCTCCTGAGTTCTGACCAATCTGAAGGATTTCCTCTAGGGTGTCAGTCCCAGAATTGAGGATCCTTATGGATTTTTTTATTTGGTCCAAGTTAGATTTCAATAGGTTGACCTCACCTTTGAGTGATTCTATAGTGACTAGATGCTCCTTCTTTTCAGATTCTAACTCCTTGATGAGTTTTTTCTGATGCTCTCCTTGCTAGTACATATCAGTACTTCTGATGTGAAGCTTTTGATATGAGGCTGCAAGCTCCTCAAATGTCATTTCTTCTTCACTTGCGTCACCATCAGATATGCACACACTGTTGAAAGCAGTGACATGCTTGGCAGACTCTCCTCCTGATTCACTTCCTGAGTCTTCATCAGACCAAGTGATAGTTAGGCCTTTTCCCTTCTTTTTGAGGTATGTGGGACATTCCCTCCTAACATGTCCATATCCCTCACACTCATGACATTGGACTCCTTTTCTTTGGCCAGCTTTATCTTCAGCTTTGCTGATGTCAGAGGAGCTATTTTTGACATAGGGCTTTAACTTCTGATCAATTCTTTTGATCAGTTTACTAAATTGTCTTTCAAGCAGTTCTATTGCTTCTGACAAATTTTCCTCTTTTTCCCCATCTTCTCCTCCTGCCTCTTCTACAGTGTTAGAAACAAGAGCTATGCTTTTGTTCTTTTTCTCCACAACCTGATCACTCATTCCCATTTCAAAGGTTTGAAGGGAACCAGTGAGTTCATCCACTTTCATGTGGCATATGTCTTGGGCTTCTTCAATGGTTGTGACCTTCATTGTAAACCTTCGAGGTAGGGACCTGAGGATTTTCCTCACAAGCTTCTCTTCAGACATCTTTTCTCCCAAAGCTCCTGAGTTGTTAGCAAGTTCAAGTACATTCATGTAAAACTCATGAATTGTCTCATCTTCCTTCATCTTTAGACTTTCAAATTTTGTAGTCAACATTTGTAGTCTATACATATTTACTTTTGAAGTTCCCTCATGAGTAGTTTTGAGAGTGTCCCAAACCTCCTTTGCTAGTTCACAGTGATGTACCAGCCTGAAGATGTTTTTATCTATGCAATTGAATAGACCATTCAAGGCTTTGGAGTTGCCAAGAGCCAGAGCTTCTTGCTCTTTATTCCATTCCTCTTCAGGAATCAACACTGATGCTCCATCCTTGTCAATTTTCACTGGATGTTCCCATCCTGAATTCACAGCTCTCCACGCCTTGTAGTCTATAGATTTCAAGAATGCAATCATCATTGGCTTCCAATAATCATAATTAGATCCATCCAGAATTGGAGGTCTATTAGTGAATCTTATATCTTTATCCATTGTACCAGAATTCACTTTCCCTAGATCTCACCCAGATTTAAACAGGCAGGGTGCCTGCTCTGATGTCAATTGAAAATTCTGGCAAACACACGATGGATGTTATTACCAAAGTTATAAAATCCACTGTGACATTGACTGTTGTAATAACTAATCTAACTGTAAAGTAAAGTAGTAAAAACACAGTAATTGTTTACCTAGTTCAGTGTCAACAACACTTACATCTGGGGGCTACCAATCCAGGGAGGAAATTCACTATTAGTAGAATCAATTCAAAGTCAAACAACCAGTTTACACTTCTCACTTAATCCCTACCCAATGACACTTCAACCTAGAGACTCTAGACTTGAGTATACCCACTCACCCCCCCTCAATCACCACAGTAATATACAATTCACAATTACAAAAGTTAATATGAAGAAACACTTCATACACACCTTGATCTTGCTTCACAGCTTTAATTAAGGACTCACACACTCTTTCTTAACAGCTTTGAGTGAGACAATGCTTAGAATCTACCTAATCAATGCAATCATCCAACAGACAATTGCTTGAAGTACAAGTATTCCTAAGACTCAATTCACACGTGAAGACTAGCCTTCTTCACTCACAAGGACTCTCTAATTTGCACTCTCTATTCTTCTGTCAAGAGCTGCTGTTCAGGATTTCTTCTTCTAATATTTATAGCAACTGTCAGTCCTTTTGGGCCTTGGTGCATAAATTAGGTTTTATTCATAACAAACCTATTTCCAATGATCTGCATGCTTGCCACTTAATTCAGGGATATTTTAGTTCGCCTAGGGCTTCTAGAAAGTCTCCTGATATCCAGCTTGAGCTCCTATTATGTTTCCTGGTTTATAACTACCAGAAAAACAAACCGCGCTTGATGTCATACGACCCAAGTCATAACATTGGGTATGAAATCTAGCTTAATTTGCTTTTAGCTAAGTCAACTTACCCTGCACAGACCATATTATGTATGCACTAACATCAGTCATGACATACATACATGCTTTAGTGTTTTGCCACAAAATGCAGCCAATCAAGAGCACTTACAGAAATAATTCATTCGCGTTCACTCATATATATTTTTGTGCATTGTAATACCAACACTTTCTTGCTCAAACTCTTTGAGGGAGGATGATGAAGCGAAAACGCAAAATCTCTGGTTGTATGCTTTTGGATAAAACCTTGCTGATGATGTACATGCATTGTTTCGAATTCCCAAACACCGGAGATATAAGGGAGATAGACCTTCGTTAACTCCTTTGAGCATTGAAGTAGGAGGTTCTTTCTGAAAACAAAAAACCTTCAATCTTAACTTGGGGCTGGGTAGTCTTCAGTTAGTCTGACCAAGCGTTCAAATTTCAAAAGGAGTGTGCATCCAAGGATCTATTACCTTTCATCCTTCACAATCCCATAATGGTTACACCTTATTTATCCAGGGATGAGGCAGTCACAACCCTTTCAAGGAAATCAAATTCTCGATAAATTATATGAACGCTTAATATCCTCCATTCTCGATAAATGATTAGCTACTACATTTTTAGTACCTTTCTTGTCTTTGATCTATAAATCAAATTCTTGCAGTAGTAGTATCCATCTTTGGA
This sequence comes from Lathyrus sativus, assembly GCA_963859935.3. Classification (NCBI taxonomy): domain Eukaryota; kingdom Viridiplantae; phylum Streptophyta; class Magnoliopsida; order Fabales; family Fabaceae; genus Lathyrus; species Lathyrus sativus. Next base: position 261,258,302 of record OZ012737.1, on the reverse strand, counting down.
GTATTGGTTTGGCGTCCTTTTTATTCAACAGGTACCTGATTGCGGCATGATCGATATAGATAATTATATTTGCTCCTATTAAGTAAGAACGAAATTTATCCAAAGTGAACACGACAGCTATCGTGACTTAGTCTATACTGCACAACACTAAAGTTACGATATCGACTTAATTGGTCCCTGACAACGGTGCCAAAAACATGATCGCGACTTAGTAATGTCTAAATGATTCCTGACTGCAAGTGCACAATTGGATCGCGTAGTTTTAAAGATTATCGAACCCAAAGGACCAAGAATCGATCTACCGTTATCTAATGCTACTACGTAAATCTAAGGCTAATGGATTTCAAAGTTGAGATGCAAGTAAGAAAATAAATGTGAATTGGAATATACTTTAAATCAAGATATGGCGGAATATCGGTATATAATTCTGTCAACCTTCGGGGATTCAGTAACTCATGGGCGTTTAGTTTAAAAGGTAAAAATGTTATTCTGTAGAAAATACTCATTTAAAAGACTTTATCTTACACTCTCGTGTTTATTGACTTAGACTATGCTCTCAAATCAGAATGAAGGCTCTCGCTTTATCATTTGTATTTTAAAATCACTTTTTGAAAATAAGTAGATCCTAATTAACCCTAAAGCGCTCTCGTTGTATTTAGGATTAATGTTCAGTTTCAGCTATCTGGTTAAGACCTCAAACTCTCACTTTATTGATCATAACCTTTGTTACCTTTTTACTCTCGTAACAAAAGTTATTAAGTTATTAAAAATAAACCGAGACCAGAAGAATAAATTTGTTAAGTTCACGCCATGATTTACTGAACCCCTTCCGACCGATTGTAATTACATACCGATATTAAATAGTTTATCCAGACATGGCTTGCATGCTATTACAAAATTTAATCTTAATGCTAGACAGAATATAAAAGGAATGCATAACAATGAAAGTAAATAAATGGAACCTGACAATTACGAGGAACAGAAAAGCACTTGGATTATGGAGGCTGGCTTGTAGTTCAATACAAAATTACAACCAATACGTAAAACCTAATACTAGGTTGCAATCGTTTCTTAGTGTGAAAAACTATTTCCTTTTACAAAATACCTCGAAAAACTGCTTAAAACTCAGAATTATAAACTGCTCGAAGAAAGTGCTGAAAAGAGAAATTAATGTTGCCCCCTTTTTCGAAAATCTTCTATGGCTTTTTTACTTGTTTCAGGCGTTCATTACCCAAAAACTCAGGGTAAAACATGGAGAAAGTGCCAGAGAAAATGTAGGAAGGAGTGGAGAAAGTTAGGGGAGGTTTTCAGGAAGTGGCACACGCCACCTCCCTTTCTTTTAGGAGTGGCACTCGCCACTCCCCCTATTTCTAGGAGCAGCACTCTCCACCCCCTCTCTTTGTAAGTTGGTAGGCGCCACACTTCCTTCATTTCTTCTTGGTGGCAGGTGCCACACACATGTGGAAAGTGCTACTAGTGTGTGGTGACCCCCACCTTACTTTTTTGTTTCTTTTTCTATTCTTTCTTCCCATTTTCTTTCCTTCATTTCTTTTTATTTTCTTTCCATTTCTCTCTTTTCTTTCTTATTTTATTTCTTTAATCCATATTTTCAGCAAACTAGAAAACACAAGAAAATAGATGCGTAATAGAACATAAATCAGATAAAGTAGCAATAGTCGCAGATCAAATTCATGTAAGTCAAGTCAAATATATGATATAATTTTGCGTTATCAGATATAGTCCCTCTTCTTCTTCAAGGGATCCTCCAAAATACAAAGGACATGTTCGGTTTACCAGCGGTGGGGTTATTTTCGACAGGATAAATATTGTTGAGGATGACGAAGGAGACAACGATTGTGATATAGATGCTTGGATTCATCCGTGTGTCCCTGGGCAGAAGCTTTGCAACTGGACTGTGGAGGAAATCATCCAAGTTACATCAGAAGAGTAATTTCCGTTTGTTTTATTATGTCTGGTCCTACGTTCTACCCAAGATGTAGTGGTTTTTCTTGTAGGGCCCCTCTGTTTATTTTCAACTTTTATGATGAATGAAAAAACGTCCCTTTTTGCATTCAAATATTTTGATCCTTGTTTTTCTTTTTTGCTTTTCGTACATTTTTTATTAAAATAATAAAATGGCAATGTGTTTGTGTCTTTTTGCATATCATAATAAGCATAGAGCATCAATCATGCAGGTTTCACATCTCAGATACCATCGATCCAGATTTGGATATGGCTCGATATGACTTTCATAACCCTATTTACCAAGCTGAGGAAGAGACTGATGAAGATTGTGACCTACCTGAAGAATTACCCAGGATTCTGAAGCAAGAGGAAAGGGTTATTCTGCCTCATCAGGAGGATATTAAAGTCATCAAATTGGGTACTGAAGATGACAAGAAGGAAGTTAGAGTTGGGGCTGCATTGGAAGACGATGTCAAGGGAAGATTGGTAGAGATGCTTCATGAGTATAAAGATGTTTTCGCTTGGTCTTATCAGGATATGCCAGGGTTGGATACCGATATAGTGATGCATCATCTACCTCTTCGAGAAGAGTGTTCACCTGTGAAGCAGAAGATGAGGAGGACTAGACCTGATATGGTAGTCAAGATCAAAGAGGAAGTCCAAAAGCAGTTGGATTCTAGTTTTCTTGTCGTCACTAATTACCCTCCGTGGGTCACCAATATTGTTCTTGTACCTAATAAAGATGGGAAGGTCAGGATGTGCATCGATTATTGAGATCTGAATAGAGTGAGCCCAAAAGACAATTCCCGCTCCCCCACATTGATGTTTTGATTGATAACACTGCTCAATACTAAGTGTTTTACTTCATGGATGGCTTCTCCGGGTATAACCAAATCAAAATGGCCCTAGAGGGCATGGAGAAAACTACTTTTATTACACTGCAGGGAACTTTTTGCTATAAATTTATGCCTTTTGGATTGAAAAATGTTAGGGCAACTTATCAACGGGAAATTGTGACTCTCTTTCGTGATATGATTCATCATGAGATTGAAGTATATGTTGATGACATGATTGCGAAGTCACAAACGGTGGAAGGACACCTGGTCAATCTTCTGAAGTTGTTTGAAAGGTTAAGGAAGTTTAGGCTGAGGTAGAATCCTAACAAATGCATATTCGGGGTGAGATCGAGGAAGCTGCTGGGCTTTATTGTCAGTGAAAGAGGAATTGAGGTGGATCCTACAAAGATAAAAGCCATACAAGAAAAGCTTGAGCCCAGAACATAAAAAGAGATCTGTAGTTTTCTTGGGAGATTGAATTACATTGCAAGGTTCATTTCTCACCTTACAACTACTTGTGAGCCTACTTTCAAATTGTTGAGAAAAGACCAAGCGGTTGTTAGGAATGAAAACTGTCAGAAAGCATTCGAGAAGATAAAAGAATATTTACAGGAGCCTCCGATATTAATGCCTCCAGTTTCATGAAGACCTCTGATTATGTATTTGACGATTCTTAAGAATTTGATGGGTTGTGTGCTCGGTCAACACGACGAGATAGGTAGGAAAGAGCATGTTATTTACTACTTGAGTAAAAATTAACTGATTGCGAGTGAAGATACTCGATGCTAGAAAAGACATTTTGTGCACTTGCTTGGGCAGCTAAACGCTTAAGGCAGTACATGTTAAACCATACAACCATGTTGATTTCAAAGATGGATCCGATCAAATATGTACTTGAGAAACAAGCGCTTTCTGGAAGAATTGCTAGTTGACAGATGGTTCTGACAGAGTACGACATTCAATATGTTTCCCAAAAGGCCATTAAAGGGAGTGTTTTGTCAGAATATCTTGCCGAACAGCCAATTGAAGATTATCAACTAATGAGGTTTGAGTTTCCTAATGAAGATATAATGTTTTTGAAGATGAAGGACTGTGATGAATGTAACACCTCGTTCCCCAAAATAACATAAATGCAAATAAATCAAACAATTAAATATCAGAGTTAGCACACCAAATGGGATGTCACATATGAAAACTCCACAAAATACGTCATTAAATACTTTTTCAAAATATATACAGCGGAATTCATCATGTAGATACATATATACATCATATACACCATAATCGGTCAAGTCAAAATATACAAACATATCCACCAAAAGATTCATCAGACACGATACGCCACAGGGGCACACAAAATCATCAGATAGACATAAAACTCCCCAAAGCCCCGGTGTTAGGTATAAGAGCATCCCTACGACTCGCCATAAACCAAGCTAGCTACACACCTGGATTATCTGTACTTCCGAAGAAGCACAGACCACAACAAAAGCAAGGGGTGAGAAATCACGATCAAAATATAACGGTAATAACGTACATGAATAAAAGGTAGTAAATCACACAGTTATCATTCACATACATTGACCCATACCTACTGTCCCACACCAACATAGCATAAAAGACAATGCAACACATGCAACTTAACCCTTGATATGCGGTACCGACTCAATAACAACACCGATGGGCACCAGGCCATCAACCTTTCCTGAAGGAACATATCATCATCACCGATGGGCACTAGGCCATCACCCTCCACACAGGAGCACATCATAAACATGATAGATCACTTACGCTCCCCTGAGACATGATCTATCCCTCACAATCACCGATGGGCACCTGGCCATCACCCTCCACACAGGAGCACATTATCGCTACCGATGGGCACTAGGCCATCACCCTCCACACAGGAGCACATCATCACACCATGCTATGCATAACCCCAATGCACAACACACAACATCAAATACACTAAGTGTACACGATTCTACTAATTACATTTCATCACACCTCATATATATATATATATATATATATATATATATATATATATATATATATATATATATATATATATATATATATATATATATATATATATATATATATATATATATATATATATATATATATATATATATATATATATATATATATATATATATATATATATATATATATATATATATATATATATATATATATATATATATATATATATATATATATATATATATATATATATATATATATATATATATATATATATATATATATATATATATATATATATATATATATATATATATATATATATATATATATATATATATATATATATATATATATATATATATATATATATATATATATATATATATATATATATATATATATATATATATATATATATATATATATATATATATAGATATATATATATATCACACATCACCACATCCATACACAATCACATACACCGATTTTCAATCATTCAAATTAAACAAATATCAAGGAAATCATATTCCACACCGCACATATAATTCCCATAGTTCAATACCAATATCATAATCAACCGAGACCAACAAGGGTCCAACGTCACGAGAGAACCGAACAGCACAGCCCAAAACACAAACATTCTGTCACGCTCGCTGACTCATTCGCCTGGCGAGGCCCCGCGGTGAAAACTCGCTGTAGCTCGCCCGACAAAACCCCTCGTGAGGCCAGACAGTGGCTACTGGCAGCACTCGCTACCCAGTTTTCCTGGCGAAGCCTAGTGAAGGCTCGCCCCCCTCATTCGCTCAGCGAATGCTGGAGAATACCTGCGATTTCAGAAAAATCCCACTGTACAGAAACAACAACTCTCTCCGAATTCGCCCGATTACGCGCAAACCAACTTCTAACACAACTAACCAACATTCTACGACTTAACTACATAATCCATTCTCGATTTCACCCGATAAAACCTCAGTTCTACTCAATTGGTCAATTTCGACTTAAAACGGTAAACTACCGAAAACCCCAAATCACCCAAACAAACACATGCAATGATTCAATCATACCAGCAGCAACTCAGAATTCACAACATCATAACAATCAGTTCATCAACATCTATGGGGTTAGGGAAATCCCCTTCTACCTATATTTCATGCAATATCGAATTTAACTGATCCTCCCCCTTACCTCAAATGCAGCTTTGATCGAAGAAACTTCAAGAATCCAAAGCCTAGCTCCCTCCTTCTTCTTCCTTAAGCTTACTTTCTTTGATTCATGTTCTTCTCCTTGACCGTGTTCCTCTTTGATCGTGTTCTTCTTTCTCTAACTCTTCCAAATGCCACTTCTACCCTTAATCCCAAATAAATCCTCATTTTCTTTTAATTCCAAAATTAATATAAAACTTCATAATATTAATAATAATAATAATAATATCAATATTAATATTAATTATCAATTATTATCATTATCAATCATATGATATTAATATTATGTTCCTTATTTCTCAACACTTCCACACAAAGCACGCCGATAAGTAAAATAACACCGGAAAAACTCAAATAATTGAAATGGGCGTTACAATGAACCTCTGCCTAACGAGGGTCCCGAGATTGGGTCTTAGTGGAAGTCGGTTTTCGACGGTGTTGTTAACTCATACGGCAACAAAATTGGGGCAATTATTACAACTCCTCATGGTTCTTACATACCGTTCACTGCCCGATTAACATTCGCTTGCACCAACAATGAAGCTGAATATGAAGCATGCATCATGGGTCTAGAAAAAGCTATTGATTTGAGAATCAAGAATCTAGATGTGTATGGGGATTCAACCTTAGTCGTCAATCAAATCAAAGGAGAATGGGAAACCCTTCAGACCAACCTGGTGCCTTACAAGAACTATGCAAGAAGACTGCTACCTTTCTTCGACAGGATATAATTTCATCATGTGTCGAGGGTTGAAAATCAGATGGTGGGAATTTTGGCAATGTTATCACCAATGTATAAAGTGAATTTCTAGAATGAAGCTCCAGCAATCACTATCATGCGCCTTGACAGGCCAGCTTTTGTATTTGCGATTGAAAAAGCGTCAGATGGGAAGCCTTGGTACTTTGACATCATACATTTCCTCAAGACCCAAGAGTATCCGCCTGGGGCATCAAGTAAAGACAAGAAGACTCTCAGGAGGCTGTCGGGTAATTTCTACTTGAACAAGGATGATATGTTGTAGAAAAGAAGCTTTGATATGGTGTTGTTGCGTTGTGTGGATGAAAATGAAGCAAGTTTGCTGATGGAAGAGGTCCACGAAGGCTCTTTTGGTACTCATGTTGGTGGGTATGCAATGTCTAGAAAGCTATTGAGAGCGGGATATTATTGGATGACCATGGAGTCTGACTGTTTTAAGTATGCCAAAAAATGTCATAAATGTCAGATTTATGCTGATAAAATGCATGTGCAATCGAGCCCTCTAAATGTATTGACATCTCCTATGACTTATGCTCAGTTGTTGCAACTCTTGCTTCAACTTCAATTAGTAGAACTTCGGACTCTGGCTCCATTTGCTGGTAAGCCACCACCAGGCTATGATGCAAGTGCCCATTATGATTCCCATTATGGGGCATTGGGGCATAATGTAGAGAAGTGCAAGGCTTTTAAGCACAAATTTCAAGACTTAATCAATTTGAAAGCATTTGAATTCACGCTGGGCGGTTTAAGTGTACAAGGTGGTCTTTTCCCAATTGCTGTGAAAGAAGCAGATAGTCCTGTTTTCTCCCCTGAAGCTGCATCAGGTTAGGGGCATATCTTACAGTCTTTGGTTTCAGAAGCTCCACGTCCACTGCTATTGCCTGTTCCTGGACTAAGTCTGAGAATGAAAGCGCCTGAATGAAAGGAATTCCTTGATCGGTATCAGCAACAGACTGGCTCCTAGAAAAACAACAAAGGTCTGCACATTAGTTGAAGTCTTCCAAGTGAGCACTTAAGACTGCATGGACATCATTAGAATCAATCAATCCAGGAGAAGCTGAGCCAGACTTCCTCAGTCATGTTATTTTTAATTTTTGTTGCATTTTTCATTTGTATTTTTCATTGTTTGTTAATGCTCTATTTGCATGTAAAAACTTATTTGTTTTTGAATGATGATCTTAATGCAATAAGTATGTTTCTCTTGAAATAATTCATTCGTGTTCACTCATATATATTTCTGTGCATTGTAATACCAACACTTTCTTGCTCAAACTCTTTGAGGGAGGATGATGAAGCGAAAACCCAAAATCTCTGGTCGTATGCTTTTGGATAAAACCTTACTGATGATGTACATGCATTGTTTCGAATTCCTAAACACCGAAGATATAATGGAGATAGTGTAACAACCCAATTTTTCAATAATTAATTATTCATGTTAATTAATTGATTTTATTTAGATGATTTTAATTATTGTAATTATTGGTAGATATTTGATAGGAGAATTTATGGAAGGAAATAGAATGGAAAGACTTATAAAGGAAAAGTGAAAAGAAAAGGAAACATAAGAGAAAGAATAGAGAAAGAAGGAGAAAAGAGAAGGAGAAGAAGGAAAAGTTGGAAAAGCTCAAGAACAACTCTCAAGCATCGATTTAATCGAGGTAAGGGTGTGAAGTATCATTATCTTGTCAATGTATAGGATTATGTATGCTTGGGTTAGATTGTTGGATGTTTTTCTACAAATTCCATTTTAGGGCAAAGTGGATTTAATCGATAGAAACTGAGTTTTAACGGTCGAAAATGAGAATAAGTGGTATAATTTAGTCGAGGGAGGTTAGACTAAGGCTATGGAACTGGTTTGGTGAGAATCGGTCGGTTTTGTGAAGAGTTGAGGACTTGATGACAGTGAGGAATTCTGAGTTCGCAGACGTTCACTAGCACCTTCGCTAGGCGAACAGGTCGCGAACATTTGCTAGCAACTCGCTGGGCGAACAAGTTAGCGAGAGGTCCCAGACTTAGGCATAATGCAATTGATTTGGTTCGCTGGTAGCGAGTGGGGTGGCGAAGGATTCGCTAGGGCCTCGCTGCAGCGAGTAGGTGGCGAGCGAAGTCAGTAGCTTCTGTTTTCCTTCGCGAGCTTGTTCGCTAGGCGAACAGATAGCGAGTATTCGCTAGAGACTCGCTAGGCGAGCAAGCCAGCGAGCGTGACAGCATTTGGTTTTCTTGTGATTCCATTCCATGTTGATTTCTTTGTTCGATTGTGTTCGATCCTTGTTGGAAATGAGTAATTGTATACTGTGAAATATATGATGTGGGTAGCCGTATGACGTGAATCCTAGATTGTGGAATTGATTATGAAATGTGATCTTTTGACAAATATAATGCATTGTCTTAATTGATTAAAATGCATGATGAATGTTATTGAATTTGTTGCCGTGAGCACTATGTGGTGAATGCATATTGTTGGTATGTGATGTTGTGTTTGATAATGCATGGGAACATATTGTGGATAAGTATGCATGGCTTGGTAATATATTGATGATATTGAATATGAATATGTTGTGTGTGCATTCATGTTATAATTCTTGAGTGATGAATTATTTGAATGCATGGGATTAAGATGCGAGAACGTGCATTTGGTGGTTGATTGCATATGCATCATTTAGTCAAGAGGCAATGTTTGCTAGTTTCGTGGAGACTAGTGACTTGTCCCAAACCTAGAAGGGTGGGTCTGAAAGCTTAGGGAACGGGCTTTTGTTGTTATCGGTCTAGAAGGGTGGAGCCGGTTTAAGTGTAAAAACCAAAAAATGATAACAAGTGTTGGTACCACATGGCATGAGTTGCATTGAGTTGCATTGAGTCACATGATTAATGTGTATTGTTGTATGAAAGTATACTCGTATGTGAAGTATTGAATTGAGAATTATGGATGTATGCATGATGAAATGTGCTTGGTAATTATCCATATTTGTTTGTACATATGTTGTGATGTATATGATGATTAAAATGAATTGTGGTGAGAAATGTGGAATGTATGTGTTCTATACTTGTGTATGTATATATAGTTATATGCATTGATTATTATGATAATGTTTCTCCACCTTATGCTGTTTTATAATGCTCTATGAGGCATTGCAGATTAGCTTTGCTGGAGGTCTTTTGTGAAGTTTAACTTCATTCTTTTGGTTGGTTATGCTCTGATATGTAGCACCGGGTAGTTAGGCTTGTATAGTATTCTTTTGGGATACATTTTGTATATGTATCTGAGGGTAAATGTTTTGTAAAACACGAATGTTGTGATGAAACAAACTGAATGTATGTATTTGTATGATTACCTATTTTAAGTGATTCAATGTTTAGATTTCCGCTTTAATTCTAAAATATTTCGATGTGGGTGTAAGGACTAAGTTCCTCTGTTGAACTACCCCACTGTTGCATGTATTTTATAGAGTAGGTGTTGTATGTTATTTTGGTGAATGATGTGGTATACTTCTTTTATACCATGTTTCAAATTTACTCTGATGAAATTTTATTATGTGCTTATGTAATTTATCTGTTTGTTTGGGGGTAAAAAAGGGGGTGTTACAGATAGACCTTCGTTAACCCCTTTGAGCATTGAAGTAGGAGGTTCTTTCTGAAAATGAAAAAACCCTCAATCTTAACTTGGGGTTGGGTAGTCTTCAGTTAGTCTGACCAAGTGTTCAAATTTCAAAAGGAGTGTGCATCCAAGGATCTATTACTTTTCATCCTTCACAATCCCATAATGGTTACGCCTTATTAATCCAGGGATGAGGCAGTTACAACCCTTTCAAGGAAATCAAGACAACCAGTGTCACATGATTTGTTCCAAAAAAGAAGGAGAATCAATAGAAAAAGCCCGCTAAGTCGAATCTTGAAAACAAATGACTTAGGCAAAAATTAGGGCATTCCGCTGGACTGCAAAATAAAAAAAAATTCAAAAAAATCAGTCCAGGCAAGATCAGAAAAGAATAGAAAATGAAAAGGAGGACAAAAGAAAAATCCTCAAAAAAGAACAAGTCGTGTGACTCTAGACACCAAAGACAAAAGGGGTGGCTGTCGCTTCGAAAATCTTGTGGGTTCCATAACCATCACTTCTGCCATTCAATAACCTTTTTGAAAGGTGAGTGCTTGTGTCGAGTTAGCTGAACATATTACTAGAGAACATCAAGGCGAAGGGGTGGGTACAAATAAAGTTTGAGCCAAAAATCCTTTTTTCTGAAACCGTGAACCAGGCTGCGTTACAACCCTCAAAAGTCCTAATTGAAGCAGGGTATTTTGAAAGCGTACATCAACGAGATATCGTTCCTGAATCGCATGAGTTGTGCTAAAAGACTTCGTTGGTATTGCATGTGCATGGTGTCATTTCCAAATAAATTAGTGTTGCATTTTAACTAGTGACTTGTTCACAAAGTTTGGTGATATCTTTTCAACAAAAACTTCAAGAGTAGCATGTGTGTTGCATTAGAATTTTCATTCTCAAGATAAAAATTTTCTTCTTACATACAGGTATTTGGCATCAATGAGGTTTACATAATGAATGTCAGTCAATAAGTCTTATCTTATCAGGAGGAAATCTCTGGACATATATGTTGAGGAGTGTGTGGCCAATGGACTCAGCCAGAAGATGCCAATTTGGGGTAGTTAAGTCAAGAAGTTCCCCCAAAGTTTAGTTAATATGAGGGAAGTTATTTCAAGAAATCTTTCTAAGGATCGGTTAATCTGGGGCAATCAAGTCGAGAGTCAGCAAATTTTTTCGAAGACCAATCAGACAGAGGAAAAGTTACTTCGAAGGCTCATTTTGAAACAGATCATCTCAAGAGCACGAAGAGTTATCCTCTCTAGAATACGGTTAGCCAAAGTAAAATCTCTAAGGTTCAGAGTATTGTAGCAGGATATCGCAGGTTTCATGTTGATAGCCAACGTATGGCAACCCCCAGTAGAGTTAAAGATTTTCAGTGAAGACTTTGGTTTCTCCCCTAGCAGAATTCCAACGTATATCCTTTCTAGCAAGACCTAAAGAGTTTGATGCTTCCCCAAGCAGCAACAAAATCATCTCTAATAGACAAGGTCCATTCATGAAATGCTTATCTCCAGCAAGGGTAAAAGTCTAATAGTTGTTGACATTTTCCAATGTTGTGCTAAGTAGTATTCTTCAACTAGGGATTGAGGATCTATAACTTTCCAACAAAAGTTGGCGTATTTGGTCATTGCCTCAACAGAGAAATGAATCTGGCATCAGCCCCTAGTGGAGTGGGTATCATCTTTGGTTATTATTTTTCTCTCCCCAATGAAGTCGCCAATGGTAATTGGTTTCCTCGGCAGGTTACAGCCTAATCGTCCTTGGTGTTTCCCCCAATAGAGGTAATATATTCCCCGTGGAGGGACAGAAGATCAAATCTCAATGATTTTTCCCCAGAAGTCGTCTGTTGTTCCTACTGTCCTTCAGAATAGAAGTTTCAAACATATGCATGCGAAGCATAGCCCAGTTTTAGCACCTTGCATGGAAATCTGAATCACCCTTCAATCAAGACGGTGACATATCCCCATCAGTCTTTTTCGGTCAACTCATCTGCTTACTTTCTTTTGGGTTTTAAAACGTACGTCGATCATACTTTGTCCATTAGCCCTTTAATGATGACATCCCCAAGCAAGTTTTCTTTCTGTTAATTCCCGTTGAGGATGTGTTTCCCCAGTGGAGTCGCCAAATCCCTTCCGCTGATGTGATCTTTGGATTTTCTTTTCTTTCCGTCAATTCCTATTGACGGCGTGGTTTTAGGATTCACTGATGTGTTTCTCTGAATGGTTTTCTTTCAATCAATTCCTATTGATGACGTGGTTTTGAAGTTCACTGATGTGATCTTTGAAATGTTTTCTTTCCATCAACCCTTTGACGATGTGGTTTTGAAGTTCACTGATGTGATCTTTGGATGGTTTTCTTTCTGTCAATTCCTATTAACAATTTGGTTTTGAAGTTCACTGATGTGATCTTTAGATGGTTGTATGTCTGTCAATTCCTATTGACGTTGTGGTTTTGAAGTTCACTGATGTGATCTTTGGATTTGTTTTCTTTCCATCAATTCCTATTGACGATATGGTTTTGAGGCTCACTGATGTGTTTCTACAGTTTGTTTTCTTCCTGTCTACCCTTAGACGAGGTGATCTATGGTTTTCTTCCCATCAATTCCTATTGATGATGTGGTTTTGAGGATCACTGATGTGATCTTTGGATTAGTTTTATTTTCGTCAACCCTTTGACGATGTGGTTTCGAAGTTCACTGATGAGATCTTTGGATTTGGTTTTCTTCCCGTCTACCCTTAGACGAGGTGATCTTTGGATATGTCTTCTTTCCGTCAATTCCTATTGACGATGTGGTTTCGTTGGATATGGTGTTCTTTCCGTCAATTCCCATTGACGATGTGGTTTTGAAGTTCACTGATGTGATCTTTGGATTTGGTTTTCTTCCCGTCTACCCTTAGACGAGGTGATCTTTGGTTTGGTTATTTCTGTTAATTCCTATTGACGATATAGTTTTGAGGCTCACTGATGTGTTTCTCCAGTTTGTTTTCTTCCCTTCTACCCTTAGACGAGGTGATATATGGTTTTCTTCCCGTCAATTCCTATTGACGATGTGGTTTCGAGGTTCACTGATGTGATCTTTGGATATGGTGTTTCTTTCTGTCAATTCCTATTGACGATATAGTTTTGAGGTTCACTGATGTGTTTCTATGGATGTGGTTTTCTTTCCGTCAATTCCTATTGACGATGTGGTTTCGAGGTTCACTTATTTGATATTTGGATATGGTGTTTCTTTATGTCAATTCCCATTGACGATGTGGTTTTGGGATTCACTTATGTCTTTCTCGGGATTTGTTTTCTTTCCATCAATTCGTATTGACGATGTGGTTTTGAGGTTCACTGATGTGTTTCTCTGGATGCGGTTTTCTTTCCGTTAATTCCTATTGACGACGTGGTTTCGAGGTTCACTGATGTGATCTTTGGATGTGGTTTTATTTCCGTCAATTCCTATTGGCAATGTGGTTTTGGGATTCACTGATGTGTTTCTCTGGATTTGTTTTCTTTCCGTCAATTCCTATTGACGATGTGGTTTCGAGGTTCACTAATGTGATCTTTGGATATGGTGTTTCTTTCCGTCAATTCTCATTGACGATGTGGTTTTGGGATTCACTGATGTGTTTCTCCGGGTTTGGTGTTCTTTTCGTCAATTCCTATTGACGATGTGGATTTTTGGATATGGTGTTTCTTTCCGTCAATTCCTATTGACGATGTGGTTTTGGGATTCACTGATGTGTTTCTCCGAATTTGTTTTCTTCCCGTCAATTGCTATTGACGATGTGGTTGTTTGGATATGGTTTTTCTTTCTGTCAATTCCCATTGACAATGTGTTTAGGTGGGTTTGAGGGTCACTGATGTGATCTTTGGGTATGTTTTCTTTCCATCAAATTCTTTTGACGACATGAGATCGGGCTCCAATTGCATACATCCCAATCGACTACAAATTTATGGGTTCTTTTTGTATTCAATCACCTTCTAACTTAAATTTTTGAAAGCGGTTGCTTTTCATACCTTTAGGTCCAAGTCGATTGAATAGGAGCAGCTATAGCACCCCAAAAGTTTCCCTTTCATTTTACCCTTTACTGGCTTATGTTTCTTTGCATTTTGCGTTTCTGCATATCATAGCATTTGTTCTTGAGGCATGGGATCAAGGTGTTTTTTGTGGCTCAGGGTTCCCTTTTAGTGCAAGAGTTTAAACAGCAAGCATCAGAGGTTCATGCATTTATTTTGCCCATCGATCGAGCAGTCGATTTTATTTTATTTAACAGGTTAATTTTCAACTCAGGAGACAATACACAGGATTCCCATATTCAAGAGTAAGTTTTAGAGGCATAACAAGGTTCAAAACAAGTGGCAACAGGCAATTGTACAGGATTCCCTCCATTTGGCACCAAAAGTGGCAAATTTTGAACAGGGTAACCGATTACCCTATATTGAGTAACCGGTTACCACTGAGCCAGAATGTGATTTTCTTGCATTTTCTTGCTTGTTTGATATCCTTTCCATATGTAAACTTCATGGATTGATATGATGCATTTATGTGGATTGTTTTTGACATGTTTCATCATTCTTGAGTGTTTGATCTCGATTCTTCGACGTGCAACTTTTGGTTTCTGTTTTGAATGTTTAACATGTTGATGTTGCTTGATTGATGAATGATCATTTGCTTTGTTTGCTTGTAGCATGACTAATTGATGATCATTGATGACTGTGTTGTTGGACATTGTGATGCATGATTACATTTGTTTCCGATTCTGCTTTGATGCGTGTTCGTTTGATTGTTTGTTCGTCCATTTTTGAAATGCATACTTGATCTTGTCACTTCTTGTTGATGCAATGTTGTTGATCATTTGTGATTGTTTGTCAAAACATGTACATATTTGTATGATTTCTATCCATGATTGTTGTTTGCATTTGTTTAATCGCATTCAAACATGCTTGCTGCCCTGTTTTGCACAGTTGTTCTTGCTTTGAACTTGCATGTTGTCTTTGCTTTACTTGCTTGCTGCCTGGTTTTCACACATGTTTTTATGCTGAAACATGTGTTGTTATATGCTGTCTTGCTTATGTGCTAGATTTTATTGCTGTCTTATGCAGGAGGCGCTGTTGTAGCTGCTGTTCTTGCCTTGCTTTCTTGTTTTTGCTTTTCCTTTGCATGTTCCCTTAGGACTCTTATTCCAATTTAATTTTCGATTAAATTTTGAGTAGGATAGACATTAGGAGTTTAATCCATGCATGATAATATTAGTTTAGTCCCTTTAAACCTCAACCTTAGGTCCATCTTTTGCATGCTAACATTAGGATATAATCTCCTTTCACATCCCGACTTTAGGACCACTTTGCACGACAAAGTTAGGGCCAAGTTTCCCTTAGACCTTCTGTGCGTCTCTCTTCTCATCTCAAAACACATTATAACTAATCTAATAAATACAATGAACGTCGTATGTTATGAGCCTTATGTACGTGGGAAATGATGAGTGGTGGGTTTCTCCTCAATTGTCTAGAATGTTTAGCGTATTCCCTTTGGGTGGTATGCGACGCATTCGCTCCTATGTCATAGTCTTTAGTGCAACGTGAATCTCAAACAAACTAATTCACTTCACTAAAACTCACAAACAAATATCAAACCTTTTATCCTTCAGGATTGTTGTTTTAAACTTCATTTTCAGAAAAAGAGTATGTTACTTTTTTGTTCTACCGCAAACAAGCATCGTCCCAAACTGCTAGAATGGGAACTTAATGTCACTCATAAAAAACACTTAACCTACCTGTGGTTTAGTTTTCCCAAACTACATTTGCTCTGATTTCTCATACCAGATTAGGATACGTAGGCACAAGACGACAATGTCTTGGCGAACAACCTTTCCCCCCATCACCCGTAGTTTTTCAAACTACATTGACTCTGACTTTCCCATTGCACGAGGGAATACGTAGGCGTAGGGCGGAGATGTCCTATCGAGTGTCTTTTTTCTTTACCATCCCCCGTTTAGCAGTAGCTTATAGATAAACACACCCTTTGATTAGACAACAAGCATGGATCCCGTTGAGTACAACGGACGTGAGGGGTGCTAATACCTTCCCCTTGCGTAACCGACTCCTGAATCCAAGATTTGGTTGCGATGACCTTGTCTTTTCCCGTTCTTCAGGTTTTCTTCGATCATTTCCTTTCCCTCTCTTTGGGATAAATAACGTTCAGTGGCGACTCTTCTGTTTTTCCGCCGTGTGTTTTTCGCAGTTGTGACACCAACATACCAGACTTCATTGATATGAATGCTTTCGGTATTTTCGTTTCAAAAAATCATGTACCCACTCTTCTCGGAGACCTATACCACTCAGTTTACTATAAAATGAAAAGAGGAGAGGGAAGGACGTTTCTTGCTGTACGCCGTTTTTCCACAAGTGGTTTATAGATCACCTTTCTCGTGCTGGGGCTTTTGTTGATACAAGGGTTACATCTGAATGGTCAAAAAGGCTTATGGTTTTGACGGCTAAAGATATCATTTGGTTTAATTGAGATCTTCTTGGCATGGAGATCATCTTTATTTTTGGAAGTTTTACTAATGTACCCCTGATAGGAAGAAAAGGAGGAATTAATTACAACCCTTCTCTTGCTGTTAAACAATTTGGATACGCTTTGAGAGGACCCCCGATGGATGAGGAAGTGCTGGAATCTCTATACTTCACAGGTGTAGCTGACTACGATATTCTAGCAAGAATAAAAGAAGCATGGGGAAGAGTTCATAAAAAGGAAAACTTTCTTTGGGAAAAGGTAATTGCAGAGCTTATGACCCTTACCTGGAATGGGTTCAGAAGAGAGTTGAAAGGGTATTGTTGTTGTTTCCTGTTGAGGAACCATTGTGCCCCTTGACAGTTGAAGAGCCTATGACAGTCGATGTTCAGAGATACAATAAACTATGGGCAGAAAAGGAAGAGGTGCGTAAGGAAAATGAAGAGCTAAAAAAGGAAACTAGTCAACTGAAGAGTGACAATAATGAAGTTGTTTACTTAGCTAGAGTAAAGACAAAAGCTCTGGCTAAGGTGGAAAAAGAGTTGGCTGAAGAGATCTGGGTGCGAGGACGAGTTGGACAAGATTTGAAAAGTACTGATAGCATCCTCAAACATAAGAAGAAAGAACTAGATAAAGCCTATTTGCAGATCGCTAAGTTCAATGATCAATGGAACGCCACATTAATTTCTAACAAGGGAAGAGAGGATGAACTTCGCAGACAGATTAACAATTTGAAGATCAGCTCAAAGTCAAAGATGAAGAAGTTTCAACAGAATCATCTTGTAGGTATGTGAGTATCAAAAACTACAAGAAACCTTATCAGCGTTGGAGGAGCTCAAGGTGAGGGCAGAACTGAAGAAACCAAGACTTGAAGATGCCTTTGAATATGATGCTTGGGAAGACTATGCTCAAGGCTTGAAAGATGTTATCTACAGAAGTTCAGACTTGGCACAAGAGTTACAATGGTTGAAGAAAGCTATTAAGTACAATATCTCAGTAGTATTTCTACCTTTCTTGTCTTGTATTTTGATCATCACCAGATCTGTTGGATGGGGTCGTAGGCTTGTATGCAGTTGTATTTCCTAATGATGATTTGTATACGTTGACTTTTGTTCTCATTTTATTTATGAGAGAGGCTTTTGGTTCTTCTATTTATCTTTCTTATTTCGTTACTTATTTGTGGAACTAGAATCAAGGGGAAAATCTCCCTAAATTAGATATACATGCTTGCATTTTGCATCATCATTTTCATTTGCATATCACGTGTTCTTGGAGCCTTCAATATTATATCTCTGCTTAGTTTTCTCTAATAGTTAACAAGATAGCAGATCCAATTTTCCATAGATTATCTACAAGAGGGAATCAACAAAGAGTTATGAATCAAGTACAACATGAGCTACAGGAGGTCAGGGATAGAACGAAACAGTTTATGGAGATGATGCAGAGTATGGCCAATAGGCAAGAGCAATTGAGAACTCTAGTTTAGCCGCTAATAGCACGGGTGGATGGTAATGGTGTTCTACATGGAGGGACTGTTGCTATCCCTCCTTCAGTTGATGGAAATGATCCTCAAGTCAATGGTATTCTGACTGTGATTAACCCTCCGGGCAGAGGTCATAAGGCTGGAATTCATATAGCATGTGCCGGAGGCAGTGTGGGCGCTGCATACGGAGCTCCAGGTCCCCATTGGGAAGAGGATGATTAGGAGGATGTGTTTTCAATGAGAGACTTGGATGTGGGTCTTCCCACAGGAACTGATAAGAGATTTAAACTGCTTGAAGAAAAGATGAAAGCCTTCGAGAACCAAAATTCTTTAGGACTTGATATGTCGAATTTGGGACTGGTGTCAGGGGTCAGGATTCCCCCAAAGTTTAAAGTACTAGATTTTGATAAGTACAAAGGGAAGACTTCTGATGTCGGGCTACTCAGAAGATGAGAAACTTCTGATGCACTTCTTTCAGAACAGTCTGTCAGGTCCTTCTTTGGAGTGGTATATGGGTCTAGAAAGGACACATATAAGAAGCTAGAGAGAATTGGGAGAAGAATTTGTGCGTCACTATCAATACAATAGTGACTTGGAGCCTAATAGGGTGCAATTGCAAAATTTGTCACAAAGGAATAATGAAGGGTTCAAGGAGTACACCCAGAGGTGGCGAGAGTTAGCGGCCAGAGTGCAGCCTCCAATGGTGGAGCATGAATTGATTGACATGTTCATGGCAACCTTTCCAGGAACATATTATGAAAAATTGATTAGATGTATGTCTGAAAGCTTTTTGGATTTGGTGATGGCAGGAGAGAGGGTGGAGAACGGGATAAAGACAGGAAAAATACGAAGTGGGGCAGGATCTTCATTAGGAGGGATTAAGAGAATATAAAATGGAAACCCAAAGAAAAGATAAGGGGATATGAATGCTAAATCAGCCTATAGAGGTAGAGACAGAGTGCAACATCAACCTCAACATCAATATCAACCTTAACATCAACATCAACAACAAGTTGCCAGTATAGCTATTCCAGTTGTACCGCAACAACAAGCTGTTGTGCCTCGTCGTTATCAGGACAGAGGAAGGATGGCCAACAGACAATTTGACACGCCTCTCATGCCTAACTCATAGCTCTTACAATACTTATTACAATTAAAGCTTATTAAGAAGAGAACTTTGGCGCCACTCACTGGTGCACCTTGTAACACCCTTCTAAACCCCACGGAAAATATACGAATAATCAAAGTAAATTTGCATGCATTCACAAAAGGGCGTCACACATAACTTTCAAAACATCAAAACCACCTGTCATGCTCATTAACACTTATAATAAATAATCATGCTTCTCACAATTTCACTTCGCATGTAGCAGCGAATTCATTTTATAACATAATTCTCTTAACAGATTATTCATATTCATCGCATACTTCAACATTACTTAGGCACCAAGGCCAACATCATAATATTCCAATGAATATAAAAACATAACATAGAATACACAATATATCTCTAAAATATAAACCAAACGATCCCAGTGTTACATGACCAGAGCATGACTCGACCCAACATAATTAAATTACTAAACAGCTACACCAATAGCGACTTCACAACTACAAGCAACTCTATTCTTGATACCTGCACGATGTCAGATAGGACATCATTCCAACAGAAGGCTGAGAAATATTATCATAATAACAATGCATATAATCATATATGTATACACAAGCATAGAAGACACATATTCCACATTTTTCTCACCATAATTCATTATGATCATCATATACCTCACAACGTTTATATAAACCAATATGGATAATCATCAAGCGTGTTCATCATACACACATCTATAATCCTCATCATTCCACATCAACATGCTCATATTATGTTTATTCACCAATTCACAGTTACACATTCACAATACAGATATAAACAGATATGGATAATTACCAAGCATATTTCATCATGCCTACATCCAAACTACTCAATCCAACAATTCACGCACATATGCATACTTTCCTACAACAAATCACATATTCATCATTCTCAATTACACAAGTCATGTACATACACATATGCATAACTTCATACAACAATCATATATTATGCCATGAGACTCAATGCAACTCAATGCAACTCATGCCATGTGGTACCAACACTTGTTATCATTTTTTGGTTTTTACATTTAAACCGAGTCCATCCTCTAGACCGATAACAACAAAAGCCCGTCCTCTAAGCTTTCAAACCCACTCTTCTAGGTTTGGGACAAGTCACTAATCTCCACGAAACTAGCAAGCATTGCCTCTTGACCAAATGATGCGTATGCAATCAACAACCAAATTCACTTAAGACCGTTCTCACATCTTAATCTCATGCATTCTCAAATAATTCATCACACAAGAATTATATCATTATTGCACACTCACACATCATATCAAAGTATTCATACTTTCAACATCATCACATTTATCAAGCAATGCACACATATTCACAATATGTTCTCATGCATGATTCACAATATTGCATACAATTAATATGCATTCACAATCCAATACCATCACCATATTTATCAAACAATGCACACATATTCACAATATGTTTTCATGCATTATTCACAATATTACATACAATCAATATGCATTCACATCATCGTGCCAAACGGCAACAAACTTCATCACAAATCATCATGCATTTTTAATCAATTCAAACAATGCACATATTTGTCAAAGAAACAACATTCCACAATCGATTCCATAATCTTGGATTCACGCCATACGACTACCCACAACATATATATATATATATAACAGCACACAATTACTCATTTCAGATTAAGATTGAACACAATCGAACCAAACAATCAACATTGGATGGAATCACAAGGAAATGAGAATACTGTCACGCTCGCTGGCTTGCTCGCCTAGCGAGTCCCTAGCAAACACTCACTACCTGTTCGCCTAGCGAACAAGCTCGCGAAGGCAAACAAAATCTACTGTAAGGCTTCACTACCTACTCGCTGGGGCTTCGCCTAACGAACCCCTCACTACCTTGCTCGCTACTAGCGAAGTGGGTCAATTACATTCTGTCCAAGTATGGGACCATTCGCTACTAGCTCGCTACAGCGAACACTCGCGACCTGCTCGCCTAGCGAAGGTGCTAGCGAACGTCTGCGATGTTCAAAACCCCAACTGTCCAAAATTCATCAGAAGCTTCCAAATCACTCGATTCAATTCCAACAAGTTCTAGTAGTCTTAGCCTAACATTCCTCGACTAAACTACACCAAAAACTCCGAATTCTAACCGTTAAAACATCGATTCAATCGATTAAACTCATTTCTGCCCTAAAATGGAAAAAGATGGGAAACCTCTAACAAATCCAAACACACACATACATAATCATATACATTGGTAAGATAACAAC
Source organism: Lathyrus sativus (assembly GCA_963859935.3). NCBI lineage: Eukaryota > Viridiplantae > Streptophyta > Magnoliopsida > Fabales > Fabaceae > Lathyrus > Lathyrus sativus. The sequence goes on along the minus strand of OZ012737.1, from coordinate 261,236,545 downwards.
ATTTCATACTCTTACCTTGATTAATCGGAAGCTAGAAGTCGTTCTGATGATTCCAAGCTTTTCCTCTATTTTCTCCTCTTTTCTCTTCTTCCTTCTTTCTTTCTCTTCTTTTTCTATCCTTTTCTTTCCACTTTCTCTTATATATCCTTCTCTTTTATTTCTCCTTAATATATCTCATCTTATCATTAATTAGAGAAGATCTAGTAAATTCACCTTATTCTACCAAATAGAATAAATCAGTTAAGTCCATTAACTCATATAAATTAAATAGATCTAATAATTCATTAAATCAATTATTGAAAATTGGGCTGTTACAACCCTCCCCCACTTTAGGAATTTTCGTCCTCGAAAATGTTACCTGATTCAAACAACTCTGGATACGACTCTCGCATCCCAATCTCCCAAACCCAACTTTCTTCCAAACTACCTCCACCAAAGGAATCCCTTTACTTCGAAGTTGCTTCTTGTTCATCAACCTGAACTAGCAATGCCTCAACAGTCAAATCCTCCCTCACTTGTACACCATCCATCTGAATCGATATACCTTCTCAGCTTAGACACATGAACATATCATGCAATTCCCATAAGTGACAGCGGTAAAACATTCTAACATGCTACTTTCCCCACGCTTCCAATGTGCCACTCTGATGCAGATCAACAAAACAATGTGTGTGCTTCTGAGACTTCAAAGCTCGACCAACACCCGTCACCACTGTAACTCTCAAAACACATATTTTCTTGGATCTTCTTGATCTTTTCAGTCGTTGTAGAAGCACATCTCAATCTCAAGGTTTTGATGATGTCAACAAAAGACTCAAGCTCATTCCATGATTGCAAGCAAAAAGTCAAAGCTTTCAAAACTGATCAAGATCAAGATTTTTACACTATATACCCGTGGGGGTATATGTACTAAGAAGCTGCTTGCACTATATACCCGTGGGGGTATATACACTAAAAGATAAAACCATAAGCATATCAAAACTATGGAATGTTGTCAAGCAATTCAAGCATCATGTGCAAATGTTTCTTCAAGTTTCAAGATCTGGACTCAAGCTTCGGTATATCAATTTTCACTCCTTTAATTGATATACAAGTGTTCAAATATTTTAACATGATAACATATTGCATTTGCATATTTTTAAAATCATTTGAATTGGTATAACACTTTTTAACTCAAGCATTTTTCAGAGTTTTAACAGTGTTAACCGATTAACCATATGGGCTAGTCGGTTAACGGCCTTAAATTTTGAATTCTCTGGGCCAACGTTCAAGTTTTAACCGATTAACCTATAGGGTTAACCGATTAACACTGAACGAATTTTGAAAAATTGTTGCTGTTAAAATTCAAATGTTGTTTGAATATTATACCTTTTCATGTTTTGATTCATACTCAATTATAACTTTTTGAAATGGTGTTTTGCTCATATAAATTCTGAATATTTCAAATTGAAAAACAACCTCCAATAATTTTCAAAATATTCATTGAATCAAATTCACTACTTTTCAAATATTTTCAAATATTTTCAAAAAGTGTTCATATTGTTCATACAATTTCATATCCAGTTTTTTGAACACATGTGTTGATATTGAAGAAGTGGATTTTGATCAAAAGGAGAAGATCAATCATTAGATTGATATTATCATTGTATCACTTTCAAAATTACAAAATTACAAGAATTATTTCTTTGTGACTTGTGATTCAGGATTGTTGAACACAAGGGTTAGTGTTCGCAAGAGGATTGTTCTTGCACACTAGTTGTTGATTAGTTGTTAGATTGTAGGCCTTACCGGTTGATGGTGTGATAGGTTGTACTTTCTAAAACTATAGTGAAAACTCTCTTTCATGTGGAAAGGGGAGTGGAGTACCTTCGGATTGTGAAGGGAACCACTATAAATCTCAGTGTTCATTTTTCTTTCTGTCTTTATTGCTTTCATCACCAAGAACTTAAAGAAGAAAAAATTCAAGAACATCTAAAAAACCGGAAAAAGTTTCTAAAGCCTAATTCACCCCCCCTCTTAGGCATACTCTGAACTTACAATCATCTCTTACACAATTCTCAGGTCCGAGCACAACACTCTCGCCTGAATCATATCAATACAGAGGAGTCCTACACCTCCTACCATACAAAGCTTCATACGATGTCACTCCAATACTAGAATGATAGCGGTTATTGTAAGTAATTCAACCAACGATAATTAACTATCCCACGTTCCACCTTGATCCAACACACAAGCTCTCTACAAATCCTTTAAAGACTGGATAATTCTCTCTGTCCGTCCATCCATCCACGGATGATAGGCAGAGTTCAACTTCAACGTGGTACTCAAAGCGTCTGCAAACTCTCCCAAAATCTCGAAGAAAACTCAGATTCCCATCTGACACAATATTCGACGACATCACATACAACTTCATCACTTCATCGATATACATCTCAGCTAGCTTCAACATAGAATGATTACTCTTCCTTGTTAGGAAAAGAGCCAATTTAGTCATTATATCCAAAATCACCCGAGTAAAATCATACCCCTCAAATTCTCCGGAAAACCCAACACAAAATCCATGGGGATACTATCCGATTTCCACTCTGGAATATTCAACGGTTGCATCAGACCTAACAGTCTCTGACGTTTATTCTTCGGCTTCCGATAAGTCTAACCAGCATATATAAACCCAACCACTTCTCTCTTCAACTATGGCCATCAAATAATTTCCTCAAATCCGGTTACATCTTCATAGCACCGGGATGGATACTCCATCTACCTCAATACTCTTATTCCACTTAATAACATCTAGAACACAAACTCTATCACGACATCTCATGATACCATTTCCATAAATCCGAAAGTCAGCCCTTCAACTTTAATTCATCAAATTCAACCATTCTACCAACTCAAACCAGAGTGGTGACCTTATCTAATCTCATCAAGAATACCACTAGTAAAGTCCAACATACTAAGCTTAACTCTATAAGAAGTCTCTTAACAACCAAACTCATATCACAAAATTGCTCAATCCGTTCTAACTCTTTTCACCACCATTATCAGTATATGCAAAGATTTCCAAGTCAATGCATAAGCTACCACGTTTTCTTCACCCGAATGGTAATTCAATCCAAAACTATAATTCTTCCGGAGCCCCAATTATTTTCTCTGCCTCATATTCAACTCTTCCAAATCAAAAAAATACCTTAAGCTCTTGAGATTCACCAACCATTTCAAATCTCACACTAACCAATTGAAGCCTCCAACTCTGGCACAAACACAACAACAACCAACTCTAAATCACTTATCAGATAATCCCTCTTGTGTACTTTAAATTGCCTCCAAGCATAACTAAACTCGCTAATGTTGCACTTAACATATCTCCCAATCATATCAACAAAGCATCACAAAACACAACGAACAGTTTTGTCGTATTTGGCAAAAATCAACACACGAGCTGCTAACAGCTCTCCCAAAACTCTTTGAACTTCTTTCACAGGGGCATATAACTACTTCCTCTCCAACACTGATAACTCAAGTTCCCGATGCTCAACACGATCCTCTATACTCTTCGAATATATCAAAATATAATTGGTTAACACAACCGTTGACTCGCTCAATTAAGTATGGAAAATCTCATGCCAAACAGACATTCAATTTGTGAGTTATGGCGGAAACACAAACCGCACTTTCTGCACTTACTACAACATCCAAACATATTCCATCAATAAATAACTTAATTCCATGCCACTAATTCACCTTTACTTAGAGCATTGTAATAGCGTCCAACGCTTCGAACTGTGCGTCATTCTGAGTTACGGTTCTCCCGTTAAGTCGAAAATACAAAAACAACATTTTCACACTTAGAAGGCCATTCAACACATCTTCAACTCTTGAAATGTTTAAAGGTCTAATTATACCAATAATGTATTCTGTAACGCCCCGATTCTGAATTTCCCATTATTTTGTTGAGTCTTTTAATTTGTTTGGTTAATTATTATTTTATTGTGGAATTATATGATAATATATTATGTGTGTATGTTGTGGTATTTTATTATTTGGAGAGTTTTGGGAATTAATTAGAGGGTGTTTTAGATAATCCTTGATTAGTAGTTATTTTGAGAGAAATAGAATAGAAAGAGTATAAGTGGAAAGAGATAGAATAGAGAGAGTAGAAACCAAAAGGAAAGAAAAAGAAGAGAAAGAAAGGAAGAGAAGAGAAAAGAGGAGGAAAAACCTAGAATCATCAAGAATCAACTTCTAAGCTTTTGATTAATCAGGTAAGGGTGTGAAACTTTATTATTCTTGCAATGTGTATGATTATGTGTGTTCTTGTTGGTTTTGTTTTGGATTGGGGAGAGTTTTACTCATTTTTCATTCTAGGGCATAATACGGATTTAATCGATAAAAACCAAGTTTTCGTTGATGAAAGTGAGATTAAGTAGTAGCATTTATGTCGGGTGATGTTAGGCTAAGTGCTGGAATGAGTTGGGACTTAATCGGGTGAATCCAAGAGTTTTGGAGTGGAAGAACAGTGGGGAAATTCTGAGTTCGCAGACACTCGCTAGCACGTTCGCTAGGCGAGCTGGTCGCGAACGTTCGCTAAGCGAGCAGTAGCGAATAGGTAGCGAACGGTCCCAGACTTGGACAGAATGCATGTTATGGTGTTCGCTGGTAGCGAATGGGGGTAGTGAAGGTTCGCTAGGGGTTCGCTGAGCGAGCGAGGTAGCGAACAAAGTCAGAGGCTTCTGTTTGCCTTCGCGAGCTTGTTCGCTAGGCGAACAAGTAACGAATACTCGCTAGGAGTTCACTAAGCGAGCAGGGTGGTGAGCGTGACAGGTTGTGTTTTCTTTAATGTTTCCATCTGGGATCGGATTTCCGACTTAACTTTGATTATTTCCTTGCTCGGGGCATCGATCATGCCAAGTTATATTGTGCTGTGGGTAGCCGTATGGCGTGAATCCTAGATTGTGTGATGTAGCCGTTTGGCAATTTTGTGCAATTGTTCGAATTAAATGGAATTGCATGGTGATATTGATGTGAATGTGCATAATTGTATGTCCTTGTATGATGTGAAGAATTCATGAATATGTTTGTAAACAAGTGTGCATTTTAAGAGTGTATTGAGTCGTGTTGCATGTGTAGCATCATGATTGCATTCTTGTGTGTCTGATCCCGCGTAGGATCTGCAGAAACCTTGTGTGCCCTTGTGGGGTGTGAGCGATGGTTTAGTTACTTTGATCCCTAGGAGGATCTGCAGAAACCTCATGTGCCCTTGTGGGGTGTGAGCGATGGTTTATTTTGATTCCGTGGAGAATCTGCAGAACAGTTGTGTGCCCTTGTGGGGTGTGAGCAACCTGATTGTGTGCCCGTGTGGGGTGTGAGCAATCTTGAAACATCTTGTGCCCATGTGGGGTGTGAGCGATGGGTGAACATCGTAGGCCCGACGGGGAGTTACTTCGGTAACGAGCGATGGTTCCATTTTGGTTCTTCAATTGAACCTGCTGAATGAGTCGGTACCGCATTTGCATCTGCATAGAGTCGTGAGTCGGTCTCTATGAGTTGAATTATCATCTTATATGATGTTTGGGTGAATTGAACATAATTGTAAATGTTTATGTGAAATGCTATGATTTGTGAAGCATGAATTGGTGAATCTGCTTGATTATGTGCGTGTACATTGTGATGTGTTGTGACAAGTTGTGGTGAGAAATGTGAATTGCGTGTATGTTATAATTGTGTTTTATGATATATATATATATATATATATATATATATATATATATATATATATATATATATATATATATATATATATATATATATATATATATATATATATATATATATATATATATATATATATATATATATATATATATATATATATATATATATATATATATAATTTTATGCATTGTTTGTTATGATAATGTTTCTCACCCTTCTGCTGTTTTATAATGCTCTATGAGGCATTGCAGAGTAGGATGCTGGAGGTATTTTGTGAAGCGAGTCTTCATTTCTTTTGGTCAGATGGCTCTGATATGTAACACTGGGTAGTTAGGAATTGTTTTGATTCTTTTGTGATACATCTGTGTATGTATCTGCTGCTGATGTTTTGTAAACTCAACTGATGAATTGAATTAATCTGAATGATGTATATGATGCTTATGTTAATGAAGTGATTTCAATGTTTAGATGTTTTCGCTTTATTCTAAATGTTGATATGTGGGTTTTAAGCGCTATGCTTTGTTTTTAGTTAAGATTTACCCCTTTTGTTACATATCTTTATGAGCTGGTATTATTTATGTTTCGTTTCATGGATAATGTGACGTGCCTCTTTTATACCATGTTTTAAATTATACTCTGATGAATTTTTTATTAAGTGCCTAAATGATTTAATTGTTTATTTGGGGGTATAGAAAGAGGGTGTTACATTAAGTGGTATCAGATCCAGTGTTGAGTCAGTTGTGTCTGTCTTCTTGTTGTGTTGGTTAAACGGTTGTTTGACCTTGTTGTTATTTTTGGGAATCCTCAAAATATGGCTGGTCGTAATGACACTGCTATGGCTGCGGCGTTGGAGGCTATGGCAAGGGCAGTGCAAGGTGCGCCGAATGTGAATGCGAATGATGAGTTTAGAAAGAATCAGCCGCCTGTATTCAAAGGAAGGTTTGATCCTGACGGTGCTCAGATCTGGTTGAAGGAGGTTGAGAGAATCTTTAGAGTTATGAATTGTGTTGAAGGAAACAAGGTGAGACTTGGGACTCATATGTTGAGGGAAGAGGCTGACGACTGGTGGGTCAGTATGAGGCAAGTTCTTGAGGTGGATGACGAGGAAATTACTTGGGATTTGTTCCGCGCTGAATTTTTGAGGAAGTACTATCCTGAGAGTGTGAAGGGTAAAAAGGAAATGGAATTTCTTGAGTTGAAGCAAGGAAACATGTCTGTAGTAGATTACACGGCTAAGTTTGTGGAACTAGTTCAATTTCATCCTCATTATGCAGCTGTTACGACAGAGTTCTCTAAGTGCATTAAGTATGAGAGTGGCTTGCGTCTGGAGATAAAGCAAGCGGTGGGTTACCAGAGGATACGAAGATTTTCAGACTTGACCGAATGTTGTAGGATTTTTGAAGAGGATAGTAGAGCTTGTTCTACTCACTACAAGAGTTTGAGTGAGAAGAAAGGCAAGCAAAAAGTGAGGAGTGGACCTTATGTGACGCTTGTTGATAAGGGCAAGTATAAGGGAAACTTCGATAGGAAATCTGGAGGTGGAAGTTCGGGTGCAGTCAAATGTTACAAGTGTGGCATGATGGGCCACAAATCTTTTGAGTGTGGGAAGTCTACGGAGAAGTGTGCTAATTTTGGAAGTTTTGGATATACCACTTCTGAGTGTAGGAGGAATGTGGTAAAGTGTTTTAACTATGGAGAAGTTGGTCATATTAGCACCAAGTGTACGAAACCAAAGCAAGCTCAGTCGGGTGAAAAAGTATTTGCATTAGCCGGTTCAGACACTACTAATGTGGATCGCTTGATTAAAGGTACGTGCTTTATTAATAATATGCCTTTAGTTGCTATTATTGATACTGGAGCGACTCATTCGTTCATTTCTCTTGAATGTGCTAAGCGTTTGGGTTTGCGCATGGTTTCTTTGAGTGGTGGCATGGTTATTGAGACTCCTGCTTCAGGGTCGGTAACTAATTCTTTGTTGTGCGTAAGTTGTCCCTTGACCATGTATGGTAAAGACTTTCTTATGGATTTGGTGTGTTTGCCGTTGGAAGGCTTGGATGTGATTTTGGGTATGAATTGGTTGCAATTTAATAGAGTTCATTTAGATTGCTATCATAAGTTGGTGAGGTTTCCTTCTTTGGAAGATGATGAAAGTGAGAGTTTTCTATCCACTAAAGAGTTGAAGAAACTTTTGGCGGACCAAGCTCAGTTGTTTGGTTTATTTGCATCATTGTCGGTGGAGGACAAGGTTGAACTTGATGTGTTTCCAGTGGTGTGTGAATTTCCAGAAGTGTTTCTGGAGGATGTTACAGATGTACCGCCGAAAAGGGAAGTTGAATTTTCTATTGATCTAATTCCAGGTACTAGACCAATTTCGATGGCTCTGTATCGTATGTCAGCATCAGAATTGATGGAGTTGAAGAAGCAGTTGAAGGATTTGTTAGAAAAGATATTTGTTAGACCAAGTGTTTCTCCTTGGGGTGCACCGGTGTTGTTAGTAAAGAAAAAGGATGGAAGTATGCAGTTATGTATTGATTATCGACAGTTGAACAAAGTGACAATTAAGAATAAGTATCCGCTTCCTAGAATTGATGATTTGATGGACCAATTGGTTAGAGCACGAGTTTTTAGCAAGATTGATTTAAGATCAGGTTATCACCAGATTCGTGTGAAGGAAGGAGATATTCAAAAGACGGCTTTTAGGACACGGTATGGACATTACGAATATTTAGTGATGCCATTCGGGGTTTCTAATGCGCCAGGTGTGTTTATGGAGTACATGAATCGTATTTTTCATGAGCAGTTGGATCGTTTTGTGGTTGTGTTTATTGACGACATTCTGATTTATTCTAAGTCTCAAGAAGAGCATGAGGAACATTTAAGAATTGTGTTACAGATTTTGAGAGAGAAGCAATTGTATGCCAAGTTGTCGAAGTGTGAGTTTTGGTTTTCAGAAGCGAGCTTTCTTGGGCATGTTATTTTAGATAATGGTATTAGTGTTGATCCATCTAAGATTGATGCGGTAATGCAATGGGAGACTCCTAGAACAGTTACGGAGATTCGAAGCTTCTTGGGCTTGGCAGGTTATTATCAGAGGTTTATTGAAGGGTTTCCGAAGTTGGCACTTCCGTTAACGCAGTTTACTTGTAAGGGAAAGGCTTTTATTTGGGATGTTGATTGTGAGAAGATTTTTATGGAGTTAAGGAGAAGATTGACAACAACGCCGATCTTGATTTTGCCGAATCCTACAGAACCTTTTGTGGTATATTGTGATGCTTCTTTGACTGGTTTGGGTGGTGTTTTGATGCAAGATGGGAAGGTTGTGGCTTATGCTTCTAGGAAGTTAAGAGTGCACGAAAAGAATTACCCTACTCATGATTTGGAATTAGCGGCCGTGGTATTTGTTTTGAAAATTTGGAGGCATTATCTTTATGGCGCAAGGTTTGAAGTTTTTAGTGACCACAAGAGTTTGAAGTATTTATTTGATCAGAAGGAATTGAATATGAGGCAAAGAAGATGGCTAGAGCTTTTGAAGGACTATGATTTTGGATTAAATTATCATCCGGGTAAGGCAAATGTGGTGGCCGATGCCTTAAGTCAGAAGTCTTTGCATGTGTCCGCAATGATGGTAAAGGAATGGGAATTATTGGAGAATTTCAGAGATTTGAGTTTGGTTTGGGATATGACGCCGAGAAGCGTGAGACTTGGTATGCTTCATATCACGAATGATTTTCTTGCAACCGTTTGCGAAAGGAAAAAGTTGGATTTGAAGTTTGTTGACCTGATGACAAATGAGAATGAAGATTTCATAGTTGATGATTTTGGAGTTTTGAGATTTTGTGGTCGTATTTGTATTCCTGATGATGCGGAGTTGAAAGGAATGATATTGGAGGAAGGACACCGTAGTAATATGAGTATTCATCCGGGAGAAAATAAGATGTACCAAGACTTGAAGAAGATCTTTTGGTGGTCTGGGTTGAAGAGAGATGTGGCTCAGTGTGTGTATGCATGTCTGACTTGTCAGAAGTCTAAAGTGGAACATCAGAAACCTATTGGATTAATGCAACCGTTGGATATCCCAGAGTGGAAATGGGATGTTATCTCGATGGATTTTATTACGGGGTTGCCGAATACGCAGAGAGGTCACAATGAAATTTGGGTGATTGTTGATAGACTTACTAAATCTGCTCACTTTATTCCGATTGATTTTAGTTATCCTTTGGAGAAGTTAGCTGAGATCTATGTTCGGGTGATTTTGAAGTTGCATGGAGTTCCCAAGAGCATTGTATCGGATAGGGATCCAAGGTTTACTTCAAGGTTTTGGGAGAGTTTGCAAAAGGCTTTGGGTTCGCAGTTGAGATTGAGTTCGACTTATCATCCGCAAACAGATGGTCAAACCGAAAGGACAATCCAATCGTTGGAGGATTTGTTACGAGCTTGTGTGCTAGAGCAAGGTGGTGTGTGGGATAGTTATTTAGCGTTGATTGAATTCATCTATAATAACAGTTTTCATTCGAGTATTGGTATGGCTCCATTTGAAGCTTTGTATGGTCGAAAATGTCGAACACCTTTGTGTTGGCATGAGACTGGTGAGAGGTTGGTGGTTGGACCGGAGATGGTACAGCAGACGACGGAGAAGGCGAGGTTGATTCGGGAAAAGTTGAGAGCTTCTCAGAGTAGGCAGAAAAGTTATCATGATAAGAGAAGGAAGGATCTTGAATTTCAAAAGGGCGACCATGTGTTTTTGAGAGTTACGCCGGTTACGGGTGTGGGTCGTGCTTTGAAGTCGAGGAAGTTGACTTCTCGTTTCATCGGTCCGTATCATATTATTGCACGAGTTGGTGTCGTGGCTTATCGTGTGGCGTTGCCTCCGAATCTTTCGAATTTGCATGATGTGTTTCATGTTTCTCAACTTCGGAAGTATGTTCCGGATCCGCACATGTTATCCCTATGGACGAGGTTGAAGTAAGAGATAACCTTACAGTGGAAGCTTTGCCGATTAGAATTTTGGACTGTGAGATTAAGAAGTTAAGACGCAAGGATATTGCGCTTGTAAAAGTAGCATGGCGAGGTGCTGCAGAAGGCGATATGACTTGGGAATTGGAAAGTAAGATGCGAGAGTCGCATCCAGAGTTGTTTGGATCAGGTAATATTTTCGAGGACAAAAATTTCTAAAGTGGGGGAGAGTTGTAACGCCCCGATTCTGAATTTCCCATTATTTTGTTGAGTCTTTTAATTTATTTGGTTAATTGTTATTTTATTGTGGAATTATATGATAATATGTTATGTGTGTATGTTGTGGTATTTTATTATTTGGAGAGTTTTAGGAATTAATTAGAGGGTGTTTTAGATAATCCTTGATTAGTAGTTATTTTGAGAGAAATAGAATAGAAAGAGTATAAGTGGAAAAATATAGAATAGAGAGAGTAGAAACCAAAAGGAAAGAAAAAGAAGAGAAAGAAAGGAAGAGAAGAGAAAAGAGGAGGAAGAGGAGGAAAAACCTAGAATCATCAAGAATCAACTTCTAAGCTTTCGATTAATCGGGTAAGGGTGTGAAACTTTATTATTCTTGCAATGTGTATGATTATGTGTGTTCTTGTTGGTTTTGTTTTGGATTGGGGAGAGTTTTACTCATTTTTCATTCTAGGGCATAATACGGATTTAATCGATAGAAACCGAGTTTTTGTTGGTGAAAGTGAGATTAAGTAGTTACATTTATGTCGGGTGATGTTAGGCTAAGTGCTGGAATGAGTTGGGACTTAATTGGGTGAATCCAAGAGTTTTGGAGTGGAAGAACAGTGGGGAAATTCTGAGTTCGCAGACACTTGCTAGCACGTTCGCTAGGCGAGCTGGTCGCGAACGTTCGCTAAGCGAGCAGTAGCGAATAGGTAGCGGACGGTCCTAGACTTGGACATAATGCATGTTATGGTGTTCGCTGGTAGCGAATGGGGGTAGCGGAGGTTCGCTAGGGGTTCGCTGGGCGAGTGAGGTAGCGAACGAAGTCAGAGGCTTCTGTTTGCCTTCGCAAGCTTGTTCTCTAGGAGAACAAGTAGCGAATACTCGCTAGGAGTTCCCTACCCTTCTGCTGTTTTATAATGCTCTATGAGGCATTGCAGAGTAGGATGCAGGAGGTCTTTTGTGAAGCGAGTCTTCATTTCTTTTGGTCAGATGGCTCTGATATGTAACACTGGGTAGTTAGGAATTATTTTGATTCTTTTGTGATACATCTGTGTATGTATCTGCTGCTGATGTTTTGTAAACTCAATTGATGAATTGAATTAATCTGAATGATGTATATGATGCTTATGTTAATAAAGTGATTTCAATGTTTAGATGTTTCCGCTTTATTCTAAATGTTGATATGTGGGTTTTAAGCGCTATGCTTTGTTTTTGGTTGAGATTTACCCCTTTTGTTACATATCTTTATGAGCAGGTATTATTTATGTTTTGTTTCATGGATAATGTGACGCGCCTCTTTTATACCATGTTTTAAATTATACTCTGATGAAATTTTTATTAAGTGCCTAAATGATTTAATTATTTATTTGGGGGTATAGAAAGGGGGGTGTTACATATTCCACATCTTACTTTCTTTAATAATCACCAGAAGTTATTATCCACCCTTATACTCGACCTCACAATCTGTTGCCATAGCATACACACCAAACACAAGTCTCAAAACTACTCAATCAATTTTAATTCCTTGACCATCCAAACAGACATATAATATGGAGCTCTCAATATCAGACTAGTTTCCGTAACTAAGTCAATCACAACTCCAATCCACGTCCTGGCTGTGTATCACCATCTTGTCAGGATAACTTCCAGACAACCACAATTAATCGGCAAACCGCCAACTTCCCACTTTCATTAACACTCAAAATTCCCATCAAAATTAAACATCTCAACACTGTCTTGTGCCGACTCATCAAAACAATTCTTAAGCACTGGATTTAACTCCAAACAATTCACTGCTCACACCATCTAAGCTTGCAAGACACGTCTATCCCATCCAGCACAATCCCAACTACTATCAACAAGAGATTAAGGGTGATCAGTTCCTCAATTTGTTAATAAACAGTTGACAATCATAATGGGGCATAAACCATCTTTACCAAACTATAAGAGCGTTCAACCATACACTGAGCTACAATTCCACACTTGCAGCATCCTGGAGAAGCACCAGATTCTCCTCCACTTGAATCATTCCCACTTCTGCAGACAAAGGTTAGGCAACAAACATGTACCGACAGTGTTTTCACACACATGTCGCATACAAGGGAACAAACAACATTAGACAACTTGGCCAGATGGACCGACCTGCTCTGATACCACTAATGTAACACCCTTCTAAACCCCACAGAAAATATACGAATAATCAGAGTAAATTTGCATGCATTCACAAAAGGGCGTCACACATAACTTTCAAAACATCAAAACCACCTGTCATGCTCATTAACACTTATAATAAATAATCATGCTTCTCTCAATTTCACTTCGCATGTAGCAGCAGATTCATTTTATAACATAATTCTCTTAACAAATTATTCAGATTCATCACATACTTCAACATTACTTAGGCACCAAGGCCAACATCATAATTATCCAATGAATATAAAAACATAACATAGAATACATAATATATCTGTAAAATATAAACCAAACGATCCCAGTGTTACATGACCAGAGCATGACTCGACCCAACATAATTAAATTACTAAACAACTACACCAATAACGACTTCACAACTACAAGCAGCTCTACTCTTGATACCTGCACGATGTCAGATAGGACATCATTCCAACAGAAGGGTGAGAAATATTATCATAATAACAATGCATATAATCATATATGTATACACAAGCATAGAATACACATATTCCACATTTTTCTTACCACAATTCATTATGATCATCATATACCTCACAACGTTTATATAAACCAATATGGATAATCATCAAGCGTGTTCATCATACACACATCCATAATCCTCATCATTCCACATCAACATGCTCATATTATGTTTATTCACCAATTCACAGTTACACATTCACAATACAGATATAAACAGATATGGATAATTACCAAGCATATTTCATCATGCCTACATCCAAACTTCTCAATCCAACAATTCACGCATATATGCATACTTTCATACAACAAATCATATATTCATCATTCTCAATTACACAAGTCCTGTACATACACATATGCATAACTTCATACAACAATCATATATTATGCCATGAGACTCAATGCAACTCAATACAACTCATGCCATGTGGTACCAACACTTGTTATCATTTTTCGGTTTTTACATTTAAACCGGGTCCGTCCTCTAGACCGATAACGAAAAAATCCCGTCCTCTAAGCTTTCAAACCCACTCTTCTAGGTTTGGAACAAGTCACTAGTCTCCACGAAACTAGCAAGCATTGCCTCTTGACCAAATGATGCGTATGCAATCAACAACCAAATGCACTTAAGACCGTTCTCGCATCTTAATCTCATGCATTCTCAAATAATTCATCACACAAGAATTATATCATGATTGCACACTCACACATCATATCAAAGTATTCATACTTTCAACATCATCACATTAATCAAGCAATGCACACATATTCACAATATGTTCTCATGCATTATTCACAATACTGCATACAATCAATATGCATTCACAATCCAATACCATCACCATATTTATCAAACAATGCACACATATTCACAATATGTTCTCATGCATTATTCACAATATTGCATACAATCAATATGCATTCACATCATCGTGCCAAACGACAACAAACTTCATCACAAATCATCATGCATTTTTAATCAATTCAAACAATGCACATATTTGTCAAAGAAACCACATTCCACAATCGATTCCATAATCTAGGATTCACGCCATACGGCTACCCACAACATATATATAACAACACACAATTACTCATTTCAGATCAAGATTGAACACAATCGAACCAAACAATCAACATTGGATAGAATCACAAGGAAATGAGAATACTGTCATGCTCGCTGGCTTGCTCGCCTAGCGAGTCCCTAGCGAACACTCGCTACCTGTTCGCCTAGAGAACAAGCTCGTGAAGGCAAACATAAGCTACTGTAAGGCTTCGCTACCTACTCGCTGGGGCTTCTCCTAGCGAACCCCTCGCTACCTCGCTCGCTACCAGCGAAGAGGGTCAATTATATCCTTCTCTTTTATTTCTCCTCAATATATCTCATCTTATCATTAATTAGAGAAGATCTAGTAAATTCACCTTATTCTACTAAATAGAATAAATCAATTAAATCCATTAACTCATATAAATTAAATAGTTCCAATAATTCATTAAATCAATTATTGAAAATTGGGCTGTTACACACCTCCACCAGGTTTTGATGCAAACGCTAGGTGTGAGTTCCACTCTGGAGCAGCAGGCTATAATATTGATAATTGCAAAGAATTTAAGCATAAGTTTCAAGATTTAATCGACTCAAAAGCAATAAATTTCACGAATGAAACCCCCAATGTAAATTAGAACCCGATGCCAAATCATGGGGTGGCCAGGACCAATGCTGTTATTGAAGGAGAGAGGTTGAACTTGATAACTGATGTGGCAGAGTTAAAGACGCCTTTGAGCTTTGTAAAAGATAAGTTTCTAAAGTGAGGTGTCTATCCGGGTTGTTTAGAGGGTTCTTCAAAATGAGTTGCGCATCCAGAGGGTTGCAGTTCCTTGAGAAGTCATATTCAAAGTTTCATTGATGAAGGCGGTTTACAGATCGACAGGATTGTAGGAAAAGAAGTGATTGAGGAGATTAATAATGAATGGGAAGAAGTTGCAATGATTTCAATTCTGTACCGGATGATTAATATCTCAGCGCTGCCAAGGCCAGCTCTGGTCATTATTACTACTCCAGGACCAGTACCATATGAAAGCACCAAGGTCATTCCCTAGAATTATGGGGCAGATGTGTTTTACAACAGAAAAAACAAGAGCTAGTGGGGGCATCATATGGAGGCACTTCAGTTGAAAACATTGTTGGAGTAGGGGGAATAACCAGGAGTGGAAAAGTTTTCTCTCTGCCTAAAACTAATGTTGATAGAAGTGATAAGGGTAAACGTAAGGTTGTGGTAGAAGAAGATATGCAGCAACAAGTTGACAAAGATTCTTTTGCGAAGGATACTGAGGAATTCATGAGGCTTATCCGTAAAAGTGATTACAAGATTGTAGATCATTTACACTAGACGCCATCAAAGATTTCTATTCTCTCGCTATTACTGTGCTCTGAGGCACACCGGAATACGCTGTTAAAGATTCCAAATTTGGAATTTGAGCCGCTAGAGATTTCGGTGAATCAGTTAGAAGGAGTGGTGGCCCATGTGAATGCTGGAAATGGGCTGGGTTTTATAGACTTGGATTTGACTCCTGCCAGGAGGAACCATAATCATGCTCTACATATATCTATAGAGTGCAGAGGGGCTCTGTTGTCTCACGTCTTGGTAGACACGGGTTCGTCCCTTAACATACTTCCAAAGAAAGCCTTAATGAAGCTGGATACTCAATGGCTGATTTGCACGCCAAGCGACTTAGTTGTGAGGGCTTCTGATGGTTCTAAGAGGTCGGTGTTTGGTGAGATCACTATGCCCATACAGGTGGGGCCGGAGATTTTTGATGCAACGTTTTATATCATGGACATCTAGCCAGCTTACAACTGTTTTCTCGGCCAGCCTTGGATACACTCTGCTGGGGCAGTTACTTCCATGTTGCATCAGAAATTGAAGTATATGATGGAGGGGAAAGTGGTTACTGTTTACGGAGAGGTAGACATCATGGTCAGCTAGTTATCATCCTTTATGTAAGTAGAAGTGGACGGTGAAATCCACGAGACACTTTGCCAAGCTATTGAAACTGTGTAGATTCAAGAGAAGCCTTATGTAGAAGCTAAAGGTCTAGAGGTCTCGATGTCATCATTCAAGGAAGTTTGTGCTATACTGGAATCTGGGTCTTCCCATAAATGGGGCCAAGTACTTGATGTTCCTGCTAAATACAACAAGTTCGGTTTAGGATATTGATCGCGACTTAGTATGTCTAAATGATTCGTGACTGCAAGTGCACAGTCGGATCACGTAGTTTTAAAGATTATCGAACCCAAAGGACCAAGAATCAATCTACCGTTATCTAATGCTACTACGTAAATCTAAGGCTAATGGATTTCTAAGTTGAGATGCAAGTAAGAAAATAAATGTAAATTGGAATATACTTTAAATCAAGATATGGCAGAATATCGGTATATAATTCTATCAATCTTCGGGGATTCAGTAATTCATGGGCATTTAGTTTAAAAGGTAAAAATGTTATTCTGTAGAAAATACTCATTTAAAAGACTTTATCTCACACTCACATGTTTATTGACTTAGACCATGCTCTCAAATCAGAATGCACGCTCTCGCTCTCTCATTTGTATTTTAAAAACACTTTTTGAAAATTAGTAGATCCTAATTAACCCTAAAGCTCTCTCGCTGTATTTAGGATTAATGTTCAATTTCAGCTATCTGGTTAAGACCTCAAACTCTCACTTTATTGATCCTAACCTTCGTTACCTTTTTACTCTCGTAACAAAATTTATTAAGTTAATAAAAAGAAACCGAGACCAGAAGAATAAATTTGTTAAGTTCACGCCATGAGTTACTGAACATCTTCCGACCGACCGTAATTACATACCGATATTAAATAGTTTAGCCAGACATGGCTTGCATGCTATTACAAAATTTAATCTTAATGCTAGACAAAATATAAAAGGAATGCATAACAATGAAAGTAAATAAACAGAACCTGGAAATTACGAGGAACAGAAAAGCACTTGGATTATGGAGGCAGGCTTGTAGTTCAGTACAAAACCACAAATAATATGTAAATCCTAATACTAGGCGGCAATCGTTTCTCAGTGTGAAAAACTATTTCCTTTAACAAAATACCTTGAAAAACTGCTTAAAAATAAGAATTATAAACTGCTCGAAGAAAGTGCTGAAAAGAGAAATTAATGTTGCCGTTTATTTACTTTCATTGTTATGCATTCCTTTTATATTTTGTCTAGCATTAGGATTAATTTTTGTAATAGCATGGAAGCCATGTATGACTAAACCATTTAATATCGGTATGTAATTACGATCGGTCAGAAGGGGTTTAGTAACTCATGGCGTGAACTTAACAAATTTATTCTTCTGGTCTCGGTTTCTTTTTAATAACTTAATAACTTTTGTTACGAGAGTTTGAGGTCTTAACCTGATAGCTGAAACTGAACATTAATCCTAAATACAGCGAGAATGCCTTAGATTTAATTAGGATCTACTTATTTTCAAAAATTGTTTTTAAATACAAGTGAGAGAGCGAGAGCCTTCATTTTGATTTGAGAGTATAGTCTGAGTCAATAAACACGAGAGTGTGAGATAAAGTCCTTTAGATGAGTATTTTCTACGGAATAACATTTTTTAAACGCCCATGAATTATTGAACCTCCGAAGATGACAAAATTATATACCGATATTCTGCCATATCTTGATTTAAATTATATTTCAATTTACACTTATTTTCTTACTTGAATATCAACTTAGAAATCCATTAGCTGTAGATTTACGTAGTAGCATTAGATAAAGGTAGATCGATTCTTGGTCCTTTGGGTTCAATAATCTTTAAAACTACACGATCCGAATGTGCACTTGCAGTCACGAATCATTTAGACATACTAAGTCGCGATCAATTTTTTGGCGCGGTTTCCTTAGTCTATACTGCGCAACACTAAAGGTACAATATCAACTTAATTGGTCCCCCTTTTCTACCCCACAAATATAATGGCAAATCAATCATATTTATCAGAGTAAAATATTGAACGCAATAAAATCATCTCAAAAGGGCGCACATTTATAAAAAATTCAAATATAGTCAATGCTCCGCAACCAACGGGTTTTCCCAAAAATACTCAAAATATTACTCAAAAGGCAGCGGGACTCAAAAAGGTAATAATCCAAAGTTTTCCTTGCGCCCCAAGGCAAACAACATAATAAAAACTCAATAAAATATAGTTTGACTCAAAGACCCCAACCCGATGTTACACTATCAGAGAAAGACCCTCTAAGTTAACCACAATGGCCAACGATCCAAAAACTTCAAAAGTCCTCGACGGCATCCACGGCTAAACCTGGTCATTTGCACGTTACCCACGTGGAGGAAACATTCAAATAGGCAGGGTGAGTAAAATGATTCATAATAATCAATATAGGAATCAATATATAAAATGGCGTCATTTTCATATTCAACATCATCATAATCATCAAGGAACATCAAAGGTCACAACATTATAAATTACATCAAAATATCACATAAATGCAAATGTAACAAGACTCGTGCATGTGGTACCAATCAACATAATTCAATGAACACTGGGCCATCAACCCTCCATAGATCCACAACAGTAGGATCGATTCTACTCGAGAACTGGAGCACAATAA
Organism: Lathyrus sativus; assembly: GCA_963859935.3. Lineage (NCBI taxonomy): Eukaryota > Viridiplantae > Streptophyta > Magnoliopsida > Fabales > Fabaceae > Lathyrus > Lathyrus sativus. The sequence goes on along the minus strand of OZ012737.1, from coordinate 261,217,332 downwards.
AATACCTCACATCCGCACAATGGGAATGAAGCCACAAAGATCAAGGTCCTGAACCGAAGTCCGGATGCACATGAATGCATGATGCACACGTCAATATAATCCTCATAATAATCTCATTAGGTGCATCATCATTCATCAAAATCATCATAATAATCATGTCATCATATAATCATCAAAAGTCATGAAATCAACATCACAAACGATCACAATTATTCATGGAATCATCATACAATCATGTAATAATCACATATAAATCACAGTCATACTCATGGTAATTCATTGGAGAAATTACAACATCAAAACATCAAGACATCACTGCACAAGATCAAAATTCGTGAAACTCTGCTACATTCGCTAGCAAGTTTGTTGTGCGAATCTGGGACGAATGTTCCCCGTGCAAAGCATTCTTCGCTGTGCGAACCCGCGATTACAGCAAATCGCTGTTATGCACCAGCACCAACACCAGACTAAAAACCTCTAGGATTTCCTTCCCCAATGCCCTAAAAATATCCCTAAATCATTCCTAAGGTATTACAGCGATAAAGGCACAAAATCTACGAATTATTAGGCCAATCCCGTATCATATTTACGCCTCCAATTCCCATAATTCCCTTACAACTACACCACAATCATTAGAGTTCTCACTATCCAATTACCCTACAGGGTTGAAACTTCGACAACAGATTTGGCCATGAAGGCCTACTTTCCCTCAAACCCAAATCAACCTCAAACCTATCAGACCATCAGTTCAAATCCCTCTACGGTTAAAACCTCAACAATAGATTTTGACCACGAAGGCCTAATTTCCTTAAATTCGATTTAAATACATTGAATCACATGTTGAAAACAACGAAGGCAATACTCCCCAAACCTTAATTGCCAACTCTAAGCCTTTCTCCTTGTTTCTTGGAAACTTTGCGAAGCTTTTGCCTCAATACTTGAAGGAATACCATGCAGTTTCACAATCTCATCAATATACAATTCGACCGGCTTCTATAACGAATAATTGATCCTCATCGGTATAAAATGAACCGATTCGGTCAATCTATCAACGATCACCCAAATTGAATCATATCCATTCCAAGTCTTCGGTAGACCTGTCACAAAATCCATAGAAATGTTATCCCATTTCCACTCTGGAATATTCAGTGGTTGCATCAGACCTAACGGTCTTTGATGTTCAATCTTAGACTTCTGACAAGTCAAACAAGCATACACAAACTCTACAACTTCCTTCTTCATCCCTGGCCACCAAAACAATTTCCTCAAGTCTTGATACATCTTTGTGGCACCCGGATGAATACTTAATCGACTTTTGTGACCTTCCTCAAGAATACTTAATTTCTAGCACATATAGAACACACACTCTATCTCTGAACCTCAGCACACCATTCTTATCGACCTGAAAATCACCCCTGTTATCGCAACTTAGTATGTCTAAATGATTCGTGACTGCAAGTTTTTGGCACCGTGTAAGAATTGTGCCAAAATAAATTTGACTTTCTCTTCACCTACTTTGAAAGTTAGCTTACCTTTCTTTACATCTATAATGGCTCCGAATGTAGCTAAGAATGGCCTTCCTAATATGATAGGGGTGTTGGCATCCTCTCTTGAAAAGCAGAAGCTCATCCCAATAATAATGTTTAAGATCGTGGAAGAATTTTTTCTTTTGTTGGTAAGTTAAATCTGGTTGAAGAACTCCAACTGCTAAGTAGTTAACAAAGTCAGCTTACCACGATAGTGTGGTTTTAGTAAAGATCGCTTCCACAAATTCTTCTGTTTTAGTCTCATTGTATGTTAAAGATTGTTCAACCGTGTTTTATAACTGAGCTCTGAGTCTCTCATAAGGAAATTCATCATTGATAGGTGTCCCTACCGCGAAAATAAGGTGCCGGCAAAACAGAAGAGTCACCACCTTTCGTTATTTATCCCTCAGAACGGGAAAGGAAACGATCGGACAAACCTGACGAAAAGGTATAAGACAAGGACATCGCAACCGTTGTCGGGGTTCGGGAGTCGGTTACGCAAGGGGAAGGTATTAGCGCCCCTCACGTCCATCGTACTCGATGGGATCCACGCTTGTTATGTTTATTTGACGGGTTGTTTTAACTATCTACCTATCAAGGCTGGCTTAAAAAGAAAAGAAAATGACTCGGCAAAGCGTCGCACTTTATGCCTACGTATTCTCATCAGAGAATGAGAAATCAGAGTCAATGTAGTTCGGCTAACTACGGGTTACGGGGAAGGTGGCTCGCCAATACATCAGTATTGTGCCTACGTATTCTCAACAGGCTTGAGAGATCAGAGCTTACGTAGTTCGGGATAATACGTATTACGGGAATTCAGATTCATCTGTTTTATCGAGTAGGGTTAACAAACAGTTCCAGCAGTTTGGCGTAGCAGCTCGACCCTTGGAGACTTAGGCGTTACCGTTTGCGGTAGAACTGAGAGTTAACGACACTCTATTCTTCAAAAAAGCTTCCTTTGAATTATGGGCCCACGGGGAAAAAAGGTTTGAAGTTTGTTTTCTGTCTTTTACGGAAGAAGTGTTTTTTATGGATGTTTGCATGTCACCCAAAGGGTGCCATACTAAACATCCAGCCTGTTGAAAAGAAACTCTCCAACAATCCTTTCTCAGATAGCTTAAGGCTCGTAACGCACGACATCAGTTAATCTTTATTACTGTATTTTGATTTGTTTTGAGATGAGAAGAGAGAACGAACAGGCTCAACTAAAGGGAGACTATCAAGTCCTAATGTTGTCATGCCAAGGATTCATCCTATGGTTGAGGTTTGAAACGGGGAACTCCTAGAAGTTATCATGCATAGGTTTCAACCTAAAGTTCTAATCATCACTTCCTTATCAAAGGAAGTGAGATTCCTAAGGGATCATATCAATGATAAACAGAAACAGATAAAGCATCAGCTTAAATAGTAAACAGTAAACGACTGTAAAATGCATGCAATACAAGTGAGGGAGGAAATGTGTGTGGGGCAGCAGCCTCCACAAGCTCATCTCAACCTCAAGCCAGATATGAGTAACTGTAATCATACAGAAGAAATAACATGCTATCAAGCAGACACAATAATAACTGCAATCATACAGAGGAAATAAAATGCTATAAAGCAAGCACCAACCACATAGCAAAGGGAGCTGGGCTCTACCGAATACCCGCAAGCAAAGCCACACAGTAAAAATACAAGCAGAGGGAGCAACTCAACCTCTAGTGCAATCATGCTCCTAGCTTGAGTTAATCTAAAAATGAACTTATTCTAATGCATCAAGCAAATCAAACAAGTCACATCAATACAGTTGCACAGAAAGAAAACAGACAGGAAAGAAAGCAGATCAACCACTTCCACAGCCTCACAGTAAAGCTCTTCTGACATCAGTTCAGTCCTCAGCCTTCAACTGCCCTTCAAGGCTATCATCTTCAATAGCAAGTCTCAACTTGCTTCTTCAAGCTTTCAATACATCAAGCATAAGTATCAACTTATTCTCTTTTCTTTAGGCCTCAGCCCCAAAGTGAACTCCACCATCAGGCTTCAATCCCAATTACAAGTATTAACTTGTTCCTTCATGCACTCACTACATTAAACACACACAAGTATCAACTTGTTCTTTCTTCTTCCTCAAGCTTCAGCTCTTTCTTCCTTACAAGTATCAACTTGCTCTTCCTGATCTTCAAGCTTCAGCTTCAATGGGTAGTCTTCAAACACAAAGAAGTAGCAACCTCTAGCATTCAATCTTCTTCAAGCAAGGAACTCCATCCTCTAGCAAGGGAGAAAACTTCATCTATCAAGAGCAAAGTTGGATGATTGGTAGCAGAGTGAAAACCAAAGGTCACCACTGAGCATCCTATCATCAGAGAAAGGGACCCTCAAAGGTTCTACCAACTTTGCAAAGAGCCACGCATCCTACCAAATGAGGGATGAGGCCTTTACAAGGGGACCTTACATCATAGGGAATAATGTAAGTGATCAACATCTTCCATGTTTATGAAGGAAGGGAATCTATCTAGAAGCTCTGCCTACAAAACCCTAATCTTAACACTTAATCAACACTACACCAAAAGAAGGGAAGATCTTCACATCCAAGCCTCTTCATTCAATCCATGGTAGCCCAAGCTTGTCTTCATCACCATCCAAGAGCAAGAGAGAGAAAACCCTAATCTAAGGGAACTAAAGAAGTCATTGTAATTGAATTAGTGCATTAGAATCATTTAAACTAGCACTTAAACTAAAATCAACCAAAAATAGCAAACTACATTGAAAATTCCTACAAAAATTCTTAAGGGACCCTAATTCAATCATGAATCTACCATACAAAAAATCAGAGGTTGAATCATCCACCAAGTTCTAAAAATAAGACCTACATCACAAGGTATCAACCATAAACCCTAAAAATGGAGCTCTTAAAGTTTCAACCTAAAACTACCACTTACATTCATCAAAAAAATGTGAGAAAAATCTAGGGGGATCATGCATATCTATGCTAGATACACATAAAAAGTCAAGGCCAAAATCATCATCACATGATCAAACCAAATTCAACAAAATCAACCATCAAACATGATTATTTTAATATCAATTAAAATGTAAAAATTCCCATAAAATCAGAAAATGCGTGGAATAATAATATTTTTTATCTCAAAAATACTAGATTCAATCATGAATCTATAGCAAAAAGAATGGGATTAATTGAGTTATTTTTCCATTTTTTATGAATTAATCAATAACCATGAATAAAATGAAAAATAAAAGAAAATCCAAGGAAAATAAACAAACGCGTGGTGCAGAAAGCAAGGCCATTCAGTTCAAATCAGGGTTGGGCCCAAAAAGGGGGTGCAAGTAGCATCTATTGCATAAAGCCCAAAACCATCAGATTAATGAAACGCTGCGTTTCATTTTAGTTCAGAAATCCTTCATAAAATGAGAACCATTCGTGGCCGTTGGATGGGGTCTTCAGTCCAAGTCAACCCAAGATCTAATGGCCATGGGATCATCTTCCCCAATTTGAATCTCTGAAACTCAGGCCACCTGCGCGCCAGAGTCACCGCCGGTGACATTTTCCGATCAACATTCCACAACCCTAACTTTCTATAGAATCCACCATAGGCCACGATTCCTTGATGAATCTTGTTCAAAATTTCCTCAGGAATCCATTCATGCCCTCAATTCATTCTGAAACCTCAAGATTCGCAAGAACACCATCTCAACCGAAAATGGAAACAACCCTAATTGGTCACTAATCTTCAAATTTATGATCCATAAACCTTCCTACTCCGTTCTACTATGCACCTACCACACTAATTCCTCTTAATTCTACCTAAATTAAGCCATGGAACAAGAGTTGCATACCTGGTAAAATTGAGCAAACAGAGGGGTTGATTCTTCAACTCAACCTTCAAGAGCTTGCAGAATCCTTCCTTAACCTCTAACCAAACTTCTGTATGCAATGAAATGGATGGAAATGCTCTGGATTCTTGGAACCAATTCTGAGTTGCAGGTGAAGAAATCTGAGAGCAAGAACACTATTCAGCCACGAATTTGCCTTGATTATAATCTGGAATCAATTACTAGCATCCATGGAAGTGATTGCACTCAAGAAAATGGATGGAAAGTGAAGAAAATAATGTAACCGAATTCAGTTGCAAGCAAGAAATTTTCAATCTCAATCTCTATTCTCTCCTTCAATTATCACCAACCTTTGATTTGAACCCCTTCTACATCATATATAGAACATGTATGGATGATCTAGAAAGCTCTAGATCCCTCTAATGAGAAATTCAATTTCTCATGTCATGGAAAGTTCATCTCATGGTGTGTTCATAACAGCTCATGTTGGCAGCTTGTATTCACCCTCATTCTCTTCCAATTTCTCTCCTAGTGGTATTTTGGATGTGTTTGGATTGAAAGGAACCTTGGTCATGCCTTGCACATTGGTTTGGCAAATGTTACTTATGATGTAAGTAACTACTTTTCAAAGCAAGTCCACAAATTAAACCTCAAGTCAAAATTGTGGCAATGTCAATGTTCTTAAAATGTGTTTTAGAATCAAAATGACATATTACATGCCTTGGTTTAGACATGTAGATCAAAAATCCCAATTTCCATCTTTGGTTCATTTGAAAATCATCCTTATTTTAAGCCATTTTTGTGATTTTGAGCTACAAGCAATTCCAACCTCTCATGACCTCTTGGCTAGCCTTAAAACATCATTTTGAACAAGTTTGATGTTGGACATTTTCCCATTTGAAGCTTGCAAATAGGAGTTATGGCCTTATGATTGAAATGACCTATAATATCCAAATGACCAAAATACCCTTGACTTGTCAAAGCCATAACTTGAGTTCTACAAATCCTATCAAGGACTTCTAGTACTCTATAGAAATCTATGAGGATAAGGAACAACATTCATGTTTACCAAAAGTTCATAGGAATCATCCTTATAGGGCAAACGTTTCATGCAAGTTGGACAACTGTCAAGCTCCAAATTCACATACCTCAGATGACCTGTAACTTGTCAAAGTCATAACTTGAGTTCTACAAATCCTATCAAGGACTTCTAGCACTCAATTAAAGCTAAGATCATTCTCTACAACATTCATGTTGGGGGCAATATGAGATGACAATCACATCTTGAGTTGAATTGCCTTGAAGATAGGGGTCAAACTAGGGGATTTTACACTGTCAAGCCTTAGAAACCTTAGCTTGAAACTTCTCAAACTCTTCAATCATGATGAGTTATCCTTGGAATCATCCTTATAACATCTTAATGTATCAATCCATGATCACATGGCTCTTGAATTAAGTCTCAACCTTCTCCAAATCATCAGTTGACTTAGGGTTGACACAGTCAAACCCTAGCTGCACCACTCATTGCTGAGCCTTCTTAATCTTGCATAATGACCTGTCTAGGCCTCAAAGTGATCTTCAAAATTTCTCATGAGCTCTCTCAAGACCTCAAGTATAACTTCATGGCTTCAGAACCATCTGATGATCTTCCCACAACTCTCAAGTTAGGAGACCTACACACTTGGTTTCAATCACTCTCTCTGAGGCTCTTTTAACTTCTCTGACAAGGATATCAACCCTTGAACACTTGAATAACCTTCTTAGCTAGCTTCATAGTCTTGTGTAGCTCTTGATCGATAATCATACCTCTTGATCTCCTGCATACATGTCAATGAAATGCAAATGATAATGCTAATGTGAATGAAATGAAACATAAGCTAGGTAAGGAAATGCTGGGCAAATTTTGGGGTGCAACAGCTGCCCCTATTCAAACGGCTTGGACCTGACTGGGTGAGAAGCGAACGGATCTCAAACAATCAAGGTACGAGATGGTTGAATACCAACAAACCCTGAAATTTGCCAACTGCACAAGTACACGGTACTCTGAGCGGGACAAATCTTCGGAAACTGAAATAATAGTTGCACGGCAACGGGCTGGAGAAATACTGATCTGAATCTCCGTCAGGATGATTCTCTGATTTATATGATATCATTGTGTCCTCAAATCATTGAAGGATCACTGGTTGCACGGTAACTGGTGATTTGCCAACCGCACAGGTAAACGATACTCTGATTGGTAGGAACATCTTCAAAACTAAATATGATAGTTGCACGACAACTTGCTGGGGAATTGGTCACTCGGTAACCGGTGAAGGGTCTAATCTCGAATCTCCTTCAGGATGATCCTCTGATTTTGCTGTAGATCTTCGTCCTCAAGTCATCAAGGGGTCACTGGTCACTCGGTAACCGGTGATACATAGCTGATATTGCCGTCAGGCATTCTGCGGCACGACGGCAGAAGAATTCCTCGGGACTCATCAGGTCATTTAGGAACCTTTTTAACAATTCAGTTAATTATGCCATCGGGCATTCAAAGACAATTTCGGGCATCAGCCGGACTTCGTCAGCAAATCTGAACTAGAATCCTCGGTCAATCATGAACCAATAGGGATATCCAAATTTCTGCCATCAGGCACTCCGCATCAGCTGAGGGAACTGCGTCGACATCACAGTTGGATTTCATCAGTAAGTCTTCAAATGGGATCCTTAATCAATCAGGAACTACTAAGGATATGCAATCTTTTGCCGTCAGGCACCCTGCGTCAGCTAGGCAAACTGCTTCGACATTGCAGCTGTCGCTACTGCGAAAATCGGCGCCGGCTGAACAGAAGAGTCGCCACCGTGCGTTATTTATCCCACGGGAGGGAAAGGAAACGCTCAGAGTAAACCTCGCACAACACGGGAAAGGTATGGTCGTCGCAACCAAAACCTGGGTTCGGGAGTCGGTTACGCAAGGGGAAGGTATTAGCACCCCTCACGTCCGTCGTACTCGACGGGATCCACGCTTGTTTTCGGGTATGGATTGTTATTCTATCTAAACTAAAGGTCAGGGTTAAAAAGGAAAGAAAACGACTCGGCAAAGTATCGCACTTTATGCCTACGTATTCCCGTCTGGAACGAGAAATCAGAGTCAACGTAGTTCGCCTACCTACGGGAAAGGAAGGGAAGGTTGCTCGCTAGGATATCGCATCCTATGCCTACGTACTTCCACACTGCATGGAAGATCAGAGCAAACGTAGTTCGGGCCACGTACGACACAAGCTTGTCTTGGTTGATTTTCTTCCTTCTGAAAAAGGTTTTTTTTTATTAGCAGTCCAAGCGGACAAAAATGACGTCTTGATGAGTTCACATTCTTTTACGGAAGAAGTGTCTTTTATTGTGTTTGAAATTTTATTGTGTTTTCTGTTTGTTTTGAGGAAGAAGAGACAGAACTCTAACCTACGGTTGCGAAGGGAATCAAACTAACCTAGTGTTATCATGCATGGGTTAAGACCTAGTGTCTATCATGCTCCTCTCTTGCACAGAGAGAAACAGAGATCCTAAGGGAATAGACGGAAACAGAAACAATATCAGATATATACAGTAAAGCGGTAAAATGCATGGATGCAACAGTACAAGCGAGGCAAGGGAGTCCCACTCAACCTCGAACCTAGAAAACAATAGGCAAAAGTGAACAGACTTCACTTTCAGCCCAACAGGGTAAACAGCAAACAATACAATCCAGAAAACCAATCAATACATCAGAAATGAAATACAACAAAAATAAACAGCCACAGCAGCTCTGCACCACATCAGTCTTCAAGTCATCTCCAATCAGCTACAAGCTTCAGCAAGCATCAATCTCCATCTCCACAGCCTTCAAGCAAGGTCTTTGTCATCAATCTTCAGTCTACAAGGGCTTTTCTTCAAGTCCTAACCTCCAAGCTGAGGGATCAATCACAAGAGTGAATTGGGTGTTAAGCACTTAGTTGACCACCAAGGGTGGAAAACCAACTGCTACTAACACATAAGATATTTTCTCTCCAGAGTTCTATCCCTTAGACAGTAGCACCAAGCCTTCCAAAGGAAGGGGGTGAGTGTCTTAGAGAGACTCTGCATCACAGAGAGGAATGGAGGCAGTCAAGGCCTTCCATGTTTGAGAATCAAGCTTTCTAATCTAGAGCTCTGCCTAGCTCCTAAACCCTAATCTCCTCAACAGCTGCTAGCAGGAATCTCCTCATCAACTCTGGAAGTTGGTCTTCAAGCTCTGGATCTCCAATGGCTTCATCATCACAAGTCTTCAGCTCTCCCAATCCCCAAGCAATCCCAATACCCATACAGACAAACAATAATCCCCAGAGGGCACACCACACCAATCAATCAAATATAGACAGTAATATACCCATAGTAGTAGGGGAATCCTAGTGATTTCTAAGGGATCTAATAACTACCCATAGTCCCTATAGTCCCATATCTAAAATATTCAATCTCTAAGTCCTAAGGGAAATGATTCAATTCTCCTAAGTTATCACTTAAACCCTAATTTTGTTCATGTTGTTCTCACCTAAACAAATCACCTAAAATTAAGTTCTAAAAATGAGAATTAAATTTTATACACAAGCTAACATTCTATACTAATCAACCTAAAAAGAATGGGACAAAAATATTAAAGCATCTATTCAAACTAAAATTAACAAATTCATGTATCAAACTAAACAATATTTACACCTATTAAAAAGAAAAATATGTCAAAAATATGAAAATAAAATGAAATATAAATTTTTTTATGTGATATTTTTCTTAACAAAAATATGAATAATATGCAAAAAGAACCAATTAAAATCATGCATTTTTCTATTTTTTATGAATTTTCAAAGAAATAAAAAAATGAAAGAAATAAAGTGAGGAATTAAGTGGATGAGGGGTGCAGAAATTAATAAAAACCAGTTAAAATAAGAGATGGGCCCAGACTGGGGGGCGCGCATAGCAAGCGCGTCTGGGCCCAACGCATACTCAGAAAAAATGAAAAAAAAAAGAAAAAACATTAAACGGTGCAGAAAGCAATATTTCCAGTTATAATCTCATTGGGCCTTATGCTTGGGGGTGGCATTAGCAACGATGTTTGAGCCCAGTCAGAGAGCTTTAATGAAACGGTGCGTAGCACCTTCAGGATTTCCCTCCGTATTTCATTTAAATCAAGGCCATTGGATTTAGTCTCAGGTCAAGGTCAAGCAATAGATCCAACGGTTGTCCATCATTGTCCCCAATTGTCCTCTAGGGTTTCAGAAAAACCAGTCCCGTGCACGCACCTTCCATCTCCTTGATCTCTCTCCATTCACCATGAAATCACACGATACAAAAAGCAAAAACGATCCATTTTCTTCCCTCTACACAGCCATATCATCAGCTCCTTCTAAAACTCAACCAATAATCAAACCCGATGAGTGTAACATTCTGAATCCATCATTATCACCTGTCATCAACCATCTCAATTCTCTCCAATCTTTACCCTATCATGATCTACATCTTATGCTGAGTATTCTGAACTATTGAGCCAAGATTATAGGGCCATATCCTTGATGTTCTAAGCTCTAACAGAATTAGTGCACCATTGATAACCTCCATTAAACTTCTCCAAACTTTGTGAAATTCATCATCTAACTTATCCTAACAAATCTCTAACATGATGACTAAATTAAGCAATTCGAATGGATATACCAACCTGGTTTGATGAGGAAAACAGCTATGGAAATCTCTTGATCTGATGCTTGCAATGATTGGAACTTGATCCACACACTCAATTCTTGATTCTGTATGCAGAAATTCTGGCTCAAACCTCTTGGATCTTGTAATTGAAACTTTCTTGCTTCTTGGATGATTAACTTGTATGGCACGAGTTCTCTTCAATTCAACCAAATGCTTGTGTGGATTGTGATCTATGAATGATATTGATGATGATCAAATCAAGAAAAATGGAAATTGATGAAAGTTTGATGAAGTTTGAGAGGTTATGCAAAAATGGAAGAATTGTGTATAACTTGTGTTTTGATCACAATGATTCACCAACCATGGCATGGAGTTACTTCACTCAATATATAGATGAGAATAGAAAGCCCTAGAAGCTTGGAGAAACTTCCCATGCACACTTTCCCTTGGATTTGGATTATGTTTCTTCCTTTGTAAGCAACCTTGAATAACTCTCAAAATGTGAATCAAGCTCAAAATTCTACTTTAGCCAATGTTCTCATAATGATATTTCCATTCAAAATGACCCATAATTTCACCTCATTTGGCCAAAATATGAAAAATCTCATTTTTTTAGGTCATTTTTATTCATTAAATCCAACAATTTTGAAACCTTGTGCTATGAATCTTTCCAATCCCTAATGGTCACTTTTCTAGACTCAAAATGTCATTTGGAACAAGTTTTATGTTGTAAAGTTTTCCATTTGAAGCTTCCTTGTAGGAGTTTTGGGCATAGGCTTGAAATGACCTGTAATTCTCAAATGACCAAAATACCCTTTGCTTGCCAAGACCATAAGTAGAGTTCCACAAATCATATGAAGGCATACTATACCATTATAGAAAGCTAAGACAATGAGGAACAATTATTATGTTTACCAGAAATTCATTTGAAATATCCTTGAGGGGTAAAAATTGCTTGGAAGTCAAGTCACTTTCACAGACAAAATTTCAGATACCTCAGATGACCTGTAACTTGCAAGGACCATAACTTGAGTTATGTAAATCTCCTTGATGTCTTCCACCACTCAAATTAAAGGTCTTGAGATCCTCTACAAGTTCTATGTTGGCCAAGGATTCATTTGAAGCTTTCATTTTGACTTATCTTGCTTGGAAATTTGACCTAAACTAGGGGATTTTACACAAAAACCCTAATTTAGAAACTCCTCTTCTCCTTGATTTGTCTTGAATTCTTCTTGGCATACCACCATATCCTCTCCTACATGTCAAATGATGAACCCCACGTCTCTCCAATAGCCCTTAATGCCTTTCAATCAGTCAATTGACCTAGAGTTGACCCAAGGTTGACCCAGATGAAACCCTAGTTGACTGTCTTCAACTGCAATACTTATGATCACACCAATGACTTGTCTCCTTCTCCAAATGACTTTCTAAGTCCTCCATAATGTCTAGATACTCTCCATGTTCCATCCACAGCTCACAACTTACTTGTTGATCCTCAGCCACCCTCAGATAGGAGCTAGAACCCCTGCTTGATCCATTGACTTCTCAGCTTTCAAATTCTTTCTGATGACTTGAATGAGATTGAATTAGAATAATAACCTCTTGATAGGATCATAGAGATGAGGATAATGCTTGGTCCCCTGTTGGATGACTTACTATGCTATGCTATGCAGATGATTAGACTATGTACATGACTCTATATGCAAATGTTAATGATATTGAAACATAAACCAAGTGAATAAGGTTGAGCAAATTTTAGGGTGCAACAGCTGCCCCTATTCAAGCGACTTGGACCCGATTGGGTGAAGAGCCCGGAGCCTTCAGACATTCGCGGTACGTGACGGTTGAATACTAAGAACCCGGAAATTTGCCAACCGCAGAAATAAACTGCGCCACTGCTTGGGGAATGACATCCACTGCCTGGATCTGACTGTTACGGCAACCCACTGATCTCGTGCGACTGTGCTGGAGATGACTCGTCTTTTCCATCAAGAATAAATCGTCCACGTTAGGACTCACCTTTCCACGTAAGGAATAACCGTTCCACGTTAGGAATAACATTGTCCACGTTAGGACTCACCTTTCCACGTAAGGAATAACCTTTCCACGTTAGGAATAACATTGTCCACGTTAGGACTCACCCTTCCACGTTAGGAATGAACTTCTACTTCGTCAAACTCTTCCACGTAAGGAATACGTCTTCTTTTGAATCTGTCCACGTCAGGACTAAAATCTTCCACGTCAGGAATACAAGCCTCTTTCCACGTAAGGAATACTATCTTTCCACGTAAGGAATCACAATCTTTCCACGTTAGGAATTAATCTTGATATGTCCGCGTAAGGACTCATTCTTTCCACGTAAGGAATCACAATCTTTCCACGTTAGGAATTAATCTTGATATGTCCACGTAAGGACTCATTCTTTCCACGTAAGGAATCTATTTTTTTCCACGTTAGGAATCACCTCTTTCCACGTTAGGACTTATATTTCTTTCCACGTAAGGAATCTATTTTGACATGTCCGCGTAAGGACTCAATCTTTCCACGTAAGGAATACTCTTTCTTTCCACGTCAGGAATAAGAACTTTTTTCTTCCCCATAAGGAGCACGCTTCTTTCCACGTAAGGAATCAACTTGATCTGTCCACGTCAGGACTAGACTCTTCCACGTAAGGAATAAATCTTCTTCTCCACGTAAGGAATACCTTCTTCATCTGTCCACGTGAGGACTCTGACTTGATATGTCCACGTAAGGACTCAATCTTTCCACGTAAGGAAACCACTCTTTCTGATTTGTCCACGTAAGGACTCCCATCTTGATATGTCCGCGTAAGGACTCAATCTTTCCACGTAAGGAATCAATCTTTCCACGTCAGGAATGCTATCTTTCCACGTAAGGAATAAATCTGATATGTCCACGTAAGGACTCAATCTTTCCACGTTAGGAATCAAACTTTGCTCTGTCCACGTCAGGAACTGAAACCTCTCTTTCCACGTAAGGAATCATTCTTCTTTCCACGTTAGGAATCACCATCTTTCCACGTTAGAAATAAACTCGTCTTTCCACGTAAGGAATCTCCATCTTTCCACGTAAGGAATCTCCATCTTTCCACGTAAGGAATCTCCAACTCTTTCCACGTGAGGAAACTATTTTTCTTCCACGTAAGGAATGCTCTTGATATGTCCACGTAAGGACTCCAATCTTTCCACGTAAGGAATCACAATCTTTCCACGTAAGGAATTAATCTTCCACGTAAGGAATCCCCATCTTTCCACGTAAGGAAACAATTGTATCTTTCCACGTAAGGAATACATCATCCACGTTAGGACCCATCTTTCCACGTAAGGAATAACTTGTCCACGTTAGGACTACATCGTCCACGTTAGGACCCACCTTTCCACGTTAGGAATAACTCTCTTCTTGATTCGTCCACGTAAGGACTCCAATCTTTCCACGTAAGGAATAAACTTGCTCTTCCACGTAAGGAACTAAAACCTCTCTCTTTCCACGTGAGGAAACACATTTTCTTTTGATTTGTCCACGTAAGGACTCACATGTCGACTTGCTGAGGAAATAAACTTTGTCCATGTCAGGACTTAATTCTCCATTGATCCCAACCCACAAACTTCTTAGCACTGACGTGACAGCGACTTTGAGGCGGACTCTACTGGGGATATTTGGAAACCAAACTACCGGACGCCTGTTCTGATAACCGGCTGCACCTTCTGAAATTCTGATTCATGAAACCCCTGATGACAAATAACTCTGCCTGGGAATAAAGAGAAACTTATCCTGATAACTCTGTGGGGAATACTGCCGAAACTGACATTATCATTGAATGTCTCATGCCGAGATCTTGAACGTTTGGTAGTTCATTTGGGCAAGAGCTCTCTCCACTTGCTGGGATACAGAAACCTCTTCAGCAAAATAAATGTTGAAGATAATGCCAACTCCGCTGGGGATAGCCAGGTGCTACAGAATTATTCCAGCAAAATAAATGCTGGAAGAGTGAAGTCAACCCTGCTGGGGAATTGGGAACTTAACCAAGCACCTTGTTGAAGTAACATCCTGCTGGGGAACATAACTCTACTGGGGAGTAGCAGATGTGCCAAATATGATTGGACTTCTGCTGGGGAGTAAACTGATATTACACAGTATTCCTGACAAAATAAATGCCTGGATGCACAACCAACTCTGCGGGGATGGTCTTAATCTTCGAGTTCTACTGGGGGGAAAGAACACTTGCTGAAAGGAGAGAACTCCGCTTTGGGGATACTAACATGCCCTAGTCTATATTTTTTGCATAGCTTGCCCCTGAATCTGCAACAATTTTGGAATAGACCCTACAGCCTTTGTATCCTGACGGCCAGACATGGACTGCTTCGACATTTCGAACCTCGAAGAGGTGTTCTGAGAACATAACTTTCGTGCTTTTAGGGTGACCTGCCCCGGTCTCGCAATAATCTTTTGTCTCTAATCGACTGAGTCGTGGAGCACTGCCCATAGCTATGAGAGATTTGCCAAATCTTGACCTGACTGCCCCAGATTTACTGATTCTAGGATGACTGACCCTACCGGAACTAATCAGTATAGCTTGCCCCAGTTCACGAAACATTCGAGCATTATGCATTTTATCCTGATCATACCTTCCACTGTAGGAATCTTTCCTGTCGGCATGCGCTTACTCGCAAGTAACACAAGTTGTTCTGCATAAAAGATACATTAAACACAATGCATATAACAGTTTCAAAATCCAAGTCTGTTCACTGAAAAAATTTTGTGACATGTAATGAATCAATTATCAAAATGTCAATATGAAAGCTGGTAAGAGGAACCCTTTTAGAAGTCAGAATCGACGAGATCTTTACTGACGTATGCTCTTGATCAAAACCTGTTTCAATTAGGACTTTTTCGGGTTGTAACGTGGTCATGTTCACGGTTAGCAAGGAAAGATATAGGCTCAAAATTTATTTCGACCCACCCATTCTTCGTGATGTTCTCCAATCCTATGTTCAGCTAATCTGACTTCAACGTTCACCTATTAGAGGTAGAATGATAGGAGTGATGGTTCAGGATACCACACATTTTTTGTTTTTGAGTGACAGTCATTTGCTTTTCGTCTTTGGGTACCTAGAATCACACGACTTTGTCCTTTTCGAGGATTTTTTCTTTTCTTTGACAATCCTTTTCGTCTTTCGTTTTTTTCCATTCCCTAACTTTTTCCTGGACTGAGTATCTTTTGAGATTCTTTCGATTTTCCAGTCCAGCGGGATGCCCCTGTTTTTGCCTAAGTCATTTGTTTTCAAGCTTTGACTTAGCGGGCTTTTGATTCTTTTCGCTTTTCGTTTTTTTTCGAACAAGTCGTGTGACACTGGTTTGTCTGACTTTTTGTGGAATAATGTGACTGTTTCACTCTTTGTCGGTAAGGTTTAACCATTGCGGTTCTTTAGGCACGACCTATACAAGTGTGATTTATCCTCAACCGGACACTCTTTTCACGATTCGAACTCTTGGTCAAACTAACTGACACCTACCCTGCCCCGGGTTAAGATTTAGGGTTTTTTTCATTTTCAAAAAGAAACTCCTACTACTGGCTCGAAAGGGGTTATCAAGGGATTATCTTCCTTATATCTCTGGTGTTTATGGATTGAAGCAATGCCTGTATCTCATCAACAAGTTTTTATCCAAAAGCATACAATCGGGATATTATTCGTCATCTGTTTTCGTCATCCTCCCAAATTCCTGCTAAAACAAGCATTAAGCATTAAAGAAACACAAAGAGTGAACACGACTGGATTAATTCAAAACATGCATATTCATTTCGTTTATCGATATCAATTGAAAAAACAACAAGTTTTAAGAGCGAAATTTGCAATTACACAGAAAAGAACTACAAATGCGAAGACATGAACAAGATAACATGAAAAATGTCGGTGTCTCAGAACTGGACTTTCTGCACTTTGACTTATTGGCGAGTCAACCATCCTCAGAAACCATCATTAGGGGTAGCTTACCGCTGTCTCGATCTCCTTTCAACGGCCCGATCAAACCTGGGAAACTTTTTCATCACCCCGGCTTTCGCTTATATATGGCCTTGCACCACCTTGGGGACCCTATCAGAGAAGTTAATAACCCTGCTGTCGATTAAATCTTGGATGTTATGCTTGAACGCGTGGCAACCTTCAATATCATGTCCGGGAGCCCCGGAGTGGAATTCGCAGTGCCTGTTTGCATCATAGCCATCCGGTAGAGTGCCGGTTATTGGCGCCAGAGTTCTTTTCTCCACCAAGTTCAATCTTAGTAGTGTCTGTAACAAATCTGCGTACGTTGAGGGAGGCTTTTTAAACACCCTCCTTGGCTTCTTTCCCCGCGTTCTTTGTTGAGCCGGATACTGGCATCTTGTATGCTGCTGGCTTTGCTCGGACGATTCCTTAGGCTCACGCGTTATCATCCTTAAATTCAACCCTGGCATCGGCAACTGTTGTGGACATGGGGACTTAGTTTCCAGTGGCTCTGGGATATACCTCGATTCGTCTGCAACCTCTGGCGGGGAAATGGGAATGTCAGTCCCTGAAACTTTTATGCCCCCCGGTACAAACTCAATTATTTTCTCATCCAGCAAATCTTGGATCTTATGCTTAAAAGCTTTGCAGTCTGCAATGCTATGCCCCGGTGCGCCGGAGTGGAAGGCACAATGGGCGTTCAAGTCATAGTCTGGTGGCGGCTGCCCTGTCAGTGGGACCAAAATGTGGGGCTCAACCAGTTGAAGTCGGAACAAGAGTTGCACCAGCTGATCATAATCCACCGGGATCTCATCAAATATTCTGCTAGAAAACCTCATTCTCTTACCACACCTCCTTGAGTTATCCTGCAAAATCAATCGCGACTGCTGACGAGGAGAATCCTGAGCTTCGAATCGTGGAGAGGGTCTCTTAAGCCTATCCTGCATGGGTAGCGGTTCTTCAGACCCCTGAGGAGCAGACAAGTCAGCCGCGTCTTCAGACATTTGCCCTCCTTCTCTTCTGAGTACGTTCCTTAATATTTCAGCCATCAACCCCATCTGTGCCTTCAATCGGCAGTTCTCTTCTTCTAGCGTCTCCTGATTCGAGCGCAATGCTTGCATATCTTTCGTGAGCTGCCCCAGCTGGCCTCAAACATCCGTTAATTCTGCTTGAACCCGCCTGATGTCTATCCCCACAAGTTGGCGTATGCGGCCTGGGAGAAAATCTTGATTCTCTAGCTGAGCAAAATCGGCAGCCCTATCATTAGCCCGTGCAATCAGAGGCTGCACCATATTCTGCAACTGTTTCTGACTCTCGGCCATGGCTTCCATTACCTGTATGAGCCGCATTATGTTGTCGTGCACCTCTTAAATCTCAGTCTGATCCTGACTCATGACTTCCTCACTGCTGAATCTGGTTAAATGTCAGGGAATTCTTCGGCCGCTAATCTGGGAAGACCTGGAAGATACAGGGGATGAGATACAGTTTAATAATTACCTGTAATGCAATAGGAATATGAATGCAATGCAATGTGTGTGTTTGTGCATTAGGGAATGGCATTCCCCGATTCTAGTGTGAAGGTGCCAGTGCGGTGACAATGCTAGCAATACAAAGATCGGAGCTGAATCACAGAAAGCCTCATATATTGCGGAGAAACCAATAAGCCAAGAATACAATATCACTGAGAGTACAACGAGAAGGCATGACCTCAACCAACAATCCTGGTGATGGTCAGCACTATGCAAATAAAGAATACAAGTTACTACGTGAAATGATCAAACACTCCCATAAGTCTGGTACTCTTCTAGCAACTTCTTGGTCTCCGGATGACTTGGTTGGGTAAGCAGCCCTTCAACAAGTTGGTTTCTTCTCTTGAGAACACGCCGCACGTCTCCGGCAGTTTCTTCCCATGCCCCCTCTCCGAAGCGATCTTCTAACTTCCGCTTCTGAGACATGGCTTCGTTCCTGCCTTCAATAGCCTTGTTCAACGCCTTCTGGAGACTATACCTGGACATCACTTCTTCTTCACACTTCTTGATGCTGGACTTTAACTGCTCTTCGAGGTCGGAAATTTGCTGCTTCAACTTATCCTCCCTCTTCTTATTGTTGGTGAGCGTAGCATTCCAAGTCTTATTGCAAGAAGAGATCTCTCGGTGTGCTGCGTCGAGCGCTTTCTTTTTGGATTCGAGCATGTCATGGGAGCTTCTGAACTCTTGCCCCAGACGCTCGCGCTTCCTTCTCTCCTCAGTCAACTCAGCCCCTAGTCTGTTCATTAGCTCAATCTGATGTTGGAAAGCATGCACGACCTTGTTTTTCTCGCTGCGTATCTGGGCTAGCTCCTGCTCTAACCCTTCGTTAATCTTTATTAAGGCTTCTTTCTCTTTCACCACTTGCTCGTAGGCCTCCCTAGAAACAGTAGTTGGCTCTGCTACCGGAATAGTAACAAGGACTGGTGCATCTGGAAATGGCATCCGCAGCTGACTTGCTCTCTCCTGGATCCAACCTCTGTAAGGTGCGTAAGCCTGACAGTCATTCTTCCCTAACAACGGCTTCCCTCTTCGGTTAATACGCGTCCAGGCATGCTGCAACTTGGCTAATAACTCCCCCTTCACGTCTCCGGTGAAGTACAGAGATTCTTGTACTTCTTCCTCCCTTGGCGGGTTCTTCAGCGCATATCCGAACTGACGGACCAACAAAGATGGGTTGTAGTTGATACACCCTTTTCTTCCTATCAGCGGGACATTAGGGTACCCAGAACAACTAAAGATAAGCTCAGATCCCAGCAGATCTCTATCAAACCATTCAACGTCTTCAGAAGTTAACCTCATCATATGCTCTGGCCAGTCGGGCGTGATTGCACTATCCACGAAAGGTCCCCTCGAGGGAAGATGGCTCTTGAACCACATATACAGCAAAGGTACGCAACAAGAGACGTTCTTGCCTCTCCTGTTTTCATTCCTGTAGTGCATCGAATGGTAAAAGTCCCCGATCAGCGTTGGTACTGGGTTACCAGCAGCAAATAGATGAAATGCATCCATGTCCACGAAGTTTGGGAAGTTAGGGAACATCACTATCCCATAAATGCAGAGGGCCAAAATAGCGTTAAAGACTACCCAACACCCATTCTTGGCGTACTCTTGAGCCTTACCAACCAGAAACTGAAGAGAAAAACCCGGAACCCCTCGCCACGCAGTCATCAACAACTCAGAAGGATTCATATGCAGGGTCTTGGCTAAATCCTCCAACTTGGGCTCAGCGGCTGAGTGAAAAAAAGGAACTGCATTCTGAACTGGCAGCTCAGTAAACTCTACATACTCCTCCATGGTAGGCCCCAAGATAAAGTCCACAAACGTGAAACATCTCAAAGCCGGGTCATAGAATTGCATTAAGGTGTACAGCCCATTCAATTCATCATCAGTAGACCTGCGAACTAAACTCAACAGCCGTCCGTAACTCTGCCTAAAGTTCCTACGGACATCCTCATCTGCAAGAGAAATCAGACCCAGGAGTGGAGTAATATCGGGGACAGGTAGCTTATACGCAACTGTCATCCTCAAACCAGCCATGATCACTACTCAGAAGTCCAGACACTAGAACCGGGGGAATGCAAATGCACCTGCAGCACAGACACACGTTAGTAGGATGCAATGATGATGAGTATGCAAACAATGCAATGCAAGTGACATGCAACAGGGACCAAATGTTGTAGCTGAATAGCCTGAACCATATCAAGAAGTCTCAGATAGACTTTCTAGAAGTCCTCAAACCCTGGTCTCAGATAGACCTAAAACAAAGCTCCAACAAAGGTCTCTGACAGACCTCAAACCATAACTCCAACTGGTCTCTGGTAGACCTCAAAACTCTCCAACTGGTCTCTGACAGACCTCAGAACTCTCCAACTGGTCTCTGACAGACCTCAGAACTCTCCAACTGGTCTCTGACAGACCTCAGAACTCTCCAACTGGTCTCTGACAGACCTCATAACACATCTCCAAATGGTCTCTGACAAACCTCATAACACATCTCCAAATGGCCTCTGACAGACCTCATAACTCTCCATAAATACCCAGGATCTCTGATCAAGAAATAACCGGTATCTGAAGGTCTAGTTACCTGCATAACCCCAAACCCTCTCACAGGTGGATGTCCTAGTAACTGACAAAGGTATGGCATCCTATGCGGTCGTCGGCGTCACAGACTTTCAGGGTTGATGATACGATTCCCAGAAGGAGTGGCATCATCAAATCCTGAAGAGGCCTCACTTAGCCAACTTCCAAATGATCGGTCCCCAGAGTCGACAATCCAACTAACCAGCAACCCGAGCCACCCAAAGGGCAGGACAGGAGGCCAACCAGAAGAACCTCGTCTGAGCGTAGATTTCACGGGACACTAGGACATGCAAAGCACGTGCGCGCCCACTAATCTCTACTCTAAGTCTAAGGTGCACTCAAGCCCAGGTCCGGCTTCTCACTCAACATCAGAACACCCGTCACACCCCAATACAGCAATAATAATCAATATATATAATGCTGAAAATAAAGGTCAGAAATATAAATCCATACAAAATCCTCGACGGGAAAACAAGCGTTAGGATTGACTCTCTTAAGGGACGTTGGATCCCAAATGCATAAGAACTATCGCAGTCCTTAGCAGCCAGTGGACGTTGGATCCCCAGCAGAGTCTCCAGCTGTCGCTACTGCGAAAATCGGCGCCGGCTGACAGAAGAGTCGCCACCGTGCGTTATTTATCCCATAGGAGGGAAAGGAAACGCTCGAGGTAAACCTACCGCAAAACGGGGAAAGGTATGGTCGTCGCAACCAAAACCTGGGTTCGGGAGTCGGTTACGCAAGGGGAAGGTATTAGCACCCCTCACGTCCGTCGTACTCGACGGGATCCACGCTTGTTTTCGGGTATGGATTGTTATTCTATCTAAACTAAAGGTCAGGGTTAAAAAGGAAAGAAAACGACTCGGCAAAGTATCGCACTTTATGCCTACGTATTCCCGTCTGGAACGAGAAATCAGAGTCAACGTAGTTCGCCTACCTACGGGAAAGGAAGGGAAGGTTGTGTTAGAACACAGATTGGTTCTTAATAATTACTCTTTGTTTTGATGATAACTGTTAGGAAATTTATATTTAAGAATTATATACTCTAAAATTTGTTTGAGAGTTTTACTGCAGATTATAATTATATTAACTCTCTAGAAGCAAATCTGCTTTGAATACAAGAAGTTATTCTAAATCTGAAGCGCCAGATGCATCTTACAGAAGAATCTGCTTGCTCCTTACAGAAGATCCTGAGCGTAGTCTCCAGAAGGATCTGAAGAAAGAAGCTCCAGAACATTCTGAGTCAGAAGCATCTGAAGATAGCCAGAAGCATCTGAAGATAATCAGAAGCATCTGAAGCTGAAGCATCAGATGTATAGAAGAATATTGATTGAAGAGTTTCTCAAAGCATTGATCTACAGAAGTTTCTGAAAGTACCTACGCTGCCAAGTACTGAAGTTCTGTGTCAAGATGCTCTGATGATCAACACGCTAGAAGCACACAAGCTGCAGAAGACTCTGATACAGCATAGTTCTGAATCTCATCAGAAGACTATGATCCATTCAGACTCTGAAGAACTTGCTGAAACTGAAGAAGTGTTTTCAAGAATGTATCCGTTGGAATCATTCAACGTCTCTTTCCTTATTTGTGCTAGACACACTTACACAGACAAAAAGGATTTATCTGTGCCATCTATTTCAAGGAAAGGTTAGTACATGTGAAGACAAAAAGGCTCAGACATTTTGGACTCTCTTTTCAACGTGGATAATTGAGTTGCCTATAAAAGGAGTCTCTCACTTCATTCTTCAGTTACACACTCTTGAGCTACACACTTGCTGAAAAGAAATCACATATTCTTAAGCTCTCATTCTTATTCTTCATAGAATCTTATTGTACTTAAATCTTAAGAGAAAAATCACTGTTGTGATTATAGCTTTATAGAAGCATTAAAAACTCTTGTATTTAATTTACATTGTTTGTAAAGGATTTTCCTTAAGAGGATTCAGTGTGAATCAGTAGCTCTTGAGAAGACTAAGAACTGTAGTTCTTAGGTGATACTATTGTAATCAGTTTGATTTAATAGTGGATTAAGTCCTTGTTGAGAAAGGCAAATCACTCTGGAAGGGTGGACTGGAGTAGTTGTTTAACGAACCAGGATAAAAATAATTGTGTGATTATTTTCTAGTATTAATTTTCCAAACTTATTCAACCCCCCCCCCCCCCTTCTAAGTTATATCTCACCTTCAGTTGGCATCAGAGCTCCGGTTCTGAGTGTGCTATCACTTAACAGTGTCAGTAAAGATCCAGAGGAGATATACTTTGATCTATATATTTATTTGTTATCATGGCTGATAATTCAATGTCAAATATCAACAATAAATATGAAGAGAGGGATAGGATCAGTACCAAACCTCCAATGTTTGATGGAGAAAAATTTGACTATTGGAAAGATAGAATAGAAAGTTTTTTTCTTGGGTATGATGCTGATCTTTGGGATTTGGTCATTGATGGATATGTACATCCTACTGGAGAGGATGGCAAAAAGATTGATAGAAAATCAATGACTGAAGTGCAGAAAAGAGACTTCAAGAATCACCACAAAGCCAGAACTATATTGCTTAATGCAATCTCTCATACTGAGTATGAGAAGATTACTAACAGAGATACTGCTCATGACATGTTTGAATCACTCAAAATGACTCATGAGGGAAACTCCCAGGTTAAAGAGACAAAGGCTCTGGCGCTCATACAGAAGTATGAGGCATTTAAAATGGAAGACTCTGAAAATGTAGAAACTATGTTTTCTAGATTTCAGATTCTTACAGTTGGTCTGAAAGTTCTGGACAAGGGCTACTCAACGTCAGATCATGTCAAGAAAATCATCAGAAGTCTTCCCACCAGATGGAGACCAATGGTGACTGCATTGAAGATGGCAAAAGATCTGAACAAGATCTCCTTAGAAGAACTTATCAGTTCCTTGAGAAGCCATGAAATTGAGCTGGAGGAAGATGAACCCCAGAAGAAAGATAAAGGTAAATCCATAGCTTTAAAATCTAACAAAACTGCTAAAGCTTTGCAGGTTATTCAAGAAAGCTCTGAAGAATCTTCTTCTGAAGAAGAAGATGAGTTGTCCATGCTGTCCAGAAGGATTAACAAACTCTGGAAGCACAAGGGAAAGAAGTTTAACAACTTCAGAAGATCTGACAACAGAAAAGAATCTTCTAGTCACAGAAGATCTGCTAAGAAAGAAGTGGTGTGCTATGAGTGCAAAGAACCTGGGCACTACAAAAATGACTGCCCTAAACTTCTGAAAGAAAAACCTAAGAAGAAGTTCAACAAGAAGAAAAAGGTTCTGATGGCAACATGGGATGACTCAGATGAGTGTGAGTCATCTTCTGAATCAGAAGAAGAGTGTGCAAACGTTGCACTGATGGCCAAGACAGAGGATCAAGAAGAAGGTACCTCTGGATATGAATCAGAATCTGAATCTGATGATGATGCAGAAGAGGTAATGAACAATCTTACCAAAGAAGAACTCATTAAAGTTTTAACAGAAGTTCTTAAAAGTTACAACTACATCAAACTCAAATACAAAAAGCTGAAAAGCAATCTTGAATCTGAGATTGATCTTCTGAAAACAGAACATGTTGAGCAGAAGGAAATAAATTTAAAAATAAAAAATGACTTTGATAAAACTCAACAAGAATCTGATTCTGAAACTAAGTCTTGTGAAAATATTTTAGAAAAATATGACTCTAGTTTTTAGAGGTTTCTCACTAAGAGCATAGACAAAAGCAAGATGGCTTCCATGATCTATGGTGTTAGTGGAAACAACAGAAGAGGCATTGGATATGAGTCTTCATCTGGAAGCAATCCAAAACCTGTTGACAAACTTTTCATCAGGAAGACACCTCTGTACTCTCAATTCAAATTTGGTCATCTGAATGACATTAAACACACAAGCTCTGAGAAGAGTACTTATGTGTTTAAACCAAAGGCAAGTCAGAATAAACATTATGTTGCAAAACAGAAGTTTAGACAAACTTGCAAACCAACTAACCCCAAAGGACCCAAGAAGATCTGGGTACCTAAAGACAAAATAATTCCTATTGCAGATGTTCTTAGCAACAAAGTCAGGACACCAATCATGGTACCTGGACTCTGGATGCTCACGACACATGACAGGAGAAAGGTCTATGTTCCAAAGCCTGGAACTTAGATCTGGAGGGGACGTGAAGTTTGGAGGGAACCAGAAGGGCAAGATCATTGGATCTGGCACTATTGGTAATGGTAAGCTTCCCTCTATTACTAATGTTCTGTTAGTTGAAGGATTGAAACATAATCTATTGTCCATAAGTCAATTAAGTGACAATGGTTATGATATAATCTTTAATCAAAAATGTTGCAAAGCTGTATGTCAAAAGGATGGCTCTATCCTATTCAGTGGAAAGAGGAAACACAACATTTATAAAATTAACCTTTCAAATGTAAAATGCCTCTTATCTGTGAATGATGAGCAATGGGTCTAGCATAGAAGATTGGGGCATATTAATATGAGACGTATATCTCAGATTAATAAACTCAATCTGGTTAGAGGACTTCCTAAGTTGAAGTTCAACTCAGATGCTCTGTGTGAAGCATGTCAAAGAGGTAAATTTTCAAAATCTCATTTTAAATCAAAAAATGTTGTTTCTACCTCCAGACCATTGGAATTACTTCACATTGATCTGTTTGGACCAGTGAAAACTGCATCCATCAGAGGCAAGAAGTATGGGTTAGTCATTGTAGATGACTACAGCAGATGGACATGGGTAAAGTTTCTAAAACACAAGGATGAGTCTCATTCTGTGTTCTTTGACTTCTGCAATCAAGTTCAGATTGAAAAAGATTCCAAAATTATTAAAGTCAGAAGTGATCATGGTGGAGAATTTGAAAATAAACATTTTGAAAAATATTTTTCTGAAAAAGGCATTGCACATGATTTCTCCTGCCCTAGAACTCCACAACAAAATGGAGTTGTAGAGAGGAAAAATAGAACATTGCAAGAGATGGCCAGAACCATGATCAATGAGACAAATCTGGCAAAACATTTTTGGGCAGAAGCAATTAACACAGCTTGTTATATTCAGAACAGAGTGTCTGTAAGACCTCTTCTGGAAAAGACTCCCTATGAATTGTGGAGAAACAGAAAGCCTAACATTTCTTATTTTCATCCTTTTGGATGTATTTGTTATATGCTTAATACTAAAGATAATCTGAACAAGTTTGATTCCAAGGCACAGAAGTGTTTCATGCTTGGTTATTCTGAACGCTCTAAAGGCTACAGAGTATTCAATACTGAAACACAGATTGTTGAAGAATCTATTCATGTTAGATTTGATGATAAGCTTGGCTCTGAAAAGCCAAAGCAGTTTGAAAGTTCTGCAGATAGAGAAGTGATTCTCATAGACTCTGAAGGCTCAGAGGCAGAAAAGGCAAATATCAAAGAATCTGAAGAAACTCCAGATGCTACACCTTTGACTTCCCAACTAAACAACTTGCAAATTTCTGAAAGACCAACTATCAGAGGATCTTCTTCCAGAATCAAATCATCTCATCCAGAAGATGTGATTATTGGAAAGAAAGATGATCCAATAAGGACAAGATCATTTCTCAGAACTTCTGAATCTTCTTTATTTGGCTTAGTGTCAATAATAGAACCAACATCTGTAGATGAGGCTCTGGAAGATAATGAATGGATTATAGCTATGCAAGAAGAGCTGAATCAATTCACCAGAAATGAAGTTTGGGATCTGGTTCCTAGACCTAAAGGATTCAATATTATTGGAACAAAATGGGTCTTCAGAAATAAGCTAAATGAAAAGGGTGAAGTAGAAAGGAATAAGGCAAGGCTGGTTGCTCAAGGATACAGTCAGCAAGAAGGTATTGATTACACTGAGACATATGCTCCAGTGGCAAGGTTAGAATCTATACGCCTTCTTATTTCTTTTGCTGCACAGAATAACATCACTCTGTATCAGATGGATGTTAAAAGTGCCTTTCTTAATGGCATTATAGAAGAAGAAGTATATGTCCATCAACCTCCTGGATTTGAAAGTGAAAACTTTCCAGATCATGTTTTCAAATTAAATAAATCCCTTTATGGATTAAAACAAGCTCCCAGAGCTTGGTATGAGAGGTTGAGCAACTTCCTTCTGAAGAAAAATTTTATCAGAGGAAAAGTGGATACAACTCTATTCTGTAAAACTGTTAAGAAAGATCTGTTGATTTGTCAAATTTATGTAGATGACATTATTTTTGGATCAACAAATATTACGCTTGGAAAGGAGTTTGCTAAATGTATGCAGGAAGAATTTGAAATGAGCATGATGGGAGAATTGAGATTCTTCTTGGGGATCCAAGTCAATCAGACTCCAGAATGCACCTACATTCATCAAACCAAGTATGTTAAAGAGCTTCTGAAGAAGTTTAACATGGTTGATAGCAAAATGGCAAAGACTCCAATGCATCCTACAAGTACTCTAGGTAAGGAAGAGGTAAGTAAGAAGGTAGATCAAAAACTCTACAGAGGTATGATAGGATCTCTTCTATACTTGACTGCTTCTAGACCAAATATTCTGTTTAGTGTCTGCTTATGTGCTAGATTCCAATCAGATCCTAGAGAATCACACTTAACAGCTGTTAAGAGGATTCTAAGGTATCTGAAAGGTACTGCTAACATGGGTTTGTGTTACAGAATATCTGATGAATTTTCATTAGTTGGATTCTGTGATGCTAACTATGCTGGAGACAGAGTTGAACGTAAAAGCACTTCTGGAAGCTGTCAGTTTCTTGGAAGTCATCTGATCTCATGGTACAGCAAGAAGCAACCTACCATAGCACTATCAACTACAGAGGCAGAATACATTGCTGCTGCTGGATGTTGTACTCAGATGCTCTGGATGAAGAGTCAATTAGAAGATTATCAAATCTATGAGAGTAATCTTTCTATCTTCTGTGATAATACTTCTGCTATATGCTTGTCAAAAAATCCAATCTTGCATTCTAAGGCAAAACATATAGAAATTAAACATCATTTCATCAGAGACTATGTTCAGAAGGGAATCATAAATTTAGCCTTTGTTGATACAGATCATCAATGGGCAGATATTTTTACTAAACCCCTTGCTGAAGATAGATTTAAGTTCATTCTGAAAAATATTTGTATGGATTTTTGTCCAGAGTAATATTTATCAGAAGCAATCTCTCAGATGCAAAATGTTTAATGATCTGAAGTATTTCTTCTGTTCATTTATTCTATTCTGATTATTATTTCTGACGAGAAAATCTGAACTGACCATCTTTAGAAGATCTGAACGTGGCTAACGTTTCATTTCTTGAGAGAATTCAGAACAACATGCAAGAAAACACGTGTCCCACAAAATCTGAAGAGGTGGCGTGTGCACAACTGAAAAGACATTTGAGGTGAAATTTGAATAGTGAATTTCTTGGTTTTCCCCCCAAATCTGTCAGAAGCATTTATTATTTGAAATGATTTTATTCTTTTCATTTAATGCTGCTCAAACGTGCTTTATTTCTGTCTTTTGGTGTGCCTATGTGTTTACTATAAATACTTGAAGTGTATTCACTTTCACACTTTTCACTCTCATACTTTATATGCATTTTCATCTCTTGTTCTCTCTTCACAAAAACTCAAAACCTAAGTGTTCTAAAAAGCATCTTTCAATGGCGTCTTCTTCATCAACAACTGCTCAGTTTCAATCAACAATGGCTGCTGTAACTTCAGACAATCTAGGTGCTAATCCATACATTCCTCCATAGAGAACTCTTCTCACACCAGTTGATAAACTAGAAGTATTGTGTGAATCTATGGTTGAATTTGATTCACTGGCTGAAAATGGGTTTGATTTTCGCTCCATTGTTAGGGCTCAAGGTTGGGTGAAATACTTTGATAGACTGTTTGGACCAGTTTACCCTTTGCTTGTTAAGGAATTCTGGATTCATGCATCTGTGTATCCAAAGTTTATTCTATCATCTGTGCTGGGAAAGGAGATCATCATCACAGAGGATCTAATTAGAAAGCTGATTGGTTATGAAGAAACAGATGGTGTTTCACATCTGCCAGTTGGACGTGTTGATATGGATGAAGTCTATGAAGAGGTTATGACTGCTGGACAAGCTTCTAACAGATTCAAAGATCTGAAGCCAGATTACAAGATCTGGGCCAAGATCTTCATGGGATGCATTCATCACAGAAAATCAACAAATTCCCTAGATTATGTCAACAATGAGCAGATCTATTTTATGTACTGCCTCAGTCAGAGTAATAAGGTAGATCTTCCTTACTTATTGTTCATGCATCTGTGGAATCACATAAATGCATCCAGAGAATCTGTGAAGGAAAAGAACCAGAAGATCAGGAATTGGATACCTTTTGGAAGGTTGCTCTCAGATCTTCTCACTGAAAATGGTTTAGTGGCTGCTCTGTATGATGCTGGTGTAACAGAGGAACTAGAGTTTATTATGGGAAAGCCTCTGAACGCTAAGAGCCTTCTGAGACTCAAGATTGTAGATGAACTTACCACTGCTCCAAAGAAGTTGAACATGTCTGATCTGAATAAAAGGATTCCAGTATCAGATTTTCCTCTATTTTTTGCTGAAGAACCTAGACACATTGTTCTGATGTATATAGAGGAATGCAAAAGGGAAGGAGTGCCTGTTCCTGCAAATGTGTTTCAACTTGTCAAGCAACCCCTGCCAGATGCAGGAGAAGAAGAAGAAGAAGCAGAAGTTCCACTTCAGAGAAAAAGACCTCAACCTGCAGCAGAATCTGAACCTGTCCAGAAGAAGGCTAAGATTGCTGAGAAACCAAAGGATCTTCTGAAGAGAAAGGACTCTGGAGAAGCTGTCTCTGCAAAGAGGATTAAACTCAAAGGTACTAAAGCTTCTGTCTCTTCTAGAAATGTTGTCATAAATGATTCTTCTATTAAGTCTGTTCCAAAACCCCCTGTCACTCAAACAACATCTGTTGCTGCCCCCAGTTCTGTATCACCTCAGAAACAACCCACTGCTTCTGTATCAAAACCACCTCAACCAAAACTACACATCAAACACTTCACTCCACGTCCATCACAATCTGTTCCACAACCATCAGAACCACAACCTAAAGAAAAACAACCAACAGAATCACAACCTACAGAACCACAACCAACTGTTCCACAACCTACAGAACCACAACCATCAGAACTATCACAAAATTCTGATAAACAAAAATCTGCTCAACCAACAACAAAAACACAACCACAAACAGAAAATCATCCAGAAAAACAAACCACAGAAGATCAACCACAAAAAGAATCTGTCATTCCACCATCACCTATTCAATCTTCTGCTCCTGTTTCATCTGAACCACCTACTCAACAACCTGAAATTCCTTCAGAACCATCTCATATCCCTGAAACAGAAGTTCTTGATATCACTCCATTAAAAACAGTGTTTCAAGTTTCTTCTACTTCTTGTACACCTGAAACATCTTCAAATTCATCTGAATCAGAAATTCATCATGGCTTTCTGATTAATCCTTCTGATAAATACCCTGTTCATGACCCTGAACCTGAATCATCTGTACCTACCAAAACTACCATTCCAGAACCTATGCCTCCACCTGAACCTTCATCTGAGATGATTGTTCCTACTTCTATTCCATCATCATCTGGAATCTCTTGTGCTCAAGTGTCTTCTCTGTATCATAATTTATCTTATGGTTTCAAACTTAAAGATTTTTATGATAGAGTTGAGCCCTCTGAACCCATGACACCTCTGAAACCTAAACTACAACCAACCCTTCCATCTGTAATTCTTTCATATATTAAATCCATGGAGAATGAAGGATCCTTAGCCCCCATATCTGATAAATCTGGTAAAGCTGTTGTTTCAGCTCTGCACCCTGCATCTGACAACACAGTTGCATCTGATAAACCATCAAACTCTGCCTTTGTACCATACTCTAATGCAGTCTTTGATGATGTTTACCCACGCACCAGACCTTAACCAAATCTGATTAATGCCTTAAACAGATCCCTTCCTCAGAAACCAGAAATTACATTCTTTCCATACGTACCCCCACCTTTGATTTCCATTCCAAAATCATTGATACCACCACCTCCAAAACCTAAACAGATGACTCTGGAAACCTTGCTTAAACCTCCACCCAGACTTAATATTGAACATTTATTTCAAACGTTTTTGCAAGAATTACAGATGTCTTTAGGTACTGTTCAGAGAAGATGTTCTGAATCTATGGATGCAAATGAGACTGAAATCATCTGGAAAGGATTTCTGAATAGATTCAACACTGTAGCTTCTAATCTGAAGAACATCTGTTCTGATGATGCAAAGCTCAGATCTGAAAGAAATCAATTCTGGATTAACAACAAGACTGAACCTCTGCTGTGTTTGGATGCTCCTCCACCTCCTCCTCCTCCAGAACCAACTGCCCCTACACTAACTATGACTCTGGTAGAACCCTCTTCAGGATCTCCAGAACATATGGCAATTGACTCTGTTCAGGAATCAGAACCTCCATCATCTGAAATCAAGACAGAAAATCCAGATTTGGCAAACAAGATTGCTGCTCTGGAAGCTGGTCAATCTGAAATCAGATCTTGGATGGCGAAGCAAGACAAGAAATCTGAGGACATGTCAGAATGGATGACCAAACAAGATGAGAAGAATGAGACAATCACTAAGTTCATGTCAAAGCAAGAGCAATCACAATCTAAGATCACAGACCTATTGAAGATGCTTTTGTCTAAACACACTTAGATATTTTTTTCTCATGTCTTTGCATCTGTTGTTTTTGCATCTGAATGTTTTGTTATATCTTCTGATGTACTTTTTGATCTGTTATAATTAATTGAATCAGACTGCTATTCTCCATTGAATTATCTGCTATTATTCCTTTTAATTGTCTTTATTAAAAGTTTTCTACTTTTTGCTTATGACAAAAAAGGGGGAGAAAATAAAGATCTAAACTATTTAATATAATTTCACTAGAATGAATCTTCAGACATATCTATTCTTTCTAATATCTTAATTGACTATTTCAGAACTTTTGATAAGAATACTCTATAACAGAACCTCTGAGTTTCTCAGATCATTTATCTTTTATCAAACTCTGAATCTTATATCTGCAAGATATTCTGACCATTGATTATTACAAGACAAACAAGATCTGACTCTGAAGATTACTCAAGATAAAAAGGGAAGTTTCTATTCCTTTTTCATATTTAACTCAGGGGGAGATTCATCATCTCAGGGGGAGTTATAATTCTTTAAGTTCAATTAAATAAAATTTCTGATACTTTTTGTCATCATCAAAAAGGGGGAGATTGTTAGAACACAAATTGGTTCTTAATAATTACTCTTTGTTTTGATGGTAACTGTTAGGAAATTTATATTTAAGAATTATATACTCTAAAATTTGTTTGAGAGTTTTACTGCAGATTATAATTATATTAACTCTCTAGAAGCAAATCTGCTTTGAATACAAGAAGTTATTCTAAATCTGAAGCGCCAGATGCATCTTACAGAAGAATCTGCTTGCTCCTTACAGAAGATCCTGAGCGTAGTCTCCAGAAGGATCTGAAGAAAGAAGCTCCAGAACATTCTGAGTCAGAAGCATCTGAAGATAGCCAGAAGCATCTGAAGATAATCAGAAGCATCTGAAGCTGAAGCATCAGATGTATAGAAGAATATTGATTGAAGAGTTTCTCAAAGCATTGATCTACAAAAGTTTCTGAAAGTACCTACGCTGCCAAGTACTGAAGTTCTGTGTCAAGATGCTCTGATGATCAACACGCTAGAAGCACACAAGCTGCAGAAGACTCTGATACAGCATAGTTCTGAATCTCATCAGAAGACTCTGATCCATTCAGACTCTGAAGAACTTGCTGAAACTGAAGAAGTGTTTTCAAGAATGTATCCGTTGGAATCATTCAACGTCTCTTTCCTTATTTGTGCTAGACACACTTACACAGACAAAAAGGATTTATCTGTGCCATCTATTTCAAGGAAAGGTCAGTACATGTGAAGACAAAAAGGCTCAGACCTTTTGGACTCTCTTTTCAACGTGGATAATTCAGTTGCCTATAAAAGGAGTCTCTCACTTCATTCTTCAGTTACACACTCTTGAGCTACACACTTGATGAAAAGAAATCACATATTCTTAAGCTCTCATTCTTATTCTTCATAGAATCTTATTGTACTTAAATCTTAAGAGAAAAATCATTGTTGTGATTATAGCTTTATAGAAGCATTAAAAACTCTTGTATTTAATTTACATTGTTTGTAAAGGATTTTCCTTAAGAGGATTCAGTGTGAATCAGTAGCTCTTGAGAAGACTAAGAACTGTAGTTCTTAGGTGATACTATTGTAATCAGTTTGATTTAATAGTGGATTAAGTCCTTGTTGAGAAAGGCAAATCACTCTGGAAGGGTGGACTGGAGTAGTTGTTTAACGAACCAGGATAAAAATAATTGTGTGATTATTTTCTAGTATTAATTTTCCAAACTTATTCAACCCCCCCCTTCTAAGTTATATCTCACCTTCAGGTTGCTCGCTAGGATATCGCATGCTATGCCTACGTACTTCCACACTGCATGGAAGATCAGAGCAAACGTAGTTCGGGCCACGTACGACACAAGCTTGTCTTGGTTGATTTTCTTCCTTCTGAAAAAGGTTTTTTTTATTAGCAGTCCAAGCGGACAAAAATGACGTCTTGATGAGTTCACATTCTTTTACGAAAGAAGTGTCTTTTATTGTGTTTGAAATTTTATTGTGTTTTCTGTTTGTTTTGAGGAAGAAGAGACAGAAATCTAACCTACGCTTGCGAAGGGAATCAAACTAACCTAGTGTTATCATGCATGGGTTAAGACCTAGTGTCTATCATGCTCCTCTCTTGCGCAGAGAGAAACAGAGATCCTAAGGGAATAGACGGAAACAGAAACAATATCAGATATATACAGTAAAGCGGTAAAATGCATGGATGCAACAGTACAAGCGAGGCAAGGGAGTCCCACTCAACCTCGAACCTAGAAAACAATAGGCAAAAGTGAACAGACTTCACTTTCAGCCCAACAGGGTAAACAGCAAACAATACAATCCAGAAAACCAATCAATACATCAGAAATGAAATACAACAAAAATAAACAGCCACAGCAGCTCTGCACCACATCAGTCTTCAAGTCATCTCCAATCAGCTACAAGCTTCAGCAAGCATCAATCTCCATCTCCACAGCCTTCAAGCAAGGTCTTTGTCATCAATCTTCAGTCTACAAGGGCTTTTCTTCAAGTCCTAACCTCCAAGCTGAGGGATCAATCACAAGAGTGAATTGGGTGTTAAGCACTTAGTTGACCACCAAGGGTGGCAAACCAACTGCTACTAACACATAAGATATTTTCTCTCAAGAGTTCTATCCCTTAGACAGTAGCACCAAGCCTTCCAAAGGAAGGGGGTGAGTGTCTTAGAGAGACTCTGCATCACAGAGAGGAATGGAGGCAGTCAAGGCCTTCCATGTTTGAGAATCAAGCTTTCTAATCTAGAGCTCTGCCTAGCTCCTAAACCCTAATCTCCTCAACAGCTGCTAGCAGGAATCTCCTCATCAACTCTGGAAGTTGGTCTTCAAGCTCTGGATCTCCAATGGCTTCATCATCACAAGTCTTCAGCTCTCCCAATCCCCAAGCAATCCCAATACCCATACAGACAAACAATAATCCCCAGAGGGCACACCACACCAATCAATCAAATATAGACAGTAATATACCCATAGCAGTAGGGGAATCCTAGTGATTTCTAAGGGATCTAATAACTACCCATAGTCCCTATAGTCCCATATCTAAAATATTCAATCTCTAAGTCCTAAGGGAAATGATTCAATTCTCCTAAGTTATCACTTAAACCCTAATTTTGTTCATGTTGTTCTCACCTAAACAAATCACCTAAAATTAAGTTCTAAAAATGAGAATTAAATTTTATACACAAGCTAACATTCTATACTAATCAACCTAAAAAGAATGGGACAAAAATATTAAAGCATCTATTCAAACTAAAATTAACAAATTCATGTATCAAACTAAACAATATTTACACCTATTAAAAAGAAAAATATGTCAAAAATATGAAAATAAAATGAAATATAAATTTTTTTATGTGATATTTTTCTTAACAAAAATATGAATAATATGCAAAAAGAACCAATTAAAATCATGCATTTTTCTATTTTTTATGAATTTTCAAAGAAATAAAAAAATGAAAGAAATAAAGTGAGGAATTAAGTGGATGAGGGGTGCAGAAATTAATAAAAACCAGTTAAAATAAGAGATGGGCCCAGACTGGGGGGCGCGCATAGCAAGCGCGTCTGGGCCCAACGCATACTCAGAAAAAATGAAAAAAAAAAGAAAAAACATTAAACGGTGCAGAAAGCAATATTTCCAGTTATAATCTCATTGGGCCTTATGCTTGGGGGTGGCATTAGCAACGATGTTTGAGCCCAGTCAGAGAGCTTTAATGAAACGGTGCGTAGCACCTTCAGGATTTCCCTCCGTATTTCATTTAAATCAAGGCCATTGGATTTAGTCTCAGGTCAAGGTCAAGCAATAGATCCAACGGTTGTCCATCATCGTCCCCAATTGTCCTCTAGGGTTTCAGAAAAACCAGTCCCATGCACGCACCTTCCATCTCCTTGATCTCTCTCCATTCACCATGAAATCACACGATACAAAAAGCAAAAACGATCCATTTTCTTCCCTCTACACAGCCATATCATCAACTCCTTCTAAAACTCAACCAATAATCAAACCCGATGAGTGTAACATTCTGAATCCATCATTATCACCTGTCATCAACCATCTCAATTCTCTCCAATCTTTACCCTATCATGATCTACATCTTATGCTGAGTATTTTGAACTATTGAGCCAAGATTATAGGGCCATATCCTTGATGTTCTAAGCTCTAACAGAATTAGTGCACCATTGATAACCTCCATTAAACTTCTCCAAACTTTATGAAATTCATCATCTAACTTATCCTAACAGATCTAACCTAACAAATCTCTAACATGATGACTAAATTAAGCAATTCGAATGGATATACCAACCTGGTTTGATGAGGAAAACAGCTATGGAAATCTCTTGATCTGATGCTTGCAATGATTGGAACTTGATTCACACACTCAATTCTTGATTCTGTATGCAGAAATTCTGGCTCAAACCTCTTGGATCTTGTAATTGAAACTTTCTTGCTTCTTGGATGATTAACTTGTATGGCACGAGTTCTCTTCAATTCAACCAAATGCTTGTGTGGATTGTGATCTATGAATGATATTGATGATGATCAAATCAAGAAAAATGGAAATTGATGAAAGTTTGATGAAGTTTGAGAGGTTTTGCAAAAATGGAAGAATTGTGTATAACTTGTGTTTTGATCACAATGATTCACCAACCATGGCATGGAGTTACTTCACTCAATATATAGATGAGAATAGAAAGCCCTGGAAGCTTGGAGAAACTTCCCATGCACACTTTCCCTTGGATTTGGATTATGTTTCTTCCTTTGTAAGCAACCTTGAATAACTCTCAAAATGTGAATCAAGCTCAAAATTCTACTTTAGCCAATGTTCTCAAAATGATCTTTCCATTCAAAATGACCTATAATTTCACCTCATTTGGCCAAAATATGAAAAATCTCATTTTTTAGGTCATTTTTATTCATTAAATCCAACAATTTTGAAACCTTGTGCTATGAATCTTTCCAATCTCTCATGGTCACTTTTCTAGACTCAACATGTCATTTGGAACAAGTTTTATGTTGTAAAGTTTTCCATTTGAAGCTTCCTTGTAGGAGTTTTGGGCATAGGCTTGAAATGACCTGTAATTCTCAAATGACCAAAATACCCTTTGCTTGCCAAGACCATAAGTAGAGTTACACAAATCCTATGAAGGCATACTATACCATTATAGAAAGCTAAGACAATGAGGAACAATTATTATGTTGACCAGAAATTCATTTGAAATCTCCTTGAGGGGTAAAAATTGCTTGGAAGTCAAGTCACTTTCACAGACAAAATTTCAGATACCTCAGATGACCTGTAACTTGCAAGGACCATAACTTGAGTTCTGTAAATCTCCTTTATGTCTTCCACCACTCAAATTAAAGGTCTTGAGATCCTCTACAAGTTCCATGTTATCCAAGGATTCATTTGAACCTTGAATTTTGACTTATCTTGCTTGGAAATTTGACCTAAACTAGGGGATTTTACACAGAAACCCTAATTTAGAAACTCCTCTTCTCCTTGATTTGTCTTGAATTCTTCTTGGCATACCACCATATCCTCTTCTACATGTCAAATGATGAACCTCACATCTCTCCAATAGACCTTAATGCCTTTCAATCAGTCAATTGACCTAGAGTTGACCCAGGGTTGACCCAGATGAAACCCTAGTTGACTGTCTTCAACTGCAATACTTATGATCACACCAATGACTTTCTAAGTCCTCCATAATGTCTAGATACTCTCCATGTTCCATCCACAGCTCACAACTTACTTGTTGATCCTCAGCCACCCTCAGATAGGAGTTAGAAGCCCTGCTTGATCCATTGACTTCTCAGCTTTCAAATTCTTTCTGATGACTTGAATGAGATTGAATTAGAATAATAACCTCTTGATAGGCTCATAGAGATGAGGATAATGCTTGGTCCCCTGTTGGATGACTTACTATGCTATGCTATGCAGATGATTAGACTATGTACATGTCTCTATATGCAAATGCTAATGATATTGAAACATAAACCAAGTGAATAAGGTTGAGCAAATTTTAGGGTGCAACAGTAGCTGGACTTAATCAGTAAGTCTGGGGTTTTGGCACTGGTGTCGGACTTCAATCATCAAGTCTTCAAGGAAATCTCAACTTTTCTGTTTAAAAACCTGCTGGGGATTGCACATCTCCGCTGGGGATTCTGGAGAACTATCAAGTAACTCTACTTCGGGGATCCAGAAATCATTCTGGGTGAATCAACTCTGCTGAGGACTTCAAGAATCATCTTAGACAAATAACTCCGTCGGAGACTTCAAGAATCATCCTGAACAAGTACCTCTGCTGGAGATTTCAGGAATCATCCTGAGCAAACACTCTGCCGGGGACTCTAAGCATCAACTTGAGCAACCAACTCTGGCGACTACACTGGGGATTTTAAGAATCATCTTAAACAATCAACTTCGTTGGGGAATTCAAGAATCATCTTGAGCAAACCATTCTGTGGAGGAACACCTGCAAAACAAGAACGGTAACGACCTAGCTCATGTTTCATACGCATATGATCATCAATGGCGTAATGCTCCATACGATGGAAATGCTATGCGTTTAGGATAAATTCTAGGCAATCATGCAAAATGCTATGACCCCATCAGCAAAATAAATGCTAAAGGGAGAATCCTCCTGTCAAGGAGAGAGGACCACTCTGGTGGAGAGGAGGAATCATCCTGCCGAGGAGAAGAAGTCCTGCCAATCTCAATTGGACTCTGCCTGGGGAAACGAACTTCAGTCAGCTGCTGTAGGGGAACAAAGTCCTACGAGAACCTGAACCCTCTCAACCAGGTATTCAAACCACAAACTATCGAGGAAACGACATCAATCGCAGAAATAAACTGCACGACATTCGCAGCAAAACTTTCCTGGAGATAACGACTCCGGTGGGGAAATACAGCATCAGCTATTCAACACTCTACTGGGGAAAACCAATCATGGCCCAAACGGTCTCCAAGGACTCGACTGTCTTGGGGGTTTGCCTACTCGGCTGGGGGAAGAAGAAATCATCCTGCTTACTGGGGAGAGTACGACTCTGTGGGGAGTATCGACAGCTGCATACTTCAGTATATGACTCAACTGGGGAGGCGATGATCCTTTCGGATACATCTGATTGGGGAGAGAATCTTCCATGCCTGGGGAGACATAACAATGCCCACGATCTCATGTTCAAACTCCACGGGGAGGTGCTGCTGAACTTGCTAGAGAAGGAATCATCCTGCTTGGGGACGCATATGGCATACTGCCTGGAGTATGCTATACCTGCACAAACAAACAGACAAGATACCCTTCTCAAAGGGACCTACCAAGGTTATCATCTTGTGACAATACTCAAGTAATTCATTGTTTCAACAATCAGTGGCTTGGGCCAGTAAGTTTATGTATGCGCATTTTATCAAAAACATCGGCGTTCTTTTTCACAAACAAAACAAATATATGCTAAACAAACAAACAGAATTGCTGAATAGTATACATTTTATTGTTAACGAACCCCTGAATGGGCAAAAGTGTTTTACAACAGATGCAAGCTCCTGGAATGAGGAAGTCGTGCAAAATAAAACATAAATATACATCAGTATATACACAAATGTCGGCAATGAGGCGTAGACGAGCACCATGAGTTGATCCTTCTATGACCCACTCGACTTCGATATTTCTCCGACGCTTCAGCTTCAGAAGAGATTGATTCAGATAAACGGCCCTCAGGTCTTCCAAACCACTAAACAAAGAAAGTCCATACGCGGAACGCAGTCATTTGCTTTTTCAAATCCCTAACTTTTGCCTGAATCGCCCTTTCGGGTTTTCGATTCACCGGGATACCCTTTTTTGCCAAAGTCGCCCTTTCGGGTTTTCGAATTTGCGGGTGTACATTCTTTTGAATTATATCCCTAATTTTTTCCCGAACCTTTTTCATTTTTTATGGTTCGCCGGGATGCCCCATTTTTGCCTGGATATTCTTTTTCTTTCCAGCGGGTCATTTTTTAAGCAAAGTATTTTTTAACTGCGTCCGCGTTCACCGGGGATGCAAAGTCCTCGCCATCC
This sequence comes from Lathyrus sativus, assembly GCA_963859935.3. NCBI lineage: Eukaryota > Viridiplantae > Streptophyta > Magnoliopsida > Fabales > Fabaceae > Lathyrus > Lathyrus sativus. The sequence continues at coordinate 261,177,337 of OZ012737.1, read as the reverse complement.
ATCGTGGATAACAACAAGGCTCCTCCCGAGAAGACCTTGCTGACGACGTACGGACCTTCGTAATTGGGAGTCCACTTTCCCCGGTGATCGAAGTATGGAGGAAGAATCTTCTTCAGGACGAGATCACCCGTCTGAAAGCTTCTAGGACGCACCTTCTTATCATAAGCTTTCTTCATTCGGCTTTGGTATAGACGACCATACGCAATCGATGTTAATCTCTTCTCGTCCATCAGGCTGAGTTGGTTTAGTCGGTTCTTAATCTATTCGGCCTCATCGAGTTTCACGTCAACCAAAACTCGCAAAGAAGGGATCTCCACTTCTAACGGTAGGACAACTTCCATACCGTACACCAGTGAGAAAGGGGTTGCCCCGGTTGACGTACGTACCGCTGTACGATAACCGTGCAATGCAAATGGCAACATCTCGTGCCAAACCTTGTAGGTCACAACCATCTTCTGTACAATCTTCTTGATGTTCTTATTGGCTGCTTCAACGGCGCCATTCATCTTCGGCCGGTAAGGAGATGAGTTGTGGTGTTCAATCTTGAAACTCTGGCACAGCTCCTTCATCATCTTGTTATTCAGATTCGAACCATTATCAGTAATAATCCGCTCGGGAATTCCGTAATGACAGATGATGTCCCTCTTTATGAATTTAGCCACCACCTGCTTGGTCACATTAGCATATGAGGCTGCCTCCACCCACTTGGTGAAGTAGTCGATAGCTGCTAGAATGAAGCGATGACCGTTAGACGCAGTGGGCTCGATCTTGCCTATCATGTCGATGCCCCACATGGAGAACGGCCACGGGGAGGACATGAAATTCAAAGGGCACGACGGAACATGAACTTTATCAGCATAAATATGGCATTTATGACATCTCTTCGCGAATTTAAAGCAATCTGATTCCATTGTCAGCCAGTAATATCCTGCTCTCAGGATCTTTCTTGTCATAGCATGCCCGCCGGCGTGCGTACCAAATGTGCCTCATGGACTTCTTCCATGAGCATACTCGCTTCCTTCTCATCTACACATCTGAGTAGCACGAGATCGTGGTTTCTTTTATACAAAACTCCATCAGGATTGAGATAAAAATTTCCAGACAGCCTCCTTAGAGTCTTCTTATCCTGGGTTGACGCTCCCGCAGGATACTTCTTAGTCATAAGGAAAGTCTGGATATCATGGAACCATGGCTTGCCGTCAGAGGCTTCCTCGATCGCAAAGACGAACGCAGGTCTATCAAGACGAGACAGGACAATCCTCGGAGCTTCATTCCAAAAATTGACTTTATACATCGAAGCCAACGTGGCTAAGGCATCAACCATCTGGTTTTCCGCCCTGGGCACATGATGGAGTTCCACTCGATCAAAGAACGGAAGCAGCCTTCTGGCATAGTTCATGTACAACACCAAATTCGATTGACGAGTCTCCCACTCCCCTTTAATCTGGTTAATCACAAGCGCCGAGTCACCATATACATCTAGGTTCTTGATTCTCAAATCAATCGCTTCTTCTAGACCCATGATGCATGCTTCGTACTCCGCTTCATTATTGGTGACTGGAAACGTCAGTCTCGCAGTGAACGGGATATGGGATCCGTGAGGAGTCGTGATGGTTGCCCCAATGCCACTTCCATAAGAATTAACCGCCCCGTCAAATATCAATTTCCACTGGGATTTCCTATCTGGACCCTCGTCGGGCAACGGTTCGTTGCAATCCTTCGCTTTGAGAAACATGATATCCTCATTAGGGAACTCAAATTTCATCGGCTGGTAATCTTTGATCGGCTGTTCGGCGAGGTAATCAGACAGTACGCTTCCCTTGATGGCCTTCTGGGAAACATACTGAATGTCATATTCCGTCAACACCATTTGCCATCTGGCAATCCTGCCCGAAAGCGCTTGCTTCTTGAAGACGTACTTGATCGGATCCATCTTCGAAATTAGCATGGTCGTGTGATTGAGCATGTACTGTCGTAAACGTTTAGCAGCCCAGGCTAGTGCGCAACACGTTTTCTCCAGCATCGAGTAACGAGATTCACAGTCTGTGAACTTTTTACTAAAATAGTAAATGGCATGCTCCTTTCTGCCCGTCTCGTCGTGCTGACCGAGAACACACCCCATACTATTCTCAAGATCTGTCAAGTACATGATTAAGGGTCGTCCGGCCACTGGGGGTATCAAGATCGGAGGCTCCTGTAGATATTGTTTTATCTTATCAAATGCCTTCTGGAAATCCTCGTTCCAGATAATCGCCTGATGTTTCTTCAATAGTTTGAACATCGTTTCACACGTGGCCGTGAGCTGAGAAATAAACCTTGCAATGTAGTTTATTCTGCCCAGGAAACCACGAACTTCTTTTTCTGTTTTTGGCATTTCTTTTTCTGGCATTTCTTGTATCGCTTTTATCTTCGCAGGATCAACCTCAATGCCTCTTTCACTCACGATAAACCCCAGCAGCTTTCCGGACCGTACTCCGAAAGTACACTTGTTAGGATTCAGCCTCAACCTGAACTTCCTAAGCCTCTCAAAAAGCTTCAGCAAATTGACCAGATGTCCCTCCTCCGTTTGGGACTTCGCAATCATGTCATCAACATAGACTTCAATCTCATGATGAATCATGTCATGAAACAAAGTGACCATTGCTCTTTGGTAAGTGGCCCCTGCGTTCTTCAGACCGAAAGGCATTACCTTGTAGCAAAATGTTCCCCAGGGTGTGATAAACGTAGTTTTCTCCATGTCCTCCGGCGCCATCTTGATCTGATTGTAACCGGAGAAGCCATCCATGAATGAAAATACGGAGAACTGAGCTGTATTGTCGACCAACACATCAATATGAGGAAGCGGGAAATCATCTTTAGGGCTTGCCCTATTCAAATCCCGATAATCGACGCACATTCGTACCTTACCGTCCTTCTTCGGTACAGGTACTATGTTGGCGACCCACGGAGGGTAAGTAGTGACCGCTAAAAAGCCAACATCAAGCTGCTTTTGCACTTCCTCTTTGATATTAACGGCCATATCTGGTCGTGTCCTCCTAAGCTTCTGCTTAACGGGAGGACAATCTTCTCGCAGCGGCAAGTGGTGGACTACGATGTCAGTATCAAGTCCGGGCATATCTTCGTATGACCAAGCAAAGACGTCACTATACTCTCTCAGCATCTCGACCAATCTCTGCTTGACATCACTCTGCAATGCAGCCCCTATCCTGACGTTCCTAACAAGTTCTTCAGAACCCAGATTCACAATCTCGATCTCTTCTTCGTGAGGCAGAATAACTTTCTCCTCTTGTTTCAACAAGCGGGCCAACTCTTCGGGAAGGTCTTCGTCTTCATCAATCTCTTCTTCGGCTTGATAGATCGGGCAATCGAAGTCGAAGTGAGTCGTAGAAGGTCCAGAGTCGATTTCATCTGCTATGTGGATCATGCAATAACAAGGGTTAAGCTTAAAACAAGGATATGCAGGTTAGCACAAACCCCATTGCCATTTTGTTTTTTTTCAAAACAAATATAAAACAGGAATAACAGAGATCAGAATATTTGAATACGAAGAAAACGCCTTTTGATTTATTGATAAAATGCATGTACATAATCAAACGAGGCCCTGACAATAAAACCACTATGCCCCGGGAAGGACATAGGGTTGTACAACGATTGGAAAAAGTAAATCATTACTCTTTGGCTGTCATTTGGATGATATCCCTGACGGACCAGTTGTTGAGGCTCTCGCCTGGTTTGCTTGGCTGGATCCAAGAGTCCAGATCGCAGTCGCTGTCTTCGCCGTCTTCAGACACTGCGTTGATGCTTTCAAACATCACCCTGCCACTGGTAAACTGGATCGACCCTTTACCGCGCGACGCGCCTCTAGTAGAAGAGGAGGCTTCAGCTGCAGGAGAGTATCCTAACCTGAACTTGTCTTGCTTGTTAGGTATCTCTAGAATTCGCCCCCAACCTGGGGTAGATCCGGCTTGAACAACGGCCCGGGCTTCCTTGAAGGAAGAGAGAGTCATCTCTGGTTTTTCAGTGATTACAGGAGCTACGTTCTTGACTTTAACAGCTTCGAACGCCTGACATAGGGTCTCGTGGATTTCCCCATCCATCTCAACATATTTGAAGGACGACAAATGGCTCACCATTATGTCTTCCTTACCACAAACAGTTACGATGCTTCCTCCGACAGCATACTTGAGTTTCTGGTGCAACGTGGAGGTCACGACGCCAGCCGAATGGATCCATGGTCGGCCTAGGAGACAGCTGTAGGCAGGCATGATGTCCATAATGTAGAAGACTGCATCGAATGTTTCCGGCCTATCTTGGATTGGCAACGTCACCTCCCCGAAAACATGTCGTTTGGTTCCATCGAACGCTTTCACAACCAGGTCACTGGGTGTGCAAATCAATCCTCGGGTATCTAACTTCATCAATGCTTTCTTCGGAAGAACATTGAGTGACGATCCCGTGTCCATCAACACGTGAGACATAATCGTTCCCCTACACTCTATCGAGATGTGCAGGGCGCTATTGTGGTTCCTCCCCTTCGGCGTCAGCTCCAGGTCAGTGAACCCTAACCCATTTCCAGCATTCACGTGGGCTACGACCCCTTCCAACTGGTTGACCGATATTTCCTGCGGTACATACGTGGCATTTAACACCTTCAGAAGTGCGTTGCGATGTGCTTCAGAACACAGCAACAAATTTAGGATGGAGATTTTCGAGGGTGTTTGATGGAGGTGATCCACGATCTTGTAATCACTCTTTTTAATCAACCTCATAAACTCTTCGGCATCTTTAACAAGTAAGTCTTTTTCTACCCCACGAGGGATCTCTTCAACGACTTTACTCTTCCCTTTATCAGTTGCGTCAGCTCTGTCGGCTTTGTCCGCCACGATCTCAGGTGGAGCAAATACTCTTCCGCTGCGAGTAATTCCGCTAACGCCCACTAGGTTCTCCGCACATGACCCTGAGGGTTCTAGTTCCAACTTCTGTCCGTTGTAGTAGACGTCTGCCCCATAATGCCATAGGACAGCATTGGTGCTTTCGAAAGGTATCGGCCCAGCTTTGGTGATGGTAATCATGGGCGGCCTGGGTGCAGAAATAGTTATCGTCCGACGAGGGATGGTGATGGTGGCAACCTCATCATCTTGCTTCAACATTACCTCTCCAGATCTACATTCGACCCTTCGGCTAAACTGCAGGATTCCCTCGGTCATCAGACTTCGAATCCCCTCTATCAACTGTTCACATCCATCAGGACTAGTCGCACAGCCCATACACAGCTCTCCACAACTCGGGAAGTAACCTCTTTTCATCAGCTTGACTTTAACGAAGCTAAGCGGTGTCTTCAGATCTTTGACGTTGGTCAACAAATCTGAGCTCTCGTCCTCAATAATGGCATTTACTCCACCTCCCCTATGATTCGGCATAGGGTTCTTCGTGACATTTGGAATATTATCTGAGAAATTGATGATCTTAGCGTCCACCATATCCTGCACCTTGTGCTTGAAGGCTTTGCAATTTTCTATCGTGTGGCCCGGTGCCCCTGAGAGAAATTCGCAAGTCGCATTCACATCATAACCTGGCGGAGGTGCCCCTGTCAAGGGAGCCAGGGTCCTCTTCTAGATCAACTGTAACTGAAGCAAAGTCTGTAATAGCTGAGCATAGGACATGGGCGGTGTCTCGAGGTGACGGCTCGACAGAGGCGCCCTGTTCTGATACTTTCTGTACCCTTGTTGGTTCGGCTGCTGCTGCTGCTGCTGTTGTTGCGGCTGTTGGACTGCCGGGATAGTTATGCTGGCCACCTGCTGGTGAGGGCCCTTACCCTTCCTTCGAGCGTTGGACACGGCGCTCGTCTCTCCTTCCCTCCTTTTGCCGCCATAAGGTTTCTTTCCCCCTCCAGCTGAGGACAGATCCCCTTGAATTTTCCCCAGTTTGATCCCATTTTCAACATGCTCACCCGTGATAATGAGATCTGAGAAGCTTCCAGACATACTGCTGACCAATTTTTCATAATAAACCCCTGGGAGGGTGGCCACGAACATTTCCACAAGCTCGCGTTCAACCATCGGCGGCTGATCCCTGGCTGCTACTTCACGCCACCGCTGGGCGTATTCCTTGAACCCTTCGTTGTTCCTTTGTGACAGATTCTGCAGTTGGACTCGGTTCGGAGCCAAGTCACTGTTATATTGGTAGTGATGCACGAATGCTTCAACAAGTTCCTTCCACGTGCGCACACTGGTAGGTTCCAGACTCATGTACCATTCGAGGGATGGCCCGGACAGACTGTCTTGAAAGAAGTGCATCAGCAACTTCTCGTCCTCAGAGTGAGCTGACATTTTCCGGTAGTATGATCTCAAGTGGACGCGGGGGAAAGTGGTGCCCTTATACTTTTCAAAGTCAGGTACCTTGAACTTGGGAGGCACCTTGAAATCAGCAATCAGTCCCAACTTGGACATATCAACACCCATGGTGTTCTGGTTCTCGAAATTCCTCATCTTGTCCTCGAGTGCCTTAAACCTTAGTCGTGCTTCAGCAGTCAGCTCCCCTTCAGCACCTCTCTGTGAGAACACACCGTCCTGACGGTCTTCTAACCACGGCTGAGGCCCAAACAAATTTCCAACACCCGCATTGCTGTTGCCCAATCCAACATTGGCGTTAGCTTCAAAATTTCCATTACCGACGCCAGTCGTATTACCGTTGAGTCCCATGTTAGCTATCACATTGTCGTTGGCACTGCCATTCCCCCCGGTCACGGGGACGCCATTCTGAGGAGTTTCAACAGGTGGAGGGGTTGGCACGGTCCCACCATGGAGTATACCATTGCTGTCGACCCTTGAAATCAGAGGCTGAACCAAGGTTCTGAGCTGATCCTGGCCATTGGCGACCGCTTGCATGAGCTCCATGAAGCGGTCCATCCTTTCTCGGAGTTCTTAAACGTCAGTTTGCATCTGCTCCATAACTCTGGTTTGATTTGCTCTGGTCGGATAGCGGTGGATAGGTCTCTGATCAATCCTAGAACAACCTGAAACAACCTGTATACACAAAAAGGTCATAAAAAACAACAAAGTGCTCGTCATGCAAATGCTACATGCAAATGCAAACGTGTATCTGTGTGTTAGGGAAGTATCCCCCGATCCTAGTGCCTGAGTGCCAGTGCTGATAATAAGAAGTCTGAGTCCAGTCATGGAAATAACATCTCATATATATAAAGAAAGCCCATCAAGGCGGTACACAACGTCACTGAGTACAAGATGAATCAATAGCATGACCTCAACCAACAAGCCTGGTGATGGTCAGCATACAACAATGATCAAAACAAAAGGAATACAAATAGTCAGGCACGGCCACGGGCGCGAAACTCTTCTAACAACCCCTTCGTTTCTGGATGACCAGGCCGAGTGAGCAACCCTTCGACGAGTAACTCTCTCTGCCTAATGGTGTACTGAAGACCTTCAACCGACTCTTCCCATGCTCCTTCGCCGAAACAATCTTCTAACTTCCGCTTCTTGGATTCAAACGTCAGTTTGCGCTCCTTCAGGTTAGCAAGAGCCTTGTTTAGCAGGCTTTCAGCGGCGTATCTGCGAGCGGTTTCTTCATCAAACCTCTTCTCACTAGCCTTCACTTGGGCTTTCAACTTGGAGATCTGTTGCTTCAGCTTATCCTCCCGTTCCTTGATGTTGGTTAGGGTGGCCTTCCAATGCTGATTGAACTTGGATATTCTATGATACGCTTCATCCAAGTGCTGCTTCTTGGTGGCCAGTACATCATTGACAACTTTGAAGTCTCAGCCCAAACGTTCGCGCTCGGATATCTGCTTAGTCAAATCTGTCCCTAACTGGTTCACCAGCTCTGTCTGCCTCTTGAAAGAATGAACGGCTTCGCTTCTGAGCTGAGCCAATTCTTTCTCCAATTCTTCATTTGCCTTTTTCAGCTCATCTCTCTCAGCTAACACCTGATTATGCTACTGAATAGGCACGGTGGTAGGCTCTTCAATCACTGGAGGGCTTTCTGGCTTGGCAGGAAGAAACGGCATCCCTGTGATCTCTGCCCTGGCTCTGATCCAGGTCATATACGGAGCGTAGGCTTGGCTATTACTTTTCCCCAACAATGGTTTTCCCCGCTTACTGATACCATTCCAAGCGTGCTGAAGCTTGGACAACATATCCCCCTCTAGAAGACCAGTGAGGTACAGAGATTCCTGCACCTCTTCATCCTTCGGCGGAGCTCTCAAAGCATAAGCAAACTGTAGGACCAGCAGAGATGGAATATAGTTTATACAGCCCTTCCTGCCTATCAAAGGCACATTCGGAAATCCGCTGCAGCTGAAGATGATCTCAGTACCCAACCTATCCCTATCAAACCAGGTAATATCCTCCGCTGACAGACTCATCAAATGCTCGGACCACTCAGTTGTGGCTGCAGATGAAGCAAAGGGGCCCTTCTTGGGTAGATGACTATCAAGCCATCTATAGAGTAGGGGCACACAGCACGAGACATTCTTGCCCCTTCGGTTCTCGTTTTTGTAGTGGACGGAATGGTAGACATCTCCTATCAAGGTAGGGACTGGATTCCCATAAGCAAAGATGTGGAAGGCGTCGAAGTCTACAAAGTCAGGCATATTGGGAAACATGATGATGCCATATATGCACAGGGCGAGAATGGCGCTGAACACGACCCAACATCCATCTTTGGCGCACTGCTGAGCTTTTCCCACTAAGAACTGCAAGGAGAAACCGGGAACCCTGTTCCAACTAGACAAGACCAACTCGGAGGCATCCAGATGAAGTGAAGGGGCTAGACTAGCCAGGTCAGGCTCGGCATCCATATGAACAAAGGGCATCTGACTCTTGATAGGCACGCCTAACAAATCAACATATTCCTCTAGTGTGGGTACGAGAATAAAGTCCTGGAAAGTAAAGCATCTCAACGGAGGATCATAGAACTGCAGCAGGGCATGCAACCCATTCAACTCAAACACAGAGGGTTTACGAACCAAACTGAGCAGTTTGCCGTAAGACTTTCTGAATTCATCTCTCATAGAATCATATGCTAGAGCAATCAAACCAGTCAGCTGAACAACATCAGGAGTGGGGAGTTTTTAAGCCACAGTCTTCCTCAGAGAACCCATGACAGCATAATAGAAGGCAAGAAAACCTGAATTGGGGGAGACGGTACCTGCAACACAGACACACGTTAATGAAATGCAGATGAATATGCAAAACAATGCAAAATGCAATCATGCAGCAGAAGATCAAGACGCATGCGCTGTTGAGGAGATGAAGGTAAAGATTCTGTGTCAACAAAACCATAACCCTATCTCTGATGAGAGGAAAACCCTGATATCAGACCATAAATTCTGCTCTGTCAAGAACAAACACACATCTGATAATAAGGACCTCTGATACAAGACCACAAATCTGCTCTGTCAAGAACAAATGCACCTGATGATAGGGACCTCTGATATAGGACCATAACTCTGCTTTGTCAAGAACAAATACATCTGACAATAAGGACCTCTGATGAAGGACCATAAATCTGCTCTGTCAAGAACAAACACACATCTGATGATGAGAACCTCTGATACCGACGAAACTGATTCACTATCAAGAAAACCAGGTAGTATGAAGGTTAAGGTTTCCTGCAACAAACCCAACCCTGCTCACAGGTATGGACCTAAACCGACACAAGTTCGGCATCCTATGCGGTCATCAGCGTCACAGACATTCAAGAGGGGTGATACGATACCCAGAAGGTGTGGCATCACCATCCCCTGAAGCGGCCTCACTCAGCTGAATCCCAAATGATCGGTCCCCAGAGTCGACAATCCTCCAAACCAACAACCCCCTCAACCCAAAGGGTTGAAAAAGAAGTCAACCGGGAGAACCTCGTCTGAGCGTGGATTTCATGAGACACTAGTGCCTGCAAAGAAGGCACGCGCCCACTAATTTCCACAACTAATGCTAGGTACACTCAAGCCTGGGTCTGGCTTCTCACTCATCAGAATGCCCATCCCGCAACAGCACAGATAATCATATCATACTGAAAATAAAATGCGGGAAATAAAATGCGATAAATAAACACAACCCAACCAGTAATCATACAAGCGCTAGGATTGACTCTCGCAGGGGACGTTGGATCCCCAAACTGACTCGCATAAGGGACGTTGGATCCTAGGAAACTATCAGAATTCCCCAGCAGAGTCGCCAGTGTCATACCCTAAATTTGTCCTACCCTTTTGTAAATATTTTCGCATTTTATTGTTCCGTGCCATTTAGACACGTGTCATCTCGCAATTGGTCGATTTTTCAAAAATTTATCTTTTGACCAATCAAAATGTGACATGTGGCCTAAGAGGGCATTTTTGTGGGTTTTATTTCTTTTCTTAAATTCATAAACCTTTTTCGTTTTCCCTTTTTTTTTTAAAAAAAAGTATTATTCATAACAATATTTTATGCACTTATATAACTCTTTTATTTGTAAATATCATTTTTTATTCTTGTTTTACATATACATTTATTAATATCTTTCTTTTATATATTTAATTTTCTTTTTTTAAATAGTTATTAGTTTAGTTTAAATTAATCTTTTCATTTGTTAATATTTATTTAAATATATTTGTTAATATCTTATTCATTAAAATTTTGTTAAGTTCATCTTATATTTGTTAACTCTATTATTCATAAGATAATCAAAATGAAAAAAGAAGGAAAAGAATTTGAGTTGGACAAAAGCCCATGGGAATGGCCCGTTAGGTTTTCCCTGTCTCATCTGTATAAAGAGAAGGGGGATTGATGGTAAGAAAGAAGAGGATACTGTTCATTATCCCTAAAATCCCTAATCGGCGCATCCCCAGCCCTAAAAAACCAAAATTGAATCCGCCGTCCTCACCCCTAATCGAAAACGCCAACCTTCCCAAACCCGAACGTCCATCTCTCATCCACTACCTTCTCATCATCACCAAACATTCTCTCAAATCCAAAATAACAGCCGCACAATACTTCCCTTCTCAAACCTAAAAACAAGTCACCACTGGTCACCCCTCAAACCCCCACCGTGTCAACCATTTTTCACCACCAACAGCCGATGAACGCCACCATTATCACTTGTAAATCACCGCATCAGTGTTTTTTGGACGCAGTTGAAACCTTGGATGAGTTTTACCCCTCCATTGCTGCCGTAAAGATTGGAGCGGATCAGCGATTCCAGCTTCGATCCGTGCCGCGTGTCGTTTGGTGTTGTTAATGAGCTGTAGAACTACGATACCGATTTAACGCAAGCTGCGGTTGGCGAAGGAAAGACGCCCGTGACAACAATGTATCAAAGGACGGCCGCCTCAACGACAACTTCAACAAGTTTGAGTCCGGTAATTTTTCCCTTTTTGCGATTCATAATCGCAGTTTGTATGTTGACATTTGTTCTTTTCAAATCAGGTAGTGTATGCTATTTGATTGTCGTTTTTTCTCGGTACTGAATGTTGTCATGGATGAGTTGACATTGTTGAAGTTATTTTTGTTGTGTTACTGCACAAAAATCATATTAAGTGTATATCATTCATCTCTGTTTCTAGCATATGTATATTCATATTGTTAGGACAACGTGTTTGCTTACAGCACAAATAGGTTGTATGTTTTGGAGTGCACATTCCCAGTTCATGACATTTTCTTATAGACTCTTTGCTGCCAATGTGGTTATGGAATGGAGGAGAGTCCGAGCTTCAAGAGTTGGTTTTTCTTTGGCTGTGATTTAGCAGGGGATCTGTTTCATCGCAGTAGCAATTTGTTCGTACAGCAATGAGCGATAAACCACGGTGTAGCATAACATCGCTCTGATTCGAACCACGAAGCATTCTGATTTGTTTCAAATTTAGATCGCGACGTCACCGCAACAGCAACCGTTTTTTAATGACCTGGATTATATTCTTTTTATTTCACAAATAGATTGTGTTGTCTGTGATCGGTTTATGCGCAGGTTTAGATCCTTTTTTATTCTTCATCATAAGGCGGCAGGAGGAGATGTTGTGGTCATGCCGAGATAAGAGAGATGACAATGCAAGCTGAGTGAGTTAGTTTGAATTGGCTATTTGAACAGGGCACAACCGCAGCAATGACGACCTCCGGGATTCATCACGGTCGGCTCTGCAATAAACAAACTGTGAGGCAGTAAGGGCAAATCTTTCAAATAGAATGTGCTTCTGATATGTTGAGTTTTGACATGTTCTTTCGTTCTATGATTCAATTCTTCGACTTATAATGCATAAATATAGGATTTGAGTTGTGAATTTCGTACCAGTGTCACCGTTAGCTTGTATTTCGATAAATGTGGATGGTAGTTGTTGCTGTTTTATGTTGTTAGTAAGAAAAAACCGCCATTATCGTATGCATCAAAATGTTTTGTTTTTTCACTGCTGCTGTGTTATTCTATTTCTCTTACGAAGTGCGCTCGGTTTTGCTGCATACTTCTTATTTAATTTCGCAGAGTTATGTATTCTCTTGGGATATTGCAGTTTTGGTTCTATGTTTTGTGTACACCATATGCTGCTTGTTTGTATGAGTATTTAGGTGCAGGTTGAAATAATATTGGTTCAACTCAAACACCAACAACAACATTGCCACAACTGCAGCAATACGGTAACGACGGAGGCTCCATGCTAGGATGCGACATCCCCAGCTTGCGTGGCTCCAGTCGGTGGCATGACAGCAGTGATGTCACATAGCAGAGCAAACCGAGAAGGCTTATTTGAAGCAACCTGAAGTGTTTCTATGCTTAGAGGTTCCGAGTAAAGGAAGGAGACCATGTTATTATTGGCCAATGCAGGCCACTTTCAAAAGCAGTCAGGTTCAATGTATTGAATGTCATCCCAGCTGGGTCTTCTAATCTTGCGAAGAAGGCATTTACAGGAACATGAAATTTTCAGCGAGCATTGAAGTCAATTGTACTTTAGTTTTAAATATTCTAAGGCTATGAAATTGATATAATCTGATTAAAATTTGGATTTGTTTAACTGCTTTGCATTGATTTGAGTAGTTAACGTTAAAAGATTTTGTTATAGTTATCGCTTTATATTTTTAGAATGTTTCTTTCTTTTGCTCCTTGTCCTTGTCTGGGTGCTGCATGTCATGGTTCAAGAATTGAGTTAGATATGTGAATTTTTTATATGGTTTTTATTAGCTATTTTAAAGAAAAACTAAATCTTTGAAGTCCAGCACTTCTTGGATTTTTTGGACAATCATTATTAAGGTGTACACCTTAAATAATGTATTGTTCGACTTTCTTCGCTTCAAAATACGCCCTTTGATTATTTAAAATTAAACTCTTGAAGTCTAGCACTTCTCGAGTTTTCGAATGAACATTATTAAGGTGTACACCTTAAATAATGTATTGTTTTTTTTATTTTTTTATATATAATTAATTTATTAGGCAACTCAACTTTTATTTTTGTACTAGCAAGTAACATATTTTAAACAATTCAATAAATTACGCTTTAGATTTTTTTTCAAATTTACTTTTAAGTTTTAATTAATTTATTTTATTTAAATCAATCCATTTTAACTTACAATCTATTTTTCAGCTTATTTCTAAAATATGTTTGATTTTCTTTAAATCCTGTTTCAGTATATTTTTTAATACCAAATTATTTCTCAATCAAGTCATAAAGATTAAATTCTTGAAGTGTAGCACTTCTTGAATTTTTAGACAAACATTATTGGGGTGTACACCTTAAATAATATGTCATTCAACTATTCGTTTAGTACGCGATTCGGACACAAAGATATTATAGGAATCTAGTATTCTGTGTAATATTTTCGCTGTTTATCCAAATATTTTTCAAATAAAAATGGTGTTATTGAAATCTAGCATTTCGGTAATACCCCGATTATTTAGTTGTGGGGCCGACGTCCCATTTATTAAATAATCGTTATTTTCAAATCCAATCTCGCGTTTTCACTTCTCACACGTTTACATATTATTTTCATCCCCCATTTCGCTTCAAGTCATTTTTAAAATGTTCTTTCTCGATCAAACTTCGAAAGAAGGAAATACTTGGAATCTAGCATTCCTTGTGTCTTCGAGTGAATAATTCTCAAGGCACGCCTTTGAGTTGTTATTCACTCAACCTTTCGACTTTCTTTCATACTCAAACATTTTTAAACATTCTCCTGAGTCGAATGCTCGTCTGCATTCGCAACCCATTTCATTCACAATTCCTCGTGGTTTCGATATTAGGAGCACCCTCAGGGACTAATATCGTTTCTCACAATCCTAACCCTTGACACGTCGTCAAGTCGGTTTCATCTTCGATCAAATCCTCGACACGTCGTCGAGCTACTTCAAAACAACTTCCTTTTGGCCTCGCATGCCATTCTTCGATTCGATCCTTTCACAAACATTTTTAAAACTTACGAAAGAGAGATATTCTTAGAATCTAGCATTCTTTGAATATTTGAATGAGTGACTCTTGAGGCGCGCCCTTGAGTTGTTATTAGTTCATTCTTTCGATTTCGAAACATCTAACTCTTATCTTCAACTTATTCAGTCAATTCCCGAAAGAACTGAGTTCTTGGAACCTCGCATTCCTTGAATTATTGAGTGACAAGCTCTTGAGACGCGCTCTTGGGTTGCTTGTCAGTCACTCTTTCGTCTCTTTCTCAAATTTCCAACTTATTCAACCTCATCTTTCGTGGTTGTTACCACGAACTACGGACGCTTTGATTCTTTATTCATTCTTGAATATAAGATACGTAGGCACAAGATTGCGATAATCTTGGCGAGCACAATCCCCTCCATCTTCCATTTTCCCCCATCCTTTCCTGTGGTCGAACTACGACGCTCTGATTTCTCATTCTCGTCCGAATGAGCATACGTAGGCACAAGGGCCCCAATCCTTGGCGAGCACCCTATCCTCTAACCACCCATCTCTCCTTTGCGTCTTTAACCTTTTACCCTACCAATCAGCCTTAGCAATGAGAAGAAACAAGTAAACCTAGACAACACTCCCCACAATTGCCTTAAGAGGTTCCCGTCGAGTACGACGGACGTGAGGGGTGCTAATACCTTCCCCTCACGTAACCGACTCCCGAACCCGGAACTTGGTTGCGACAGCCCTGTTCCTATCCTTTCGTTTTAAGAGGTTTTCTCGATATTTTCCTCTCCCGTCTATTCGGGAAAAATAAAGTCCGGTGGCGACTCTGTCGAACCGCATTTTCCGGGCCTCTCGCGCGAGGGTCGTTCTCTCCAAAATGTCTCCGTGATTTTTCGAGGTGCGACAGGTGGCGACTCTGCTGGGGACGTATTGCTCCATGCAAAGAGAGAGTCGAGCCTATCTTTTGGTTTGTGAGGAGTGTTTGTTTTATTTGTTTTCTTTTTGTATTTGTTCTCTTGTAGAGTTTATTTGTGCTTGTTATCTGGGCCTTTCGGTTTTTGGGATGACGTCATGAGTAAGGCTCTACGCCCGAGCTTTGGTAAAAGCAGAGGGAACACATAGTTTAGAATTGGTAGTCGAGTAGTGTTAGTCTCCGAGGACTTGCTCCTTGTGGGCCTAGCATGAAATCTCCTCCAGAGGAGACCTATTCGTAGATCTCGTTGTAACGCAGCTCGCCTGTTGCACGACTTGATTAATGAAGGGTCCGTGATTCTGGGAACCTTTTGTTAGCACCAGTTCCGATATTGGTGGTCGTGTAGTGTTAGTCTCCAAGGACTCGCTCCTTGTGCACCTAGCATGAGGACCCCGCTCAGGAGAGACCTTATCGTCATTATCGTCGTAATACAGCCAGCCTGTTGCGTGACGCTAATACGACTAGTGTCCGTGATCCTGGGAACCAAACATAGAAACCATCCCGTGAGAGGGTTTATGGGTAGAATGTTTAGACCTTCCCGTATAGGTTGTACCTGTCAGTTTTCTTTGAGCAGGAATTATGGTTGCTTATCTATTACAGTTACCAGCTTCAGGAGTTGTTTGATTGTGATCCTGTGATCCTGGATCTTGTATCTTGCATTGCATCTTGCATATCATTCGCATTGCATTTCATATGTTGTGCATTTTGCATTTCCAGTCCTTCAACAGAATCTTATGTCTTCATTCCTTCCTCTCCAGTAAATCAAGCTGATTCCCCGACACCAGTACGCAACTAGAGCCAATACCAGACGTATGATGGAGCAGATTCAGCAGGAGCAAGTCGCCTTCAGGGAAGAATTGGATTCTATGAAAGGAAAGATCGACCAGATCCTCGAAGCCATTCTCGCAGCCAGGAGAGAGGAAGAACAGTGTGAAGCCGCCGCTGTTGTCAATGGACAAGGGTCTACTGCCATCCCTTTGGTCCCAATTCCGAATTCTCAGGGAATGCCGTTGAACTTCAACAACGCAGTCGAAGGAAACACTTCTCAGCCAATCCCAGCGCCTGGAGTTACCGTTGGAGTTATCCCGCACGCTCAGCCTGCTGCTGTGCAAATCCCGGTTCCTCATGTTGAAGATACTCTGATGGATCAGTATGACGACGTTCAGAACTATCATGCTGCTATCCCCATTGTCAGTCCTGTTGCTGCTTAGGATTCTGAAGCCATGAAGATGTGCCGAGATCTAGCCGAGAAACTCCGCGCCATGGAGGGGCATAACTCAAATTCTTTCAGTGCTCTGGAATTGTGCTTGGTTCCTGATGTTGTCATTCCTCCAAAGTTCAAGGTTCCCGAATTTTCAAAGTACAAAGGTCTCAGTTGCCCAAACATTCATATGAAGATGTACTGTCGCAAGATGGCTGCCTATGCCAGAGACGAGAAGCTCATGATCCATTGCTTCCAGGACAGCTTGTCTGGGGCGTCACTCGAATGGTATATGCAGCTAGAGCGTAATAGTGTACTCATTTGGGCCGAGCTAGCCGATGCATTCGTCAAGCAGTACAAATACAACACCGATCTTGCTCCAAATTGTACTCAGCTTCAGAGTATGGCTCAGAAGGATAATGAATCTTTCAAGGAGTACGCGCAGCGATGGAGAGAGCTAGCTGCAAGGGTGCATCCACCTCTTGTTGACCGTGAATTGATTGACATCTTCATGGGCACTTTGCAAGGCCAGTACTACGAAAAGCTGATCGGTAGTGTCTCCGCTGGATTTTCTGACTTGGTGATCGTCGGTGAGAGGATTGAAGAAGGGCTGAAGAGTGGGAAGATCCCAGGAGGTTCTAACAGTCAGGCTAATTCCAAGAGGCCTTTTAATGGATACAAGAAGAAGGAGGGCGAAACAAATGCCATCTTTGTGCAGAAAGGGCAAGCTTCTCAACAAGCTCCCGCTCCTATGCCTTATCAAGTTCCCTACTATCAGTATCCATATGTTGCTGCTGCGCAATATGCTCCAATACCTTATCAGCCAGCTGTTCAAGCAGCGCAAGCTCAGATGCCACGGAAACAGGCTCCTCAGCAACAAGCCTACAACCAGCAAGGGTATCAGTATCCTCCTCAGCAACAGCAGATGCAAGCTACTCAGCAACGACAAGGTGCTCGCCCACAGCATCCGCAGAGAACATGGAGACCAGATAGAGTCTTTGATCGTCTACCAATGTCATATGCCAAAATCTTTGCTCAGTTGATGGAGAAGAAGGCTATTGTTCCAAGAGACTTGGCTCCCCCAACTGTCATTCCTATCGACTACGATGCAAATGCTCATTGTGAGTTTCATAAGGGCGCTCCAGGTCACACCATTGAGGACTGCAGGGCTTTCAAGCACATAATTCAAGACATGATCGACAGGGATGCTATCAACTTCAATGGGAAGTCTCCAAACATCATCAACAATCCGATGCCACCAGTCAACTAGCGCCAACGGCAGATTGATTCCAGTCAAGTTTGTTCCCCGAAGAAGGCAGTCATGTTGCCATTTCATTATTCGCAGTTTCTTATGTTTTGTCTTTGCTTATTTAAGTATTGTATGCTTTGAACAATTGCCATTCGTATTTGGTTTTCATTAATGTATCGTTTATGCATGTTTTGAATTAGTTATGTCGTATTCACTCTTTTTTACTTATCACCGACACATTTATTTACTCCACTCTGTTCGCTGTTGTTTAGCATGATTTGAGGGAGGATGATGAAAACGAGATACCCATAATTGCAAATCGTATGCTTTCAGACAGAATCTCGTCAATGATGTACGGGCATTGTTTCAATTCCCCATACACCGGAGATATAAGGAGTTAATCCCTAGTAAACCACTTCGAGCCTAGAAGTAGCAGTTTCCTTCGGATATTCAAACCTTACACTTAACCGGGGGCAGGGTAATGTTCAGTTAATCCAATCCCGTATTCGAATCAATATCTAAAAGACGGTTGTTCATCAAAGACCCATGATATAGCAGTCACAACCTTCCCAGAAAATAAAATCAAAAAATCAAAAAAATCTGCTAAGTCAAACACCTTGGAGGGGACTTAGGCAAAATCAAGACAATCCCGATGGATCTGACAAGCAAAATCAATCCATGCAAAAGTTAGGGATCAACAAAAACAAAAGGAGGACCCCGAAACCCTCAACAAATACGAAAAATATTCAGTGGCCACCCAAATCAAAGGGGCACTGGAATCCATCAAAATAAGGTGACTGCCACGTCAAGCAAACCTTGAACCTTCAAGCCTACACCGTCACAACAAGTGCACAATTATCTGAGCGTAGGACTGGAGATCATTAAGAAGAAGGGGTGGGTACAAATCATACTTTGAGCCTAATATCCTTTATTTCATAACCATGAACCAGGCCACGTTACAACCCTCAAAAGACCTAATTGAGGCGAGGTTTCTTCTGAAAGCATAACATCGCAAGGTTGCGTAACCTGACTCCTCACATGATTTCTAATCACCAGCATTGGTGTCATTTTGCTTGCTATATCTTTCCGCACCAATAAAACAGCACAACGTCTGGGCTAGCAGTCAATTTGTCTCACTATCACGACACTTCAATAAAAGACACTTTTTTTCAGAACTTACCGTGAACTTTGCATTAATATTACCATCTATGAATGTACAATTTTAATTGCAAATAAGTGCTAGGTATTCAAAGACACTCCATCAAGAGGCGATCGAGGAGGAACTTAACTTTCAGTGGCGTACACGAAGCAAGATTATTTCAAAACCCACAGGCTGGGGCAAATCATTCAAGAGCTCGAACCGGGGCAAACCATTACAATGTGCAGACTGAGGCAAGACCAGGTCGTCCTGACCATCAAAAAGAGTTGCAATTCTCTCTGAAGCAAATTCACAGTTATCCAGATATTCCAGACTTGGGGACATCCAGAGTATCTCTTGCTTCAATTATGACGTCTACAACAAACTGTGTGTCGAGGAAGTCAATCCCTCCCACCACCTGAAGTCCAATCCGCTTTGGCAACTACCAGAGTCCACCACGCTGGCGTCTCCACCTGCATTTCCAATTACCCATTTGCAATCATACGCATCGCATTCGATCTCATAAATATTTTGCATCATATGCATACTCCAATCATACCATACTTCCCCAGCTCTTGCATCTCCGCTCGTCAGCATTTGCATTTGCACGTCCACTCATATGGAATATCATCCAGCATTCATATATGCAAGTCAAGGCCCAGGATCAATCCCGAAGATTTCCCAAGACCATTGGCAGCCCAGTCAAGGGCATCTTCCGCAGGATGGTGGGTTTGTCCCACGATTTTCAAGAGCTTCAAAGCAATCGCCAGCCCAGGCAAGGACAACCTTCTGCAATTGTGGGTCTCTCCCATCAAGATTCGAAGTCATTCAAAGCAAGATTCTGCCCAGTCAGGGGGCATTTTTCAAAGACCATGGGTGTCTCCCATGATGTATTTCAACCTTGTGGTTGATCAGATCTTCAAATCAACATTCAGCCCAGGCAGGGGCATACCATTCAAGACTGTGGGCGTTCCCCACGAAGATTGTTCAACCTTTTGTTGGGCAAATCCAAGAAGTTCAGTGCAAGATCCAACCCGAGCAGGGGCATCTTCAGCAAGACCGTGAGCGTTCATCATGAAGTTGTTCAACCTTTTGTTGAGCAAGACAAGACATCAAGACAAACTCAGCCCAGTCAGGGGCATCCTCTTCAGAATTCATGGGCGTAACCATGAAATCATTTCAGCAAACTATGATCCCCAAACGAAGACGGTGGGCGTACCCCGTTGACTCATTTCAATTTTCCTCTTTGGGGTTTCCCTAGTGAGTTGTACCCAGCAAGCGTGACCGTTGTCAATTGCCTTACTATCATCCTTTTGGCGATAGTCGAACTTCGTCAAGTTCAACCTGGCCTGCATCCTTTTGGTGTTGGTAAACCTCATTTGTGTTGTCCTATCATCCTTTTGATGATAGCAACCTGTGTGTTGTGTTTTCGCTCTACCATCCTTTTGGTGGTAGGTCTGGTATTTCGTCGATATCAGATTGTGCGATGTTTTATTTGTGTTTTCTCTCTACCATCCTTTTGGTGGTAGGTCTGGTATTTCGTCGATATCAGATTGTGCGATGTTTTATTTGTGTTTTCGCTCTACCATCCTTTTGGTGGTAGGTCTGGTATTTCGTCGATATCAGATTGTGCGATGTTTTATTTGTGTTTTCGCTCTACCATCCTTTTGGTGGTAGGTCTGGTATTTCGTCGATATCAGATTGTGCGATGTTTTATTTGTGTTTTCGCTCTACCATCCTTTTGGTGGTAGGTCTGGTATTTCGTCGATATCAGATTGTGCGATGTTTTGGTGTGAGTTTCGCTCTACCATCCTTTTGGTGGTAGGTCTGGTATTTCGTCGATATCAGATTGCGCGATGTTTTGGTGTGAGTTTCGCTCTACCATCCTTTTGGTGGTAGGTCTGGTATTTCGTCGATATCAGATTGTGCGATGTTTTGTTTATGTTTTCGCTCTACCATCCTTTTAGTGGTAGGTCTGGCATTTCGTCGATGTCAGATTACGCGATGTTTTGTTTATGTTTTCGCTCTACCATCCTTTTGGTGGTAGGTCTGGCATTTCGTCGATGTCAGATTGCGTGATGTTTTGGTGTGAGTTTCGCTCTACCATCCTTTTGGTGGTAGGTCTGGTATTTAGTCGATATCAGATTGCGCAATGTTTTGGTGTGAGTTTCGCTCTATCATCCTTTCGGTGGTAGGTCTGGTATTTCGTCGATATCAGATTGCGCGATGTTTTGGTGTGAGTTTCGCTCTACCATCCTTTTGGTGGTAGGTCTGGTATTTCGTCGATATCAGATTGCGCGATGTTTTGGTGTGAGTTTCGCTCTATCATCCTTTCGGTGGTGGGTCTGGTATTTCGTCGATATCAGATTGTGCGATATTCCTTTATGTTCTTGCTCCGTCATCCTTTTGGTGAGGGGTCTATCATGGTCATTAATGATAGATAGTGCGATGTTTTGGTGTGAGTTTCGCTCTATCATCCTTTTGGTGGTGGGTCTGGTATTTCGTCGATATCAGATTGTGCGATGTTTTATTTGTATTTCGCTCCGTCATCCTTTTGGTGGGGGGTCTATCATGGTCATTGATGATGGATTGTACGAATTTTATTTATCTCGCTCCGTCATCCTTTTGGTGGGGAATCTATCATGGTCATTAATGATAGATTGTGCGATAGTGTTTTGCTTTGCCATCCTTTTGGTGGTAACAGCTGTGTGTGTTTCATCCCATCATCCTTTTGGTGATGACGACTTGTGCCAGTTATTTACAGCTTACTCAGAGGTTTACATTTATCAGTATTTGCAATTCTTAAACACCTTTTTTTCTTTCAGACAAATTCAGGGTCTTCTTCATATCTAATTGACTTCTACCTCAGGAATATGAACGCTAAGGCAGTTCATTTTCCTATGTTTAAGCCGATTAGATAGGGGCATCTGTCATACCCTAAATTTGTCCTACCCTTTTGTAAATGTTTTCGCATTTTATTGTTCCGTGCCATTTAGACACGTGTCATCTCGCAATTGGTCGATTTTGCAAAAATTTATCTTTTGACCAATCAAAATGTGACATGTGGCCTAAGAGGGCATTTTTGTGAGTTTTATTTCTTTTCTTAAATTCATAAACCTTTTTCTTTTTCCCTTTTTTTAAAAAAAAAAGTATTATTCATAACAATATTTTATGCACTTATATAACTCTTTTATTTGTAAATATCATTTTTTATTCTTGTTTTACATATACATTTATTAATATCTTTTTTTTATATATTTAATTTTCTTTTTTTAAATAGTTATTAGTTTAGTTTAAATTAATCTTTTCATTTGTTAATATTTATTTAAATATATTTGTTAATATCTTATTCATTAAAATTTTGTTAAGTTCATCTTATATTTGTTAACTCTATTATTCATAAGATAATCAAAATGAAAAAAGAAGGAAAAGAATTTGAGTTGGACAAAAGCCCATGGGAATGGCCCGTTAGGTTTTCCCTGTCTCATCTGTATAAAGAGAAGGGGGATTGATGGTAAGAAAGAAGAGGATACTGTTCATTATCCCTAAAATCCCTAATCGGCGCATCCCCAGCCCTAAAAAACCAAAATTGAATCCGCCGCCCTCACCCCTAATCAAAAACGCCAACCTTCCCAAACCCGAACGTCCATCTCTCATCCACTACCTTCTCATCATCGCCAAACATTCTCTCAAATCCAAAATAACAGCCGCACAATACTTCCCTTCTCAAACCTAAAAACAAGTCACCACTGGTCACCCCTCAAACCCCCATCGTGTCAACCATTTTTCACCACCAACAGCCGATGAACGCCACCATTGTCACTTGTAAATCACCGCATCAGTGTTTTTTGGACGCAGTTGAAACCTTGGATGAGTTTTACCCCTCCATTGCTGCCGTAAAGATTGGAGCGGATCAGCGATTCCAGCTTCGATCCGTGCCGCGTGTCGTTTGGTGTTGTTAATGAGCTGTAGAACTACGATACCGATTTAACGCAAGCTGCGGTTGGCGAAGGAAAGACGCCTGTGACAACAATGTATCAAAGGACGGCCGCATCAACGACAACTTCAACAAGTTTGAGTCTGGTAATTTTTCCCTTTTTGCGATTCATAATCGCAGTTTGTATGTTGACATTTGTTCTTTTCAAATCAGGTAGTGTATGCTATTTGATTGTCGTTTTTTCTCGGTACTGAATGTTGTCATGGATGAGTTGACATTGTTGAAGTTATTTTTGTTGTGTTACTGCACAAAAATCATATTAAGTGTATATCATTCATCTCTGTTTCTAGCATATGTATATTCATATTGTTAGGACAACGTGTTTGCTTACAGCACAAATAGGTTGTATGTTTTGGAGTGCACATTCCCAGTTCATGACATTTTCTTATAGACTCTTTGCTGCCAATGTGGTTATGGAATGGAGGAGAGTCCGAGCTTCAAGAGTTGGTTTTTCTTTGGCTGTGATTTAGCAGGGGATCTGTTTCATCGCAGTAGCAATTTGTTCGTACAGCAATGAGCGATAAACCACGGTGTAGCATAACATCGCTCTGATTCGAACCACGAAGCATTCTGATTTGTTTCAAATTTAGATCGCGACGTCACCGCAACAGCAACCGTTTTTTAATGACCTGGATTATATTCTTTTTATTTCACAAATAGATTGTGTTGTCTGTGATCGGTTTATGCGCAGGTTTAGATCCTTTTTTATTCTTCATCATAAGGCGGCAGGAGGAGATGTTGTGGTCATGCCGAGATAAGAGAGGTGACAATGCAAGCTGAGTGAGTTAGTTCGAATTGGCTATTTGAACAGGGCACAACCGCAGCAATGACGACCTCCGGGATTCATCACGGTCGGCTCTGCAATAAACAAACTGTGAGGCAGTAAGGGCAAATCTTTCAAATAGAATGTGCTTCTGATATGTTGAGTTTTGACATGTTCTTTCGTTCTATGATTCAATTCTTCGACTTATAATGCATAAATATAGGATTTGAGTTGTGAATTTCGTACCAGTGTCACCGTTAGCTTGTATTTCGATAAATGTGGATGGTAGTTGTTGCTGTTTTATGTTGTTAGTAAGAAAAAACCGCCATTATCGTATGCATCAAAATGTTTTGTTTTTTCACTGCTGCTGTGTTATTCTATTTCTCTTACGAAGTGCGCTCGGTTTTGCTGCATACTTCTTATTTAATTTCGCAGAGTTATGTATTCTCTTGGGATATTGCAGTTTTGGTTCTATGTTTTGTGTACACCATATGCTACTTGTTTGTATGAGTATTCAGGTGCAGGTTGAAATAATATTGGTTCAACTCAAACACCAACAACAACATTGCCACAACTGCAGCAATACGGTAACGACGGAGGCTCCATGCTAGGATGCGACATCCCCAGCTTGCGTGGCTCCAGTCGGTGGCATGACAGCAGTGATGTCACATAGCGGAGCAAACCGAGAAGGCTTATTTGAAGCAACCTGAAGTGTTTCTATGCTTAGAGGTTCCGAGTAAAGGAAGGAGACCATGTTATTATTGGCCAATGCAGGCCACTTTCAAAAGCAGTCAGGTTCAATGTATTGAATGTCATCCCAGCTGGGTCTTCTAATCTTGCGAAGAAGGCATTTACAGGAACATGAAATTTTCAGCGAGCATTGAAGTCAATTGTACTTTAGTTTTAAATATTCTAAGGCTATGAAATTGATATAATCTGATTAAAATTTGGATTTGTTTAACTGCTTTGCATTGATTTGAGTAGTTAACGTTAAAAGATTTTGTTATAGTTATCGCTTTATATTTTTAGAATGTTTCTTTCTTTTGCTCCTTGTCCTTGTCTGGGTGCTGCATGTCATGGTTCAAGAATTGAGTTAGATATGTGAATTTTTTATATGGTTTTTATTAGCTATTTTAAAGAAAAACTAAATCTTTGAAGTCCAGCACTTCTTGGATTTTTTGGACAATCATTATTAAGGTGTACACCTTAAATAATGTATTGTTCGACTTTCTTCGCTTCAAAATACGCCCTTTGATTATTTAAAATTAAACTCTTGAAGTCTAGCACTTCTCGAGTTTTCGAATGAACATTATTAAGGTGTACACCTTAAATAATGTATTGTTTTTTTTTTTATATATAATTAATTTATTAGGCAATTCAACTTTTATTTTTGTACTAGCAAGTAACATATTTTAAACAATTCAATAAATTACGCTTTAGATTTTTTTTCAAATTTACTTTTAAGTTTTAATTAATTTATTTTATTTAAATCAATCCATTTTAACTTACAATCTATTTTTCAGCTTATTTCTAAAATATGTTTGATTTTCTTTAAATCCTGTTTCAGTATATTTTTTAATACCAAATTATTTCTCAATCAAGTCATAAAGATTAAATTCTTGAAGTATAGCACTTCTTGAATTTTTAGACAAACATTATTGGGGTGTACACTTTAAATAATATGTCATTCAACTATTCGTTTAGTACGCGATTCAGACACAAAGATATTATAGGAATCTAGTATTTTGTGTAATATTTTCGCTGTTTATCCAAATATATTTCAAATAAAAATGGTGTTATTGAAATCTAGCATTTCGGTAATACCCCGATTATTTAGTTGTGGGGCCGACGTCCCATTTATTAAATAATCGTTATTTTCAAATCCAATCTCGCGTTTTCACTTCTCACACGTTTACATATTATTTTCATCCCCCATTTCGCTTCAAGTCATTTTTAAAATGTTCTTTCTCGATCAAACTTCGAAAGAAGGAAATACTTGGAATCTAGCATTCCTTGTGTCTTCGAGTGAATAATTCTTAAGGCACGCCTTTGAGTTGTTATTCACTCAACCTTTCGACTTTCTTTCATACTTGTCGCTACTGCGAAAATTGGCGCCGGCTGAACAGAAGAGTCGCCACCGTGCGTTATTTATCCCACGGGAGGGAAAGGAAACGCTCAGAGTAAACCTCGCACAACACGGGAAAGGTATGGTCGTCGCAACCAAAACCTGGATTCGGGAGTCGGTTACGCAAGGGGAAGGTATTAGCACCCCTCACGTCCGTCGTACTCGACGGGATCCACGCTTGTTTTCGGGTATGGATTGTTATTCTATCTACTCTACAGGTCAAGGGTTAAAAGAAAATGAAAATGAAAAAAAAAATAAAAATGACTCGGCAAAGTATCGCACTTTATGCCTACGTATTCTCGTCTGGAACGAGAAATCAGAGTCAGCGTAGTTCGCCTACCTACGGGAAAGGAGGGGAAGGTTGCTCGCTAGGATATCGCATCCTATGCCTACGTACTTTCATACAGCATGAAAGATCAGAGCAAACGTAGTTCGGGCCACGTACGACACAAGTCTGTCTTGATTGATTTTATTCCTTCTAAAAAAGGGTTTTCTTGATTAGCCGTCCCGGCGGACAAAAATGACGTCTTGGTGAGTTCACATTCTTTTACGGAAGAAGTGTCTTTTATTGTGTTTGAAATCTTTATGTGTTTTTCTGTTTGTTTTGAGAAAGAAGAGACAGAACTCTAACCTACGGTTGCGAAGGGAAACAAACTAACCTGATGTTATCATGCATGGGTTAAGACCTAGTGTCTATCATGCTCCTCTCTTGCACAGAGGGAAACAGAGATCCTACGGGATAGGCAGAAACAGAAACAATAACAGATATATACAGTAAAACAGTAAAATGCATGAATGCAACAATACAAGCGAGGCAAGGGAGTCTCACTCAACCTCGAACCTAGAAAACAATAGGCAAAAGTGAACAAGCTTCACTTTCAACCCAACAGGGTAAACAGCAAACAATACAATCCAGAAAACCAATCAATACATCAGCAATGAAATACAGCAGCAAAAGAAACAGCATCAACAACTCTGAATCAACATCTGGCTTCAAGTAATCTCCAATCATCTACAGGCTTCAACAAGCATCAATCTCCATTTTCAAGACCTTCAGGCAAAGGCTTTGATCATCTGTTTTCCATCTGCAATGGCTTTTCTTCATGTCTCAGGCTAGGATGAACATCAGTCAACCAGATGAGGTGAATGAATGTTAGACAGTTAATTACCTACCAAGGGTGGTTCATCAACTGTTAACATTAAACAGAAAGTTTCCTCTCAAAAGTTCTATCTTTCAAATATATTCACTGATCCTTCCAAAGGAAGGAGGTGGATATTTGAAAGAGACTTTGAATCATAGAGAAAGGATAGAGGCAAACAAAGCCATCTATGTTTGAGAAGCAAGCTTTCTAATCTAGAGCTCTGCCTAGCTCCTAAACCCTAGTCTCCTCAGCAGCTGCTAGCAATAACCTCCTATTCAACTCTGACAGTTGATCTTCAATCTCTGGATCTCCAATGGTCTTCATCTCCTCAATTCTTCAGCTCTCCCAAGTCCCCAGACAATCCCAATACCCAAGCAAGCAAGCAATAATCCCTAGAGGGCACACCACACCAGTCAATCAGATATATACAGAATATTAATAGCAGTAGGGGAATCCTGACTTTTTCTAAGGGATCTAATAACTACCCATAGTCCCTATAGTCCCATAACTAAACTAGTCAAACCCTAAGTCCTAAGGGAAAAGAATCAAATCTCCTAAGTCATCACCTAAAACCCTAGTTTGTCCATGTTGTTCAAGCTTACATTAAGAACCTAAAATTAATTTCTAAAAATGGGAACTAAAATGGATCTACAAGTTCAATGTCTAACCTAAACAACCCTAAAAGAATGGATGAAAAATATGAAAGTATCTAATAGAACAAAAATTAATAAAATCAAGTATGAAATGAAACCATTTAAAATGTCATTTATTTAGAAAATATGGGAAAAATATCAAATAAAAAATAAAATGCAATTTTTATTTTTTATAATTTTCTAGACATCCTAAAGAAAATAATGCAAAAAGAATGAATTAAAAATGATTATTTTGCTATTTATTATGAATTTTAGAAGATGCATGAAAAAATTAAAGAAAATAAAAGAAAATATAAAGAAATAAGATGGAGGGGGTGAGAAAAGCAATAAAACCAAGTTAAACGCGTTGGGCTTATTAACATGGGGGGTGTGGATAGCGCTCTGAGCCCAATCCCCCCAACTTAATGAAACGCTGCGTTTGGGATTTCAAATTCTCCCACCAAAACTCAGATCAAACACGGGCCGTTGGATGATACTCCCAGTCAAAAGTCCAACCTCCATCGCACGGCTCTCCACCCTTCTTCAACCTCCAGCTCCTAGGGTTTTCAGCCATGCATTCCATACACGAATGTTCCACTCACTCGTTCTCCTTGCATTCTTGATGAAAAATAACAACTCCAAGCCCTAAAATAATCTACACAACTCAAGGAATCCATGTCTAATTCTAGTTTTCCCTAACTCTCATTGCACACTCCAAACAGAGAGCACGAAATTCAGAACACACCATGCTTGCCTGAGGTCAAAGTTACCAGAACTCAAACCTGATGATCAACAGATATTCTACATGGTTGCCTCATTATTCTATGCTTCAACACATTGATTATAACTCAACATACAGCTTATTATCGAAACCAACAGAAATGGTAACCTGTCATTGATCTCCATGAATCTATCCCTAAACTTCAAGAATTGATCCTCTAGGGTTTCTAAACAACATTATCCTAACCACATGATCTCTACCAGTCAGAATAGTGAGATTCGAAGAAATCTACATACCTTGCACTTGATGATGGTGATGGTAGCTAGACCTCAATTCAACCTTTGATACTTGCTGAAAACAATCTCCAATGAATGAATATGCTTCTGTTTGCAGTGATTTGTATTGAATCCTTGTGAATCATGCTATTCCATCCTTCATGCAAGTTGGAGTTTCAAACTGAATCTCTTCACACAGCCACGGATTCCCTCCAATCTTTTGTGCCAATTAATCCATGATGTTAGTAGATGATGATAGTGACAGAAATTAGAATGATGGAAGAAGTTTCAATGGGTTTTGGATGAAAATGCAACTTGGAGTGATGAAGTGGATAGGTATGATCCTTGATCAATTCAACCACTTCTTGGTGTGAATCCTAGGGTTTGAATGATGATGATGATGATTCAATCCAAAGATGTGAGAATTTTGAGAGGTTTGTAAGAGTTTGAGTATCTTATGGAAGAATAAGAAAATGGATGAAAATGGAGATTTTTGACAAATGGGAGCACCAACCCTTGCATGAATCAACTTGCATGAATATATAGGTTGCATTAGAACCTCTTAGAAACTTGGAGAAGTTTCCCTTACACTTTTCCCTTTCAATTTGGATTATGTTACTTTCAATTCAAGCAACCATGGATAACTCACAAATTATGACCTAAGCTCAAAATTCCACTTTATCCAATGTATTTAGAATTCCTTTTCCATTCAAAATGACCTATAATTTTGCATCATTTGGCCAAGATATGAAAAATACCATTTTTTAAGCCATTTTCCTTCATTAAATTCACCAATTTTGAAACCTTGTGCTATGGACATTTCCAATCTCTCATGGTCACTTTTTCTAGACTCAAAATGCCATTTGGAGCAAGTTTGATGTTGTAAGTTTTTTCATTTGAGGCCTCCTTGTATGAGTTTTGGACATAGGTTAAAATGACCTGTAATTCACAAATGACCAAAATACCCTTTGCTTGCCAAGACCATAAGTTGAGTTCCACACATCATATGAGGGCATACTATACCATTCTAGAAAGCTAAGACAATGAGGAACAATTCTTATGTTGACCAGAAATTCATTTGAAATCTCCTTGAGGGGTAAAAATTGCTTGGAAGTCAAGTCACTTTCACAGACAAAATTTCAGATACCTCAGATGACCTGTAACTTGCAAGGACCATAACTTGAGTTCTATAAATCTACTTGATGTCTTCCACAACTCAAATTAAAGGTCTTGAGATCCTCTACAAGTTTCATGTTGGCCAAGGATCCATTTGAAGCTTGCATTTTGAATTATCGTGCTTGGAAATTTGACCTAAACTAGGGGATTTTACATAGGAACCCTAATTTAGAGACTCCTCCTCTCCTTGATTTCTCTTGAATTCTTCTTAGCATAACAACATATCCTTATTCTCCATGTCAAATGATGAACCCCACATCTCTCCAATAGCCCTTAATGCCTTTCAATCAGTCAATTGACCTAGGGTTGACCCAGATGAAACCCTAGTTGACTGTCTTCAACTGCAATTCTTGTGATCACCTCAACAACTTGTTTTCCTCCCCAAATGACTTTCTAAGTCCTCCAAGATGTCTAGATACTCCCCATGCCTTCAATTCACAGCTCATACTTTCCTTGATGATCCCCAGATACCCTCAGCCAGGAGATAGATGAACTGCTTGACCTATTGACTTGATAGCTTTCAAATTCTTTTCTGATGACTTGAATGAGATGGAATTAGGATAATAACCTCTTGATAGGCCTCTAGAGATGAGAATAATGATTGGTCCCCTGTTGAATGACTTGCTATGCTTATGCTATGCAGATGGTTAGTCTATGTACATGACTCTATATGCAAATGCTAATGATAATGAAACATAAACCAAGTGAATAAGGTTGGGCAAATTTTAGGGTGCAACAGCTGCCCCTATTCAAGCGACTTGGACCCGATTGGGTGAAGAGCCCGGAGCCTTCAGACATTCGCGGTACGAGACGGTTGAATACTAAGAAACCCGAAAATTTGCCAACCGCAGAAATAAATTGCACCCCTGCTTGGGGTAACGGCATCCACTGCCTGGATATGACTGTTTGCAGCCTCTCCCTGATCTCGTAACGACCGTGCTGGGGATTCTTCTCATCATCCTGAAAAAGATTGAATCATCGGAAACTTCGCCCTTTGCTTGTCCACGTCAGGACTCTGTCTGCTGTCAACACGAAGAGAGCTCAACTAATACCTGCCCACGTTAGGACTCCGCTTGCTGTTCACCCAGAAAATCTCGGCAACTCCGCTGGGGAATAATTTGTCTACCTTTCCATAAACTGAATCGTCCCCGTTAGGAATAACACTCTTCCACGTTAGGAATAATCTCGTCTGGACCCGTCCACGTTAGGACTCCATCCTTCCACGTAAGGAACCACGTCTTCTTTCCACGTAAGGAAACCAATTTTCTTCTACGTAAGGAATTCAATTCTCAATCTGTCCACGTGAGGACTTCGACCTTTCTGAATCTGTCCACGCCAGGACTACACTGGCCATCTTTCCACGTCAGGAATCAATCTTCTTTCTATATCGACCTGTCCACGTAAGAACTCCAATACCACTTGACATGTCCGCGTCAGGACCCCATTCTTTCCACGTAAGGAATTCACCTTTGGTTCTGAACCTGTCCCCGTTAGGACTCACCTTTCCACGTAAGGCGTACATCATGCTTCCACGTCAGGAATCAACTTTTCTTGAATCTGTCCACGTAAGGACCCCAATTTTTCCACGTGAGGAATATAATCTCAATCTAAATCTGTCCACATCAGAACTAAACCCCTTCCACTTCATGACTACACTCTTTCTTTCCACGTCGGGAATACAAGCCTCTTTCCACGTAAGGAATGCTATCCGTTTTCCACGCAAGGAAACATAACTTTTCCACATAAGGCAACCAATTCCTTTCGATTTGTCCGCATCAGGACTACATTTTTCCACGTAAGGAATGCCATCTTAATCTGTCCACGTAAGGACTCCACTCTTTCCACGTTAGGAATTACCTCTTTCCACGTAAGGAACTGAAACTTCTTTTTTCCCCTGTAAGGAATAGACTTGTCCACGTCAGGACCCCTCTTTCATCTTGATTTGTCCACATCAGGACTCAGGCATCTTCGACCTGCTGAGGAAATAAGACTTGTCCACGTCAGGACTCACACCTTTGTCTGATCTGTCCACGTCAGGACCCATGCTTTGCCAACACGAAGAAAGATAACTGCTGAGAGGAACTGGTCCATGTCAGGACACCAACACAAAGAGTAATCACTTTTGTCGACGTCATTACCTCCCATTCCACCAATTTCGAGAACCCGAATCTGCCCACGTTAGGACTAACACACTTTACCAACCCGGGGAAATAAACCTGTCCCTGTTAGGACGCCCACTTCTGAAGAAATCCCGTCAATATAGGAATAAATTGTCCACGTCAGGACTTGGTTCTCCATTGATCCCCACCCACAAATTTCTTAGCATCGACGTGACAGCGACTTTGGGGCGGACTCTACTGGGGACATCTGGGAACCAAACTACCGGATGCCTGTTCTGGTAACCGGAGGCAACTTCTGAAATTCTGATTCACGAAACCCTTTCGCTGACAAATAACTCTGCTTGGAAATAAAAGAGAACCTTATCCTGGTAACTCTGTGGGGAATACTGCCGAAACTGACATTATCATTGGATGTCTCATGCCGAGATCTTGGGTATTTAGTAGTTCATTTGAGCAGGAGTTCTCTCCACCTGAATTGCTAAAATACAGGAACCGCTTCAGCAAAATAAATGCTGAAGATAATGCCAACTTCGCTGGGGATAGCCAGGTGCTACAGAATTATTCCAGCAAAATAAATGCTGGAAGGGTGAAGTCAACCATGCTGGGAAGTTGGGAGTTCAAACACCCTGTTGAGGTAACCCCCTGCTGGGGAATATAATTTTGCTGAGGAATAGCAGGTATGCCAAGTATGATTGGACTTCTCTGCTGGAGAGTGAACTGATATTACACGGTATCCTTGACAAAATAAATGACAGGACCCACCACCAACTCTGCCGGGGAGAGTCTTGATCTTTGAGTTCCACTGGGAGGAAAAACATTTGCTTAAAGGAGAGAACTCCGCTGGGGGAAATCCACTGACTCTGCTGGGGGGAGAGTGAATGACCCTGCGGGGAAATTTGAACCTGTCTGAATACAGCCTTACGATCTTGGAATCGTCAATCCTTTTTGCACACGCTACGACTAGCTGGAGAGTTCGATCCTCCTTCAGGAAGAACCTGCATGACCTGCGTGAAGGCTGAGTCTTTCGTTATTGCAATCTTTCGATCATCTTCCTCGCACGGTTATGAAACCTGCAACAACACAAACAAGACAAGACAAGCCTATGCAACCAAATCAACTCAGGTTAGTGACGTTATTTTCAGTTAATTCAAAGCTTTAGCAACTGTTGGCAAGGGCCAGTGGCGTTATACTCATGCTAGTTTCATCAAACTTGGGCGTTAATCATGCACAAAACAGTAAAGAACAGTGTTAAGTACTGAATAACGTATTTTATTGATTGGGCCCCTGAATAGGCGGAGTTTTGTACATGGGATGCAACTCCTGAAATGAGGAAGCTACACAAGGCGAATATACCCGTACACAAGTATGCCCAAGAAGCATAAATATTGACAACTTAAATTTGTACACATGTCGGCAACGGGATGCAGATGAACACCACGAACTGATCCTCCCATGACTCGCCCAACCCTAATGCTTTCCTGGTACCCCACTTCTGAAGAGATTGTATCCGACAACTGGCTCCTCAAATGTATTCTCCCGCATTGATGCTTATTGCAATTATCAAATTCGGACCGCAGTCATTTGCTTTTCAAATCCCTAACTTTTGCGTGAACCGCCCTTTACGGGTTTTCAGTTCACCGGGATACCCTTTTTTGCCGAAGCCGCCCAGTGTAGGTTTTCAACTTCGCGGGTGTACATTTTTTCAATTTTATCCCTAATTTTTGCCCGAACCTTTCATTCTGTTTTTGGTTCGCCAGGATGCCCCATTTTTGCCTGGACTCTCTTTTTTCTGTCCAGCGGGTCTATTTTAAGCAAAGTATTTTTTAACTGCGTCCGAATTCACAGGCGACGTGAAGTCTTCTCCGTCCATGGTGGACAACAACAACGCTCCTCCCGAAAATACTTTCCTGACAACGTATGGCCCTTCGTAGTTGGGGGTCCACTTGCCCCTGTGATCTGCTTGCGGCGGGAGAATCTTTTTCAGCACAAGGTCGCCCGTCTGAAAGCTTCGCGGATGTATCTTCTTGTCGTACGCTTTCTTCATTCGGCTCTGGTACAAACGACCGTATGCTAGAGAAGCTAGCCTCTTCTCATCCATTAAGCTCAGTTGGTTCAATCTGTTTGTTACCCATTCTGCCTCGTCTAGCTGAACGTCCCACAATACCCTCAGAGAAGGGATCTCAACTTCCAATGGTAATACCGCTTCCATTCCGTATACCAACGAGAACGGAGTTGCCCCGGTTGATGTGCGTACCGTCGTACGATAACCGTGCAAAGCAAAAGGTAGCATTTCATGCCAATCCTTATAGGTCACCACCATTTTCTGAACGATCTTCTTGATATTCTTATTGGCCGCCTCAACAGCGCCATTCATCTTGGGTCGGTAAGGGGAGGAGTTGTGATGTTCAATCTTGAAGTTCTGACAGAGTTCCTTCATCATTTTGTTGTTCAGGTTTGAACCGTTGTCCGTGATTATCCGCTCGGGGATCCCATATCGGCAAATGATATCTCTCTTGATGAATCTGGCCACCACCTGCTTAGTTACATTTGCGTAAGACGCCGCTTCCACCCACTTGGTGAAGTAATCGATTGCTACTAGAATGAACCGGTGCCCATTAGAAGCCGTCGGCTCGATCTTTCCAATCATATCGATTCCCCACATAGAGAATGGCCATGGCGATGACATTACATTCAGAGGACTTGGAGGCACATGGATCTTATCAGCATAGATTTGGCACTTGTGACACTTCCTCGCAAACTTGAAACAATCGGTTTCCATGGTCAGCCAAAAATAACCTGCCCGCAACAGCTTTCTCGTCATAGCATGTCCACCAGCATGCGTACCAAAGGTACCTTCGTGTATTTCCTCCATGAGCAATTTTGCCTCACTTTCGTCTACACAACGCAACAACACCAAATCGTGGTTTCTTCTGTATAAGACGCCATCCGGATTCAAGTAGAAATTACCCGCTAATCTCCTGAGAGTCTTCTGATCTTGACTGGATGCCCCAGCCGGATACTCTTTATTTTTCAGGAAATTAAGGATATCGAAATACCATGGTTTATCGTCAGATGCTTCGTCCATAGCAAATACATAAGCTGGCCTGTCGAGCCGGGAGATAATGATTCGGGGAGCTTCGTTCCAGAAGTTGACTTTGTACATGGAAGACAAAGTGGCCAGGGCGTCAGCCATTTGATTCTCTGCCCGCGGTACGTGATGCAATTCAACCTTATCGAAGAAAGGCAACAATCTCCTTGCATAATTCATGTAATGTATCAAGTTGGGCTGACGTGTCTCCCATTCCCCTTTGATCTGATTCACCACCAGAGCTGAGTCTCCGTATACGTCTAGATGTTTGATTCGCAAATCAATGGCTTCTTCAAGCCCCATTATACAAGCTTCGTATTCGGCCTCATTGTTGGTAACGGCAAAGGTCAATCGGGCAGTAAACGGGATGTGCGACCCGTGTGGCGTAGTGATGATTGCCCCTATTCCGCTACCGTAAGCATTCACAGCTCCGTCAAATATCATCTTCCATTTGGAACCCAACTCTGGTCCCTCGTCTGGCAACGGCTCTTCACAGTCTTTCATCTTTAGGTACATGATGTCCTCGTTAGGAAAATCAAACCTCATCGGTTGGTACTCTTCAATAGGCTGCTCCGCCAGATACTCAGACAGCACACTCCCTTTTATAGCCTTTTGCGAGACGTATTGAATATCATATTCAGTCAAGACCATCTGCCAACGGGCAATTCTACCTGACAACGCCTGCTTTTCAAACACATATTTGATAGGATCCATCTTCGAGATGAGCATGGTTGTGTGATTCAGCATGTACTGCCTCAAACGCTTGGCGGCCCAGGCTAGTGCGCAACAAGTTTTCTCCAGCATTGAATACCGAGATTCGCAGTCTGTAAATTTCTTACTCAGGTAATAGATTGCATGCTCTCTTCTCCCTGTCTCGTCGTGTTGACCGAGGACACAACCCATGCTTCCCTCAAGAACCGTCAAATACATGATCAATGGTCTCCCTGCCACTGGGGGTATCAAAATAGGAGGCTCCTGCAAATACTGCTTTATTTTATCGAACGCCTTTTGACAATTTTCGTTCCACGTTACAGCTTGATCTTTCTTCAACAGCTTGAATAACGGTTCACACGTGGCCGTTAGGTGAGATATGAACCGGGCAATGTAGTTCAACCTCCCTAAAAACCCGCGCACCTCTTTCTCTGTTTTAGGCGTCGGCATGTCTTGAATTGCTTTTATTTTTGCAGGATCGATCTCTATTCCTCTTTCGCTTACGATAAACCCCAGGAGCTTACCCGATCTCACCCCGAAGGTGCATTTGTTAGGGTTCAGCCTCAGCCTGAACTTCCTAAGCCTTTTAAACAACTTCAGCAAATTCACCAGATGCTCTTCCTCCGTCTGCGATTTGGCAATCATATCGTCAACATAAACTTCGATCTCTTTATGCATCATGTCATGGAAAAGAGTCGTCATCGCACGCTGATATGTTGCCCCAGCATTTTTCAAACCAAAGGGCATCACTTTGTAGCAAAATGTTCCCCAAGGCGTTATGAAAGTGGTCTTCTCCATATCCTCTGGCGCCATTTTAATTTGATTATAGCCTGAAAAGCCATCCATGAAGGAGAATACGGAGTATTGAGCAGTATTATCAACTAACACGTTAATGTGGGGAAGTGGAAAATCGTCTTTTGGGCTTGCTTTATTCAAATCTCTATAATCCACGCACATTCGAACCTTGCCGTCCTTCTTGGGCACTGGTACGATGTTGGCAACCCATGAAGGATACTTCGTCACAGCCAGGAAACCAGCGTCCCACTGTTTTTGAACCTCCTCTTTGATCTTCATTGCCATATCTGGTCGAGTTCTGCGAAGCTTTTGTTTGACCGGTGGGCAATCTTCTTTCAGTGGCAGGCGATGCACAACCATATCTGTATCAAGCCCCGGCATATCTTCATATGACCAAGCGAATACGTCATTATACTCTTGGAGCATTTCAACCAGTTTTCGCTTGATATCACCCTGCAGTGCGGCTCCGATACGAATATTTTTCTCAACCCCTTCCGACCCCAAGTTGATAATTTCGATAACCTCGTCGTGAGGCAGAATGGCTCTTTCCTCTTGCTTCACTAACCAAGATAGTTCTTCAGGAACGTCGCTATCTTCGACAACCTCTTCTTCGGCCTGGAATACCGGGTGCTCGAAGTCGGGACGAGTCATAGGTGGTTCAAAGATGTCATCTGAAAATGTTATCCTGCAAAAGAATGGTTAAGTGCTTCAAAATGCGTATAAAGCGAACAACCACGTTGCCATTTTGTTGAAAAATATAAAACAAGAAAGACAGGGATTACAGTATTTGCACATGAAAAAACGCCGTTTATTTAATGATTAACACGCAATGTTTATAACAACACAGCCCTAAGCAAATCCTGATGCCCCTGGCAAGACATCAGATTATTCAACAATTAATAAAGCAAAGCATTACTGTTTAAAAGTCACAGGAACAAGCTCCTGAATAGACCAGTTGCACAGTCCTTGTCCTGGCGTGCTTGGCTGAATCCAGGCATCCATATCACAGTCGCTGTCTCCTTCATCAGACTCCGAAGCAGCATTGACAGTTTCATGACACACCCCACTGGCAGAGATGGTGATTGGCTTTCTGAAACGGGGTGCCCCCACGGAAGGAGTTGATGACGACGGTTGGTACCCCAGCCCGAACCGGTCCATCTTCACAGGAATGTCCAGCACTTTGCCCCAGCCCTTTGCTTCTCCTGCTTCTACTAGGGCTTGAGCCTCTTTGTACGATGAGACGGCTATTTCTGGCGCTTTGCTCGGCCCGGGACCCTTGTCCTTGATGCGCAAACCTTCGAATGCCTGGCAGGGCGTTTCGTGGATCTCTCCGTCGACTTCCACATATTTAAATGAAGATAGATGGCTGACCAGGATGTCCTCTTCTCCGCACACGGTGACTACGCTGTCTCCGACCATATATTTTAACTTCTGATGCAGGGTGGACGTGACTGCCCCCGCCCCATGAATCCAGGGTCTTCCAAGCAAGCAACTGTACGCAGGCTGTATGTCCATGATATAAAACTCAGTTGCAAATACCTCCGGCCCCACCTGTAGAGGCAATGTGATTGATCCGAAGACTGTTCTCCGCGTGCCGTCGAATGCTCTGACTACCAAATCACTGGGTGTACACAAAATTCCTCTAACATCCAGCTTCATCATCGCCTTCTTGGGCAGCACATTCAAAGATGATCCGGTGTCAACCAATACGTGCGACATTACTGATCCTCTACACTCGGCAGATACGTGCAGCGCCATATTGTGATCTCTTCCTTTCGGAGTCAAGTCAAAATCGGTAAAGCCCAAGCTGTGGCCTGCATTGACATGTGCCAATACTCCTTCTAGCTGGTTCACGGAGACGTCTTGGGGTACAAAAGAAGTATCCAGGACTTTCAGCAACGCATTTTTGTGAGCTTCCGAACACAACAGCAATGATAGGATAGATATTTTGGACGGCGTCTGCTGCAGATGCTCCACAATCTTATAATCACTTTTTCGAATCAAGCGCATGAACTCTTCTACGTCTTTCGATGCCGATTCTTTGTCACTTGCTTGCGCTGGGACATTCTCAACTGCTTTCCCTTTTCCTTTCGCTAGTCTTTCGGCCTCCACCTCAGGAGATATGAAGATCCTACCACTCCTCGTCATGCCTCCCGACCCAACAACATTATCCACAGTCTCGGCTGGCTGTTTATCAACATCAATTTTTATCCCGTCACAATACACCTCTAACCCATATGACCATGGGACTGCTTTTGTGTTCTCGTATGGGATCGGCCCGGCCTTAGTTATGGTGATCGGTGGGCGCTGAGCTGGTGCTGCAATAGTGATCGTCTTCCGAGGAATTGTCACAGTGGCCACATCATTCTGATTATCTGCTACTGCCCCTGCGGGCTCTTCAGTGGCTGTTTGATCAAACTGCAATGTACCTTCATCAATTAAAGCCTGAATGCCCTTCTTCAAATCATCACACCCTCCAGGTAGGGTCCAACAGTCTAAGCAATATTCGTTACATCCTGGGTAAACACCCCCTTGTAACAGTCGGCTCTTTATCTCGCTCAGCGGCGTCTTTAAATCTTCAACATTCATAATCAGATTCAACCCTTCCTCAGTTAGAATGGCATTTGCCCCATGATGTGGCATGGGTTTCTGCACTATATTCGGACCTGCCGTTCCGAAATTGATAGTCTTATTGTCCAAAAGATCCTGCACAACGTGCTTAAAAGCGTGGCAACCTTCTATATCGTGGCCCGGAGCTCCAGAATGAAACTCACAGTGTCGGCTTGCATCGTAACCAAACGGGGGAGCTCCTGTTATCGGTGCCAGAGTTCTTTTCTCTACTAGATTTAATCCCAACAATGTCTGCAACAAATCGGCATAGGTTGAGGGAGGCTTCTCAAACACTCTTCTCGGCTTACTACCCTGGAATCTTCGCTGAGCCTGCTGTGCACCCTGCTGAGGCTGCTGCTGCTGTGGCATTGGCTGTTGCTGAACCGGTTGTTGTTGCTGGAGTGGTTGTTGTTGATATGGGATAGTAACGCTTGCCACCTGCTGCGGCTGACGATATTGACCTCGTCCCCTGCCTCGGCCTCGGCCTCGGCCTCCAAATACTGCGCTTGCCTCGCCCTGACGGCGCCCACCATAAGCTTTCCTATTACTGCCAGATGCAGTTGATTCCTCGACTTGGAACTTTCCTTGCTTAATATTACGTTCAATCTTTTCTCCCATCAGAATCAGGTCTGAAAAACTGGCCAGAGACGTGTGAAACAACATGTCATGAAACAAGCCGGTGAATGTGCCAACAAACATGTCATTCATTTCCTTATCTTCTACAGGAGGACGGACCCTGGCGGCCATATCACGCCACCTTTGCGCGTACTCTTTAAAACTCTCCCCCTTCTTTTGCGACAGCCCGGCCAACTGGACCCGATTGGGTGCCAAGTCGTTGTTATACTTGTAGTGAGCTACAAATGCCTCTGCTAATTGCTTCCATGTCTTGATATCAGTTGGCTCCAACCCCATGTACCATTCTAGGGAAGGGCCCGACAGACTATCCTGAAAGAAATGCATTAGCATCCTTTCGTCAGTTGAGTATGCAGACATCTTTCTGTAATAAGCTCGTACATGCACTTTTGGACATGTGTCTCCTTTATACTTGTCAAACGCAAAAGCTTTGAATTTAATTGGCACCCTCAAGCCAGGTACCAGCCCCATTGTTGCCATGTCCAAACCCACAGCACTCTGGTTTAGGACTCCCCTCATCTGCTCTTCCAGCATTCTGATCTTCTGGGAATCATCCATCGGCCCTTCGAAACCTCCGCCGGAGAAAGCGTCCTCCTGCTGATCTTCTTGCCACATACCGTTTCCAGCCCCATACCCATCATATCCATTATTACGTCCAGCTCTGATCTGATTCATCCCCGGACCTCGGCCCCTGTTGCCGTACCCTTGAACACCTCCAGCAGGACCAAAAGCCATAAATCCAGTACCGTTTCCGTTTCCAAAGCCTCCGTAACCCTGATTGGTCGCGCCATAACCGTCTTGCCCAAAGCCTTGAGCATTAAAGCCATACTTCCCAGTGTTATCGAATCCTTGATCGTTGAATCCGAATCCAGCATTGTCGAAGCCGTTGCCGCCTAGATTATCACCCAAATTGACATCACCCAGCCCAACATTATGGACAGCAGTCTCATTTCCAACTCCGACGTTACCATTTGCAGCAGCGGTAGCGTTGTTGACATTAGCAGCAGGTGTATTGATTACAGGTGGAGCCACCGGCGTGGGAGTGCCGTCTCCATGAGCAGTATCGACCCATACAGACTGATGATCCTCGTTACCATGACCAGCGTTTCGAGCCAACAGAGGCTGGACCATTGCCTGCAAATTCTCCTGCCCTTTTGCTATAGCTTCCATGGTCTGCATGAAGAGAGCGAGCTTCTCGCGCACATCTTGCATCTCGTTCTGCATTTGATCCATGATTCTTCGACAGTTGGTGCGGGTAGAATAGCGGTGCGGGTGCTGATCTGCAATCCTGAAAAGTACCTGTTACAGAGCAGGAAATAAGACACTATTCAAAGATTACCTGTAATGCAATATGAGTATGAATGCAATGCAATGTGTCTGTGCATTAGGGAAATTCATTCCCCCAGTTCTAGTGTGAAGGTGCCAGTGCAGTAACAGTGTTGATAATAGGAATACCGGAGCTGGATCATAGAAAGCCTCATATATTGCAGGGAAAACCAGAATACAATGTCGTTGACAGTACGATAAGAAGGCATGACCTCAACCAACAATCCTGGTGATGGTCAGCCTTTATGCAAATACAGCATACAAGTTACTACAAGTTACTACATGGAATGATCAAATCCTCCCAAAAGTCTGGTACTCTTCTATCAACTTCTTGGTCTCTGGGTGACTTGGTCGATCAAGCAGCCCCTCAACAAGTTGGTTTCTCTTCTTAAGAACACGGCGCACGTCTTCAGCAGTTTCTTCCCATGTTGCTTCTCCGAAGCAATCTTCTAGCTTTCGCTTTTGAGACACCGCTTCATCTCTGGATTTGATTGCTTTGTTCAGTGCATGCTGGACACTGTACCGGGTCATCACTTCTTCCTCACACTTCTTGATGCTAGACTTCAACTTTTCTTCGAGGTCGGAGACTTGCTGCTTCAGCTTATCTTCTCTCATCTTATTGTTGGTGAGAGTGGCGTTCCAAGTCTTATTGCAAGAGGAGATTTCTCGGTGTGCTGCGTCGAGCGCCTTCTTTTTGGCTTCCAGCATGTCATGGGAGCTCCTGAACTCTTGCCCCAGACGTTCGCGCTTCTTCCTCTCCTCAGTCAACTCAGCCCCTAATCTGTTCATTAGCTCAATCTGCTGTTGGAAAGCATATACGGCCTTGTTCTTCTTACTGCGTACTTGGGCTAACTCTTGCTCTAACCCTTCATTGATCTTCATCAAGGCTTCTTTTTCTTTCACAACTTGCTCGTAGGCTTCCCGAGAAACAGTGGTTGGCTCTGCTACCGGAATAGGAACAAGAACTGGCACATCTGGAAACGGCATCCTCAACTGACTAGCCCTCTCCTGAATCCAAACTCTATAAGGTGCATAGGCCTGACAGTCATTCTTTCCTAACAACGGCTTCCCTCTGCGGTTAATACGCGTCCAGGCATGTTGCAACTTGGCTAATAACTCCCCCTTCACATCACCTGTGAAGTACAGAGATTCCTGCACTTCTTCCTCCTGGGGTGGATTCTTCAGCGCATATCCGAACTGACGAATGAATAGAGAAGGGTTGTAATTGATACACCCTTTTCTTCCTATCAGCGGTACATTGGGGTACCCAGAACAACTGAAGATGAGCTCAGATCCCAACAGGTCTCGATCAAACCACACAACATCTTCGGAATATAGCCTCATCAGGCGCTCTGACCAACTGGCTGAGGTTGCACTGTCTACAAATGGTCCCTTCATGGGGAGATGACCTTTGAACCACATATTCAATAGAGGAGTACAGCAGTAAACAACTTTTCCCCTTCTGTTTTCATTTTTGTAGTGCAATGAATGATAGAAGTCTCCAATCAAAGTGGGCACTGGGTTGCCTGCAGCGAACAGATAGAAAGCATCCAAGTCCACAAAGTTAGGCAGGTTAGGAAACAGCACAATTCCATAAATGCATAAAGCCAAAATAGCATTGAAAACCACCCAACAACCGCTCTTGGCGTACTCTTGAGCCTTGCCGACCAGAAAATCTAGAGAGAAACCGGGAACCCCAAGCCAAGAAGTCACTAATAACTCGGCAGCATTCATATGCAAGGCTTTGGCTAAATCCTCCAACTTGGGTTCAGCAACAGAGTGAATAAAGGGAACCTTGTTCTGCACGGGAAGCTCAGTAAACTCCACATACTCCTCAATGGTAGGTCCTAGAATGAAGTCAGCAAAAGTAAAGCATCTCAATGCGGGGTCATAGAACTGCATCAAGGTGTATAGCCCGTTCATCTCATCAGCAGTGGGCTTGCAGACTAATCTCAGTAATCTCCCATGACTCATTCTGAAGCTCCTCCTAACCTCCTCATCAGCAAGAGATATCAAGCCAAGCAAAGAAGTAATATCAGGTGAAGGCAGCTTATACGCAACTGTCTTCCTCAAACCAGCCATAGTCAATACTCAGAAGTCTGGGCACTAGAACCGGGGAATATGCAAATGCACCTGCAGCACAGACACACGTTAGTGAAATGCAAGTGGTAATGGATATGCAGGCAATGCAATGCAAGTAACATGAAACAGGGACCAAAGCTGTAGCTGAATGGCCTAAACCCAATCAAGAAAGGTCTCAGATAGACCATCCAGAAGTCATCAAACCCTGGCCTCAGATAGACCTAAAACGAAGCTTCAACAATGGTCTCTGACAGACCTCAAACCATAACTCCAACTGGTCTCTGACAGACCTCAAGACTCTCAACTGGTCTCTGACAGACCTCCTTACTCTCCATAAATACCCAGGATCTCTGATCAAGAAATAACCGGTATCTGAAGGTCTAGTTACCTGCATAACCCCAAACCCTCTCACAGGTGGATGTCCTAGTAACTGACAAAGGTATGGCATCCTATGCGGTCGTCGGCGTCACAGACTTTCAGGGTTGATGATACGATTCCCAGAAGGAGTGGCATCATCAAATCCTGAAGAGGCCTCACTTAGCCAACTTCCAAATGATCGGTTCCCGGAGTCGACAATTCAGCTGACCAACAACCCCTTCGACCCAAAGGGTAGAAAAAGAAGCCAACCAGAAGAACCTCGTCCGAGTGTAGATTTCATGAGACACTAATGCAAGCAAAGCCGG
Organism: Lathyrus sativus; assembly: GCA_963859935.3. Lineage (NCBI taxonomy): Eukaryota > Viridiplantae > Streptophyta > Magnoliopsida > Fabales > Fabaceae > Lathyrus > Lathyrus sativus. Next base: position 261,133,544 of record OZ012737.1, on the reverse strand, counting down.
CACGCGCCCACTACTTTCTACTCTAATTCTAGGTGCACTCAAGCCCAGGTCCGGCTTCTCACTCAATATCAGAACACCCGTCACCCCCCAATACAGCCATAATAAACAATATACATAATGCTGAAAATAAAGGTCAGAAATATAAATCCATACAAAATCCTCGACGGGAAAACAAGCGTTAGGATTGACTCTCTTAAGGGACGTTGGATCCCGAATGCATAAGAACTATCGCAGTCCTTAGCAGCCAGGGGACGTTGGGTCCCCAGCAGAGTCGCCAGCTGTCGCTACTGCGAAAATCGGCGCCGGCTGAACAGAAGAGTCGCCACCGTGCGTTATTTATCCCACGGGAGGGAAAGGAAACGCTCAGAGTAAACCTCGCACAACACGGGAAAGGTATGGTCGTCGCAACCAAAACCTGGATTCGGGAGTCGGTTACGCAAGGGGAAGGTATTAGCACCCCTCACGTCCGTCGTACTCGACGGGATCCACACTTGTTTTCGGGTATGGATTGTTATTCTATCTACTCTACAGGTCAAGGGTTAAAAAAAATGAAAATGAAAAAAAAAATAAAAATGACTCGGCAAAGTATCGCACTTTATGCCTACGTATTCTCGTCTGGAACGAGAAATCAGAGTCAACGTAGTTCGCCTACCTACGGGAAAGGAGGGGAAGGTTGCTCGCTAGGATATCGCATCCTATGCCTACGTACTTTCATACAGCATGAAAGATCAGAGCAAACATAGTTCGGGCCACGTACGACACAAGTCTGTCTTGATTGATTTTATTCCTTCTAAAAAAGGGTTTTCTTGATTAGCCGTCCCGGCGGACAAAAATGACGTCTTGGTGAGTTCACATTCTTTTACGGAAGAAGTGTCTTTTATTGTGTTTGAAATCTTTATGTGTTTTTCTGTTTGTTTTGAGAAAGAAGAGACAGAACTCTAACCTACGGTTGCGAAGGGAAACAAACTAACCTGATGTTATCATGCATGGGTTAAGACCTAGTGTCTATCATGCTCCTCTCTTGCACAGAGGGAAACAGAGATCCTACGGGATAGGCAGAAACAGAAAGAATAACAGATATATACAGTAAAACAGTAAAATGCATGAATGCAACAATACAAGCGAGGCAAGGGAGTCCCACTCAACCTCGAACCTAGAAAACAATAGGCAAAAGTGAACAAGCTTCACTTTCAACCCAACAGGGTAAACAGCAAACAATACAATCCAGAAAACCAATCAATACATCAGCAATGAAATACAGCAGCAAAAGAAACAGCATCAGCAGCTCTGAATCAACATCTGGCTTCAAGTAATCTCCAATCATCTACAGGCTTCAACAAGCATCAATCTCCATCTTCAAGACCTTCAGGCAAAGGCTTTGATCATCTGTTTTCCATCTGCAATGGCTTTTCTTCATGTCTCAGGCTAGGATGAACATCAGTCAACCAGATGAGGTGAATGAATGTTAGACAGTTAATTACCTACCAAGGGTGGTTCATCAACTGTTAACATTAAACAGAAAGTTTCCTATCAAAAGTTCTATCTTTCAAATATATTCACTGATCCTTCCAAAGGAAGGAGGTGGATATTTGAAAGAGACTTTGAATCATAGAGAAAGGATAGAGGCAAACAAAGCCATCTATGTTTGAGAAGCAAGCTTTCTAATCTAGAGCTCTGCCTAGCTCCTAAACCCTAGTCTCCTCAGCAGCTGCTAGCAATAACCTCCTATTCAACTCTGACAGTTGATCTTCAATCTCTGGATCTCCAATGGTCTTCATCTCCTCAATTCTTCAGCTCTCCCAAGTCCCCAGACAATCCCAATACCCAAGCAAGCAAGCAATAATCCCCAGAGGGCACACCACACCAGTCAATCAGATATATACAGAATATTAATAGCAGTAGGGGAATCCTGACTTTTTCTAAGGGATCTAATAACTACCCATAGTCCCTATAGTCCCATAACTAAACTAGTCAAACCCTAAGTCCTAAGGGAAAAGAATCAAATCTCCTAAGTCATCACCTAAAACCCTAGTTTGTCCATGTTGTTCAAGCTTACATTAAGAACCTAAAATTAATTTCTAAAAATGGGAACTAAAATGGATCTACAAGTTCAATGTCTAACCTAAACAACCCTAAAAGAATGGATGAAAAATATGAAAGTATCTAATAGAACAAAAATTAATAAAATCAAGTATGAAATGAAACCATTTAAAATGTCATTTATTTAGAAAATATGGGAAAAATATCAAATAAAAAATAAAATGCAATTTTTATTTTTTATAATTTTCTAGACATACTAAAGAAAATAATGCAAAAAGAATGAATTAAAAATGATTATTTTGCTATTTATTATGAATTTTAGAAGATGCATGAAAAAATTAAAGAAAATAAAAGAAAATATAAAGAAATAAGATGGAGGGGGTGAGAAAAGCAATAAAACCAAGTTAAACGCGTTGGGCTTATTAACATGGGGGGTGTGGATAGCGCTCTGAGCCCAATCCCCCCAACTTAATGAAACGCTGCGTTTGGGATTTCAAATTCTCCCACCAAAACTCAGATCAAACACGGGCCGTTGGATGATACTCCCAGTCAAAAGTCCAACCTCCATCGCACGGCTCTCCACCCTTCTTCAACCTCCAGCTCCTAGGGTTTTCAGCCATGCATTCCATACACGAATGTTCCACTCACTCGTTCTCCTTGCATTCTTGATGAAAAATAACAACTCCAAGCCCTAAAATAATCTACACAACTCAAGGAATCCATGTCTAATTCTAGTTTTCCCTAACTCTCATTGCACACTCCAAACAGAGAGCACGAAATTCAGAACACACCATGCTTGCCTGAGGTCAAAGTTACCAGAACTCAAACCTGATGATCAACAGATATTCTACATGCTTGCCTCATTATTCTATGCTTCAACACATTGATTATAACTCAACATACAGCTTATTATCGAAACCAACAGAAATGGTAACCTGTCATTGATCTCCATGAATCTATCCCTAAACTTCAAGAATTGATCCTCTAGGGTTTCTAAACAACATTATCCTAACCACATCATCTCTACCAGTCAGAATAGTGAGATTCGAAGAAATCTACATACCTTGCACTTGATGATGGTGATGGTAGCTAGACCTCAATTCAACCTTTGATACTTGCTGAAAACAATCTCCAATGAATGAATATGCTTCTGTTTGCAGTGATTTGTACTGAATCCTTGTGAATCATGCTATTCCATCCTTCATGCAAGTTGGAGTTTCAAACTAAATCTCTTCACACAGCCACGAATTCCCTCCAATCTTTTGTGCCAATTAATCCATGATGTTAGTAGATGATGATAGTGACAGAAATTAGAATGATGGAAGAAGTTTCAATGGGTTTTGGATGAAAATGCAACTTGGAGTGATGAAGTGGATAGGTATGATCCTTGATCAATTCAACCACTTCTTGGTGTGAATCCTAGGGTTTGAATGATGATGATGATGATTCAATCCAAAGATGTGAGAATTTTGAGAGGTTTGTAAGAGTTTGAGTATCTTATGGAAGAATAAGAAAATGGATGAAAATGGAGATTTTTGACAAATGGGAGCACCAACCCTTGCATGAATCAACTTGCATGAATATATAGGTTGCATTAGAACCTCCTAGAAACTTGGAGAAGTTTCCCTTACACTTTTCCCTTTCAATTTGGATTATGTTACTTTCAATTCAAGCAACCATGGATAACTCACAAATTATGACCTAAGCTCAAAATTCCACTTTAGCCAATGTATTTAGAATGCCTTTTCCATTCAAAATGACCTATAATTTTGCATCATTTGGCCAAGATATGAAAAATACCATTTTTTAAGCCATTTTCCTTCATTAAATTCACCAATTTTGAAACCTTGTGCTATGGACATTTCCAATCTCTCATGGTCACTTTTCTAGACTCAAAATGCCATTTGGAGCAAGTTTGATGTTGTAAGTTTTTTCATTTGAGGCCTCCTTGTATGAGTTTTGGACATAGGTTAAAATGACCTGTAATTCACAAATGACCAAAATACCCTTTGCTTGCCAAGACCATAAGTTGAGTTCCACACATCATATGAGGGCATACTATACCATTCTAGAAATCTAAGACAATGAGGAACAATTCTTATGTTGACCAGAAATTCATTTGAAATCTCCTTGAGGGGTAAAAATTGCTTGGAAGTCAAGTCACTTTCACAGACAAAATTTCAGATACCTCAGATGACCTGTAACTTGCAAGGACCATAACTTGAGTTCTATAAATCTACTTGATGTCTTCCACCACTCAAATTAAAGGTCTTGAGATCCTCTACAAGTTTCATGTTGGCCAAGGATCCATTTGAAGCTTGCATTTTGACTTATCTTGCTTGGAAATTTGACCTAAACTAGGGGATTTTACATAGGAACCCTAATTTAGAGACTCCTCCTCTCCTTGATTTCTCTTGAATTCTTCTTAGCATAACAACATATCCTTATTCTCCATGTCAAATGATGAACCCCACATCTCTCCAATAGCCCTTAATGCCTTTCAATCAGTCAATTGACCTAGGGTTGACCTAGGGTTGACCCAGATGAAACCCTAGTTGACTGTCTTCAACTGCAATTCTTGTGATCACCTCAACAACTTGTTTTCCTCCCCAAATGACTTTCTAAGTCCTCCAAGATGTCTAGATACTCCCCATGCCTTCAATTCACAGCTCATACTTTCCTTGATGATCCCCAGATACCCTCAGCCAGGAGATAGATGAACTGCTTGACCTATTGACTTGATAGCTTTCAAATTCTTTTCTGATGACTTGAATGAGATGGAATTAGGATAATAACCTCTTGATAGGCCTCTAGAGATGAGAATAATGATTGGTCCCCTGTTGAATGACTTGCTATGCTTATGCTATGCAGATGGTTAGTCTATGTACATGACTCTATATGCAAATGCTAATGATAATGAAACATAAACCAAGTGAATAAGGTTGGGCAAATTTTAGGGTGCAACAATACTCAAACATTTTTAAACATTCTCCTGATTCGAATGCTCGTCTGCATTCGCAACCCATTTCATTCACAATTCCTCGTGGTTTCGATATTAGGAGCACCCTCAGGGACTAATATCGTTTCTCACAATCCTAACCCTTGACACATCGTCAAGTTGGTTTCATCTTTGATCAAATCCTCGACACGTCGTCGAGCTACTTCAAAACAACTTCCTTTTGGCCTCGCATGCCATTCTTCGATTCGATCCTTTCACAAACATTTTTAAAACTTACGAAAGAGAGATATTCTTAGAATCTAGCATTCTTTGAATATTTGAATGAGTGACTCTTGAGGCGCGCCCTTGAGTTGTTATTAGTTCATTCTTTCGATTTCGAAACATCTAACTCTTATCTTCAACTTATTCAGTCAATTCTCGAAAGAACTGAGTTCTTGGAACCTCGCATTCCTTGAATTCTTGAGTGACAAGCTCTTGAGACGCGCTCTTGGGTTGCTTGTCAGTCACTCTTTTGTCTCTTTCTCAAATTTCCAACTTATTCAACCTCATCTTTCGTGGTTGTTACCACGAACTACGGACGCTCTGATTCTTTATTCATTCTTGAATATAAGATACGTAGGCATAAGATTGCGATAATCTTGGCGAGCACAATCCCCTCCATCTTCCATTTTCCCCCATCCTTTCCCGTGGTCGAACTACGACGCTCTGATTTCTCATTCTCGTCCGAATGAGCATACGTAGGCACAAGGGCCCCAATCCTTGGCGAGCACCCTATCCTCTAACCACCCATCTCTCCTTTGCGTCTTTAACCTTTTACCCTACCAATCAGCCTTAGCAATGAGAAGAAACAAGTAAACCTAGACAACACTCCCCACAATTGCCTTAAGAGGTTCCCGTCGAGTACGACGGACGTGAGGGGTGCTAATACCTTCCCCTCACGTAACCGACTCCCGAACCCGGAACTTGGTTGCGACAGCCCTGTTCCTATCCTTTCGTTTTAAGAGGTTTTCTCGATATTTTCCTCTCCCGTCTATTCGGGAAAAATAAAGTTCAGTGGCGACTCTGTCGAACCGCATTTTCCGCGCCTTTCGCGCAAGGGTCGTTCTCTCCGAAATGTCTCCGTGATTTTTCGAGGTGCGACAGCCAGCTGTCGCTACCGCGAAAATAAGGTGCCGGCAAAACAGAAGAGTCGCCACCTTTCGTTATTTATCCTTCAGAACGGGAAAGGAAACGATCGGAATAACCTGACGAAAAGGTATAAGACAAGGTCATCACAACCGTTGTCTGGGTTCGGGAGTCGGTTACGCAGGGGGAAGGTATTAGCACCCCTCACGTCCATCGTACTCGATGGGATCCACGCTTGTTGTGTTTATCTGACGGGTTGTTTTAACTATCTACCTATCAAGGCTGGCTTAAAAAGAAAAGAAAATGAATCGGCAAAGCGTCACACTTTATGGCTACGTATTCTCATCAGAGAATGAGAAATCAGAGTCAACGTAGTTCGGCTAACTACGGGTTACGGGGAAGGTGGCTCGCCAATACACCAGTATTGTGCCTACGTACTCTCAACAGGCTTGAGAGATCAGAGCTTACGTAGTTCGGGATAATACGGATTACGGGAATTCAGATTCATCTGTTTTATCGAGTAGGGTTAACAAACAGTTCCAGCAGTTTGGCGTAGCAGCTCGACCCTTGGAGACTTAGGCGTTACCGTTTGCGGTAGAACTGAGAGTTAACGACACTCTTTTCTTCAGAAAAGCTTCCTTTGAATTATGGGCCCACGGGGAAAAAAGGTTTGAAGTTTGTTTTCTGTCTTTTACGGAAGAAGTGTTTTTTATGGATGTTTGCAACCAATATCGCACTAGAGACTATGACCTGAGAGTGAATGCGTCGCATGTCACCCAAAGGGTGCCATACTAAACATCCAGACTGTTGAAAAGAAACTCTCCAACAATCCTTTCTCAGATAGCTTAAGGCTCGTAACGCACGACATCAGTTAATCTTTATTACTGTATTTTGATTTGTTTTGAGATGAGAAGAGAGAACGAACAGGCTCAACTAAAGGGAGACTATCAAGTCCTAATGTTGTCATGCCAAGGATTCATCCTATGGTTGAGGTTTGAAACGGGGAACTCCTAGAAGTTATCATGCATAGGTTTCAACCTAAAGTTCTAATCATCACTTCCTTATCAAAGGAAGTGAGATTCCTAAGGGATCATATCAATGATAAACAGAAACAGATAAAGCATCAGCTTAAATAGTAAACAGTAAACGATTGTAAAATGCATGCAATGCAAGTGAGGGAGGAAATGTGTGTGGGGCAGCAGCCTCCACAAGCTCATCTCAACCTCAAGCCAGATATGAGTAACTGTAATCATACAGAAGAAATAACATGCTATCAAGCATACACAATAATAACTGCAATCATACAGAGGAAATAAAATGCTATCAAGCAAGCACCAACTACATAGGCAAGGGAGTTGGGCTCTACCGAATACCCGCAAGCAAAGCCACACAGTAAAAATACAAGCAGAGGGAGCAACTCAACCTCTAGTGCAATCATGCTCCTAGCTTGAGTTAATCTAAACATGAACTTATTCTAATGCATCAAGCAAATCAAACAAGTCACATCAATACAGTTGCACAGAAAGAAAACAGACAGGAAAGAAAGCAGATAAACCACTTCCACAACCTCACAACAAAGCTCTTCTGACATCAGTTCATTCCTCAGCCTTCAACTGCCCTTCAAGGCTATCATCTTCAATAGCAAGTCTCAACTTGCTTCTTCAAGCTTTCAATACATCAAGCATAAGTATCAGCTTATTCTCTTTTCTTTAGGCCTCAGCCCCAAAGTGAACTCCACCTTCAGGCTTCAATCCCAATTACAAGTATCAACTTGTTCCTTCAGGCACTCACTACATTAAACACACACAAGTATCAACTTGTTCTTTCTTCTTCCTCAAGCTTCAGCTCTTTCTTCCTTACAAGTATCAACTTGCTCTTCCTGATCTTCAAGCTTCAGCTTCAATGGGCAGTTTTCAAACACAAAGAAGTAGCAACCTCTAGCATTCAATCTTCTTCAAGCAAGGAACTCCATCCTCTAGCAAGGGCGAAAACTTCATCTATCAAGAGCAAAGTTGGATGATTGGTAGCAGAGTGAAAACCAAAGGTCACCACTGAGCATCCTATCATCAGAGAAAGGGACCCTCAAAGGTTCTACCAACTTTGCAAAGAGCCACACATCCTACCAAAGGAGGGATGAGGCCTTTACAAGGGGACCTTACATCATAGGGAAGAATGGAAGTGATCAACATCTTCCATGTTTATGAAGGAAGGGAATCTATCTAGAAGTTCTGCCTACAAAACCCTAATCTTAACACCTAATCAACACTACACCAAAAGAAGGGAAGATCTTCACATCCAAGCCTCTTCATTCAATCCATGGTATCCCAAGCTTGTCTTCATCATCATCCAAGAGCAAGAGAGAGAAAACCCTAATCTAAGGGAACTAAAGAAGTCATTCTAATTGAATTAGTGCATTAGAATCATTTAAACTAGCAGATAAACTAAAATCAACCAAAAATAGCAAACTACATTGAAAATTCCTACAAAAATTCTTAAGGGACCCTAATTCAATCATGAATCTACCATACAAAAATCAGAGGTTGAATCATCCACCAAGTTCTAAAAATAAGACCTACATCACAAGGTATCAACCATAAACCCTAAAAATGGAGCTCTTAAAGTTTCAACCTAAAACTACCACTTACATTCATCACAAAAATGTGATAAAAATCTAGGGGGATCATGCATATCTATGCTAGCTACACACAAAACGTCAAGGCCAAAATCATCGTCACATGATCAAACCAAATTCAACAAAATCAACCATCAAACATGATTAGTTTAATATCAATTAAAATGTAAAAATTCCCATAAAATCAGAAAATGCGTGGAATAATAATATTTTTTATCTAAAAAATACTAGATTCAATCATGAATCCATAGCAAAAAGAATGGGATTAATTGAGTTATTTTTCCATTTTTTATGAATTAATCAATAACCATGAATAAAATCAAAAATAAAAGAAAATCCAAGGAAAATAAAGAAATGCGTGGAGCAGAAAGCAAGGCCATTCAGTTCAAATCAGGGTTGGGCCCAAAAAGGGGGTGCAAGTAGCATCTATTGCATAAAGCCCAAAACCATCAGATTAGTGAAACGCTGCATTTCATTTTAGTTCAGAAATCCTTCACAAAATGAGAACCATTCGTGGCCGTTGGATGGGGTCTTCAGTCCAAGTCAACCCAAGATCTAATGGCCCTGTGATCATCTTCCCCAATTTGAATCTCTGAAACTCAGGGCACCTGCGCGCCAGAGTCACCATCGGTGACATTTTCCGATCAACATTCCACAACCCTAACTTCCTATAGAATCCACCATAGGCCACGATTCCTTGATGAATCTTGTTCAAAATTTCCTCAGGAATCCATTCATGCCCTCAATTCATTCTGAAACCTCAAGATTCGCAAGAACACAATCTCAACCGAAAATGGCAACAACCCTAATTGGTCACTAATCTTCAAATTTATGATCCATAAACCTTCCTACTCCATTCTACTATGCACCTACCACACTAATTCCTCTTAATTCTACCTAAATTAAGCCATGGAACAAGAGTTGCATACCTGGTAAAATTGAGCAAACAGAGGGGTTGATTCTTCAACTCAACCTTCAAGAGCTTGCAGAATCCTTCCTTAACCTCTAACCAAACTTCTGTATGCAATGAAATGGATGGAAATGCTCTGGATTCTTGGAACCAATTCTGAGTTGTAGGTGAAGAAATCTGAGAGCAAGAACACTATTCAGCCACGAATTTGCCTTTATTATAATCTGGAATCAATTACTAGCATCCATGGAAGTGATTGCACTCAAGAAAATGGATGGAAAGTGAAGAAAATAGTGTAACCGAATTCAGTTGCAAGCAAGAAATTTTCAATCTCAATCTCTATTCTCTCCTTCAATTATCACCAACCTTTGATCTGAACCCCTTTTACATCATATATAGAACATGTATGGATGATCTATAAAGCTCTAGATCCCTCTAATGAGAAATTCAATTTCTCATGTCATGGAAAGTTCATCTCATGGTGTGTTCATAACAGCTCATGTTGGCAGCTTGTATTCACCCTCATTCTCTTCCAATTTTTCTCCTAATGGTATTTTGGATGTGTTTGGATTGAAAGGAACCTTGGTCATGCCTTGCACATTGGTTTGGCAAATGTTACTTATGATGTAAGTAACTACTTTTCAAAGCAAGTCCACAAATTAAACCTCAAGTCAAAATTGTGGCAATGTCAATGTTCTTAAAATGTGTTTTAGAATCAAAATGACATATTACATGCCTTGGTTTGGACATGTAGATCAAAAATCCCAATTTCCATCTTTGGTTCATTTGAAAATCATCCTTATTTTAAGCCATTTTTGTGATTTTGAGCTAAAAGCAATTACAACCTCTCATGACCTCTTGGCTAGCCTTAAAACATCATTTTGAACAAGTTTTATGTTGGACATTTTCCCATTTGAAGCTTGCAAATAGGAGTTATGGCCTTATGATTGAAATGACCTATAATATCCAAATGACCAAAATACCCTTGACTTGTCAAAGCCATAACTTGAGTTATACAAATCCTATCAAGGACTTATAGTACTCTATAGAAAGCTAAGAGGATAAGGAACAACATTCATGTTGACCAAAAGTTCATAGGAATCATCCTTCTAGGGCAAACGTTTCATGCAAATTGGACAACTGTCAAGCTCTAAATTCACATACCTCAGATGACCTGTAACTTGTCAAAGTCATAACTTGAGTTCTACAAATCCTATCAAGGACTTCTAGCACTCAAATTAAAGCTAAGATCATGCTCTACAACATTTATTTTGGGGGAAAGATGAGATGACAATCACATCTTGAGTTGAATTGCCTTAAAGATAGGGGTCAAACTAGGGGATTTTACATTGTCAAGCCTTAGAAACCTTAGCTTTAAACTTCTCAAACTCTTCAATCATGATGATTTAACCTTGGAATCATCCTTATAACATCTTAATTTATCAATCCATGATCACATGGCTCTTGAATTAAGTCTCAACCTTATCCAAATCATCAGTTGACTTAGGGTTGACACAGTCAAACCCTAGCTGCACCACTCATTGCTGAGCCTTCTTAATCTTGCATAATGACCTGTCTAGGCCTCAAAGTGATCTTAAACATTTCTCATGAGCTCTCTCAAGACCTCAACTATAACTTCATGGCTTCAGAACCATCTGATGATCTTCCCACAACTCTCAAGTTAGGAGACCTACACACTTGGTTTCAATCACTCTCTCTGAGGCTCTTTTAACTTCTCTGACAAGGATATCAACCCTTGAACACTTGAATAACCTTCTTAGCTAGCTTCATAATCTTGTGTAGCTCTTGATTGGTAATCATACCTCTTGATCTCCTGCATACATGTCAATGAAATGCAAATGATAATGCTAATGTGAATGAAATGAAACATAAGCTAGGTAAAGAAATGCTGGGAAAATTTTGGGGTGCAACAATAGGCACTTGCTCAGGCTTAATATCCTCTATTCTCGATAAATGATTAGCTACTACGTTTTCAGTACCTTTCTTGTCTTTGATCTTTAAATCAAATTCTTGCAGTAGTAGTATCCATCTTAGGAGTCTTGGGTTGACGTCCTTTTTACTCAACAGGTACCTGATTGCGGCATGATCAATATAGATAATTATCTTTGCTCCTACTACGTAAGAACATAATTTATCCAAAGTAAACACGACAGCTATCGCGACTTAGTCTATACTGCACAACACTAAAGTTACGATATCGACTTAATTGGTCCCCGACAACGGCGCCAAAAACTTGATCGCGATTTAGTATGTCTAAATGATTTGTGACTGCAAGTGCACAGTCAGATCGTGTAGTTTTAAAGATTATCGAACCTAAAGGACCAAGAATTGATCTATGGTTATCTAATGCTACTACGTAAATCTAAGGCTAATGGATTTCTAAGTTGAGATGCAAGTAAGAAAATAAATGTAAATTGGAATATACTTTAAATCAAGATATGGCGGAATATTGGTATATAATTCTGTCAATCTTCGGGGATTCAGTAATTCATGGGCGTTTAGTTTAAAAGGTAAAAATGTTATTCTGTAGAAAATACTCATTTAAAAGACTTTATTTCACACTCTCGTGTTTATTGACTTAGACTATGCTCTCAAATCAGAATGAAGGCTCTCGCTCTCTCATTTGTATTTTAAAAACACTTTTTGAAAATAAGTAGATCCTAATTAACCCTAAAGCGCTCTTGCTGTATTTAGGATTAATGTTCAATTTCAGCTATCTGGTTAAGACCTCAAACTCTCACTTTATTGATCCTAACCTTCGTTACCTTTTTACTCTCGTAACAAAAGTTATTAAGTTATTAAAAAGAAACCGAGACTAGAAGAATAAATTTGTTAAGTTCACGCCATGAGTTACTAAACCCCTTCCGACCGATTGGAATCACATACCGATATTAAATAGTTTAGCCAGACATGGCTTGCATGCTATTACAAAATTTAATCTTAATAATAGACAAAATATAAAAGGAATGCATAACAATAAAAGTAAATAAATGGAACCTGGCAATTACGAGGAACAAAAAAGGACTTGGGTTATGGAGGTTGGCTAATAGTTCAATACAAAATTACAACCAATACGTAAATCCTAATATTAGGTGGCAATCTTTTCTCAGTGTGAAAAACTATTGCCCTTTACAAAATACCTCGAAAAACTGCTTAAAACTCAGAATTATAAACTGCTCGAAGAAAGTGCTGAAAAGAGAAATTAATGTTGCCCCCTTTTTTGAAAACCGTTTGTGGCTTTTATACTTGTTTCAGGCGTTCATTACCCAAAAAATAAGGGCAAAACAAGGAGAAAATGCCGGAGAAAATGTAGGAAGGAGTGGAGAAAGTTAGAGGAGGTTTTTAGGAAGTGGCAAACGCCACTCCCCCTCTTTCTAGGAGCGGAACTCTCCACTCCCCCTCTCTTTTGAAGGTGGCAAGCGCCACACATCCTTCATTTCTTCTTAGTGGCAGGCACCACACACATGTGGCAAGTGCCACTAGTGTGTGGTGACCCCCACCTTATTTTTTTTGTTTTGTGTTCTATTCATTCTTCCCATTTTCTTTCCTTCATTTCTTTTTATTTTATTTCCATTTCTCTCTTTTCTTTCTTCTTTTATTTCTTTAATCCATATTCTCAACAACCTACAAAACACAAGAAAATAGATGTGTAATAGAACATAAATCAGATAAAGTAGCAATAACCGCAGATAAAATTCATGTAAGTTAAGTCAAATATATGATATAATTTTGTATTATTAGATATACATAACCGCATACTCCCATCCTTCTTCTTTACCAACAATACCAGCGCACCCCAAGGAGAAACACTTGGTCTTACAAACCTCTTGTCCAACAAATCATTCAACTGCTCCTTCAGTTCTACCAATTCCGATGCTGACATACGATACGGTGCCATCGAAATCGGTCTAGTACCGGGAACTAGATCAATAGAAAACTCAACTTCTCTTTCCGGCGGCACATTCGTAATCTCCTCCGGAAACACTTCTGGAAAATCACACACCACTGGAAACACATCAAGCTCAACTTTGCTCTCCACAGACAACGATGCAAACAAGCCGAACAATTGAGCTTCGTCCGCTAAAAGTTTCTTCAACTCTTTAGTGGATAGAAAACTCTCACCTTCATCATCTTCCAAAGAAGGAAATCTTACTAACTTGTGATAGCAATCTAAATGAACTCTATTAAATTGCAACCAGTTCATACCCAAGATCACGTCCAAACCTTCCAACGGCAAACACACTAAATCCATAATGAAGTCTTTACCATACATGGTCAAAGAACAACTTACACACACCAAAGAAGTAGTTACCGACCCTGAAGCCGGAGTCTCAATAACCATGTCTCCACTCAAAGAAACCATGCACAAACCCAAACGCTTAGCACACTCAAGAGAAATGAACGAATGAGTCGCTCCAGTATCAATAATAGCAACTAAAGACATGTTATTAATAAAGCATGTACCTTTAATCAAGCGATCCACATTAGTAGTGTCTCAACCTGCTAATGCAAATACTTTTCCATCCGACTGAGCTTGCTTTAGTTTGATACACTTGGTACTAATATGACCAACTTCCCCATAATTAAAACACTTTACCACATTCCTTCTACAACCAGAAGTGGAATGTCCAAGACTTCAACAATTAGCACACTTCTCCATAGACTTCCCACATTCAAAAGATTTGTGGCCCATCACGCCACACTTGTAACATTTGACCGCACCAGAACTTCCTCCTCCGGGTCTCCTGTAAAAGTTTCCCTTATACTTGCCCTTATCAACAGACGTCATAAAAGGTCCACCCCTTACTTGTTGCTTGCCCTTCTTCTCACTCAAACTCTTATAATGACTAGATCGAGCCCTGTTTTCCTCTTCAAAAATCCTACAACATTCGGTCAAGTCCAAAAATCTTCGTATTCTTTGGTATCCCACCGCTTGCTTTATCTCAGGACGCAAGCCATTCTCATACTTAATGCACTTAGAGAACTCCGCTGTAACCGCCGCATAATGAGGATGAAACTGAACTAATTCCACAAACTTAGCCGTGTAGTCCACCACAGACATATTGCCTTGCTTTAGCTCAAGAAATTCCATTTCCTCTTTCCCCTTTACACTCTCAGGATAATACTTTCTCAAGAATTCGGTGCAAAATAAATCCCAAGTTATTTCTTCGTCATCTACCTCAAGAACTTGTCTCATACCGACCCACCAGTCGTCGGCCTCTTCTCTCAACATGTGAGTTCCAAGTCTCACCTTGTTTCCTTCAGCACATCCCATAACTCTAAAGATTCTCTCAATCTCCTTCAACCAGATCTGAGCACCGTCCGGATCAAACCTCCCCTTGAATACCGACGGCTGATTCTTTCTAAACTCATCATTAGCATTCGCATTCGGTGCACCTTGCACCGCCCTAGCCATAGCCTCCAACGCCGCAACCATAGCATTGTCATTACGACCAGCCATATTCTAATGATTCCCAAAAATAACAACAAGGTTAAACAACCGTTCAACCAACACAACAACAAGACAGATACAACTGACTCAACACTGTCTCTGATACCTCTTAATGTAACACCCCCTTTCTATACCCCCAAATAAAACAATTAAATCATTTAGGCACAGAATAAAATTTTTTATCAGAGTATAAATTAACACATGGTATAAAAGAGGCACGTCACATTATCCAGGAAGTTCAAAACACATACAACACCTGCTCATAAGGATATGCAACAAAGGGTAAATCACAACAAAGGAACTTAGTCCTTAAAACCCACATATCAATATTTAGAATAAGAGCGGAAACATCTAAACATTGAATCACTTCATTCATATAAATATTATATACATCAACAGTTTAATTCAAGTCATAATTCATGTTTACAAAACATTCACCAGCAGATACATACACAGATGTATCACAAAAGAATCAAAACAATTCCTAACTACCCGGTGCTACATATCAGAGCCAACCGACCAAAAAGAATGAAGCCACACTTCACAAAAGACCTCCAGCAAACCTACTCTGTAATGCCTCATAGAGCATCAAAAAACAGCAGAAGGGTGAGAAACATTATCATAACAAACAATGCATATAATTATATATCTATATACACCAACATAGAATACACATAACATATTTCTCACCGCAACTCATCACAATTCATCACATACCTCACAATGTATATCTATACAACTAAGCATATTCACCAATCATGCTTCACAACTCACAACATTTCCACATAAACATTTACACTTATGTTTACTTCAACAATTCCCATAAACATACACGATTATGTTCATTACACCAATACGTCATATGAATATGATAATGCAACTCATAGAGACCGACTCACGACTCTATGTAGATGCAAATGCGGTACCGACTCATTCAGCAGGTTCAATTGAAGAACCAAATGGAACCATCGCTCGTTACCGAAGTAACTCCCCGTCGGGCCTACGATGTTCACCCATCGGTCACACCCCACATGGGCACACGATGTTTCAGGATTGCTCACACCCCACACGAGCACCCAATCCGATTGCTCACACCCCACAAGGGTACACAATCGTTCTGCAGATTCTCCACGGAATCAAATATAAACCATCGCTCACACCCCACAAGGGCACACGATCGTTTCTGCAGATCCTCCTAGGGATAAAAAATAAACCATCGCTCACACCCCACAAGGGCACATGAGGTTTCTGCAGATCCTACGCGGGATCAGACACACAAGAATGCAATCATGATGCTTCACATGCAAAAATGACCCAACATACTCTTGAAATGCATACATATTCACAAATATATATAATTATGCATTTTCACCTCATACCAGCACATACAATTTACGCACATTCACGTTAATCATGCCAAACGACCACATTCTACACTCCACAATTCACAATCTAGGATTCACGCCTTACGGCTAACCAAAATACATCACATCAAAACAACACACAAACTATCCATTCAAATAAGGATTAAACATAATTAAACCAATCAATCGACAATTGGATGGAAAGCACAGGAAATAAAAGAAAATACTGTCACATTCGCCGACCTTCGCTTGGCGAAGCATTTGGCGAGTGCTCGCCACCACACTCGCCTAGCGAAGACAGACAGTAGCTACTGGAAGTGTTCGCTACTACTCGCTACTACACTCGTCTGGCGAAGCCTCTCGCCGCCTCCTTCGCCTGGCGAGCTCACTGGCGAAGACAGAGTTAGGCTACTGACTTGGTTCGCTACCCACTCGCTGGGATTCGCCTGGCGAACCTTCGCTCCCATTCGCCTAGCGAATGCTAGCGAATCTGCAAACTCAGAAATCCCTAACTGTCAAAATCGCCCAATCCTTTCAAAATCAACTGATTCTCACCAAACCAGTTCCAACCGCCTTAGTCTAACATTCCCCGGCGAAACTTTACCACTTATTCTCATTTTTAACCGTTAAAACTCGGTTTCTACCGATTAAATCAAATTTGACCTAAAAATGGAAATCGAGCTAAACTCTCCCCAATCCAAAATCAAACCAACAGAAACATACATAATCATACACATCGAAAGAATAATAAAGTTTCACACCCTTACCCGATTAAATCGAAGCTTAGAAGTTGATTCTTGATGGTTATAGGTTTTTCTCCTCTTCCTCCTCTTTTCTCTTCTTTCCTTTCTATTTCTTTCTATCTCTTTTCTTTTCTCTCTATTTCCACTTATACTCTTTTTATACTATTTCTCTCAAATAACAACTAATTAAGGATTATCTAAAACACCCTCTAACTAATTCTCAAAACTCTTCAAATAATAAAATAACATAATATGTACACTTAACATATTAATATTCAAATTTCACAAATGAAATAATAATCAATCAAATAAATCGAAAGACTCAACAAAATGGGAAATTCAGAATCGGGGCGTTACAACTCTCCCCCACTTTAGAAATTTCCGTCCTCGAAAATATTACCTGATCCAAACAATTCCGGATGCGACCCTCGCATCTTACTCTCCAATTCCCAAGTCATGTTGCCTTCCGCAGCACCTCCCCATGCTACTTTCACAAGCGCAATATCCTTGCCTCTTAGCTCCTTAATTTCACGATCCAAAATCCTAATCGGTAAAACTTCAACCATAAGGTTATCTCTTGCTTCAACCTCGTCCATAGGAATCACATGTGACGGATCCGGAACATACTTCCGAAGTTGCGAAACATGGAACACATCATGCAAATTCGAAAGATTCGGAGGCAACGCCACACGATACACCACAACACCGACTCGTGCAATAATCTGATACAGACCAATAAAACGAGAAGTCAACTTCTTCGACTTCAAGGCACGACCCACACCCGTAACCGGTGTAACTCTCAAGAACACATGGTCGCCTTCTTAAAACTCAAGATCTTTCCTTCTCTTGTCATGATAACTCTTCTGCCTACTCTAAGAAGCTCTCATCTTTTCCTGAATAAACTTCACCTTCTCCGTCGTTTTTTGTACCATCTCCGGCCCAACAACCAACTTCTCACCAGTTTCATGCCAACACAAAGGTGTTCGACATCTCCGACCATACAAAGCCTCAAATGGCGCCATACCAATACTTGAGTGAAAACTGTTATTGTAGGTGAACTCAATCAACGCTAAATAACTATCCCAAGCGCTGCCTTGCTCTAGTACACAAGCACGCAAGAAATCCTCCAACGACTGAATCGTCCTCTCGGTTTGACCATCTGTTTGCGGATGATAAGCCGAACTCAATCTTAGCTTAGAACCCAAAGCCTTTTGCAAACTCTCCCAAAACCTTGAAGTAAATCTAGGATCTCTATCCGATACAATACTCTTAGGAACTCCATGCAACTTCACAACCACACGAACATAAATCTCGGCTAACTTCTCCAAAGGATAACTAATATCAATCGGAACGAAATGAGCAGGTTTAGTAAGCCTATCAACAATCACCCAAATAGCATTATGACCTCTTTGCATATTCGGCAATCCCGTAATAAAATCCATCGATATACTATCCCATTTCCACTCTGGAATATCCAAAGGTTGCATCAATCCATTAGGCTTCTGATGTTCTACCTTAGACTTATGACAAGTCAAACATGCATACACAAACTGAGCTACATCTCTCTTCAATCCGGACCACCAAAAGATTTTCTTCAAATCTTGATACATCTTATTCGCTCCCGGATGAATACTTAAGTTACTCCGATGTCCTTCCTCCAATATCATCCTTTTCAACTCCACATCATCGGGAATACAAATACGACCACGAAATTTCAAAACTCCAAAATCATCAACCTTGAAATCCCCATTCTCATTTGTCATCAGATCAACAAACTTCAGATCCAACTTCTGCTTTTCACATACGGTTGTAAGAAAATCATTCGTAATACGAAGCATACCAAGTCTCACACTTCTCGGCGTCATTTCACAAACCAAACTCAAATCTCTAAAGTTCTCCAAAAGTTCCCATTCTTTCATCATTAATATAGACATGTGCAACAACTTCCGACTTAAGGCATCGTCCACCACATTTGCCTTACCCGGATGGTAATTCAAACTAAAATCATAGTCTTTCAAAAGCTCTAACCACCTCCTTTGCCTCATATTCAATTCCTTTTGATCAAATAAATACTTCAAACTCTTGTGATCACTAAAAACTTCAAATCTTGCACCATAAAGATAATGCCTCCAAATTTTCAAAACAAACACCACGACCGCTAATTCCAAATCATGCGTAGGGTAATTCTTTTCATGCACTCTCAAATGTCTCGAAGCATAAGCCACAACTTTTCCATCTTGCATCAACACACCACCCAAACCTGTCAAGGAAGCATCACAATAAGCCACAAAAGGTTCCGTAGGATTCGGCAAAATCAAGACTGGCGCTGTTGTTAATCTTCCTTTTAACTCAATGAAACTCTTTTCACAATCAGCATCCTAAATAAAAGCCTTTCCCTTATAAGTCAACTGCGTTAACGAAAGTGCTAACTTCGAAAATCCTTCAATAAACCTCCGATAATAACCTGCCAAGCCCAAAAAGCTTCGAATCTCCGTAACCGATCTAGGAGTCTCCCATTGCATTACCGCGTCAATCTTGAATGGATCCACACTAATACCATTACCGGAAATAATATGCCCGAGAAAACTCACTTCCGACAACCAAAATTCACACTTTGACAACTTAGCATACAATTGCTTCTCTTTCAAAATCTGTAACACAATCCTCAAATGCCCTTCATGCTCCTCTTGAGACTTAGAGTAAATCAAAATGTCATCGATGAACACAACCACAAAACGATCCAACTGCTCATGAAAAATACAATTCATGTATTCCATAGACACACCCGGTGCATTAGAAACTCCGAATGGTATCACAGAATATTCATAATGACCATACCGTGTCCTAAAAGCCGTCTTTAGAATATCCTCCTCCTTAACCCGAATCTACTGGTAACCCGATCTCAGATCAATCTTGCTAAAAACACGCGCTCTAACTAATTGGTCCATCAAATCATCGATTCTTGGAAGCAAATACTTATTCTTAATTGTCACCTTATTCAACTGCCGATAATCAATACATAACCGCATAATCCCATCCTTCTTCTTTACCAACAATACCGGCGCACCCCAAGGAGAAACACTTGGTCTTACAAACCTCTTGCCCAACAAATCATTCAACTGCTCCTTCAGTTCTACCAATTCTGATGCTGACATACGATACGGTGCCATCGAAATCGGTCTAGTACCGGGAACTAGATCAATAGAAAACTCAACTTCTGTTTCCGGCGGCACATCCGTAATCTCCTCCGAAAACACTTCTGGAAAATCACACACCACTAGAAACACATCAAGCTCAACTTTGCTCTCCACAGACAACGATGCAAACAAGCCGAACAACTGAGCTTCGTCCACTAAAAGTTTCTTCAACTCTTTGTTGGATAGAAAACTCTCACCTTCATCATCTTCCAAAGAAGGAAACCTTACTAACTTGTGATAGCAATCTAAATGAACTCTATTAAATTGCAACCAGTTCATACCCAAGATCACGTCCAAACCTTCCAACGGCAAACACCCTAAATCCATAATGAAGTCTTTACCATACATGGTCAAAGAACAACTTACACAAACCAAAGAAGTAGTTACCGACCCCGAAGCGGGAGTCTTAATAACCATGTCTCCACTCAAAGAAACCATGCACAGACCCAAACGCTTAGCACACTCAAGAGAAATGAACGAATGAGTCGCTCCAGTATCAATAATAGCAACTAAAGGAATATTATTAATAAAGCATGTACCTTTAATCAAGCGATCCTCATTAGTAGTGTCTGAACCTTCTATTGCAAATACTTTTCCATCCGACTGAGCTTGCTTTGGTTTGGTACACTTGGTACTAATATGACCAACTTCCCCACAATTAAAACACTTTACCACATTCCTTCTACAACCAGAAGTGGCATGTGCAAGACTTCCACAATTAGCACACTTCTCCACAGACTTCCCACATTCAAAAGATTTGTGGCCCATCACGCCACACTTGTAACATTTGATCGCACCAGAGCATCCTCCTCCGGGGTCTCCTGTCAAAGTTTCCCTTATACTTGCCCTTATCAACAGGCGTCATATAAGGTCCACCCCTTACTTGTTGCTTGCCCTTCTTCTCACTCAAACTCTTATAATGAGTAGATCGAGCCATGCTGTCCTCTTCAAAAATCCTACAACATTCGGTCAAGTCCAAAAATCTTCGTATTCTTTGGTATCACACCACTTGCTTTATCTCAGGACGCAAGCCATTCTCATACTTAATGCACTTAGAGAACTCCGCCGTAACCGCCGCATAATGAGGATGAAGCTGAACTAATTCCACAAACTTAGCCTTGTAGTCCACAATGGACATATTGCCTTGCTTTAGCTCAAGAAATTCCATTTCCTTTTTCCCCTTTACACTCTCAGGATAATACTTTCTCAAGAATTCGGTGCGAAATAAATCCCAAGTTATTTCTCCGTCATCTACCTCAAGAACTTGTCTCATACCGACCCACCAGTCGTCGGCCTCTTCTCTCAACATGTGAGTTCCAAGTCTCACCTTGTTTCCTTCAGCACATCCCATAACTCTAAAGATTCTCTCAATCTCCTTCAACCAGATTTGAGCACCGTCCGGATCAAACCTCCCCTTGAATACCGGCGGCTGATTCTTTCTAAACTCATCATTATTGTTCGCATTCACTGCACCTTGCACCGCCCTAGCCATAGCCTCCAACGTCGCAACCATAGCATTGTCATTACGACCAGCCATATTCTAATGATTCCCAAAAATAACAACAAGGTTAAACAACCGTTCAACCAACACAACAACAAGACAGACACAACTGACTTAACACTGGCTCTGATACCACTTAATGTAACACCCCCTTTCTATACCCCCAAATAAAACAATTAAATCATTTAGGAACGTAATAAAATTTTTTATCAGAGTATAAATTAACACATGGTATAAAAGAGGCACGTCACATTATCCAGGAAATTCAAAACACATACAACACCTGCTCATAAGGATATGCAACAAAGGGTAAATCATAACAAAGGAACTTAGTCCTTAAAACCCACATATCAATATTTAGAATAAGAGCGGAAACATCTAAACATTTAATCACTTCATTCATATAAACATTATATACATCAACAGTTTAATTCAAGTCATAAGTCATGTTTACAAAACATTCACCAGCAGATACATACACAGATGTATCACAAAAGAATCAAAACAATTCCTAACTACCCGGTGCTACATATCAGAGCCAACCGACCAAAAAGAATGAAGCCACGCTTCACAAAAGACCTCCAGCAAACCTACTCTGCAATGCCTCATAGAGCATCAAAAAACAGCAGAAGGGTGAGAAACATTATCATAACAAACAATGCATATAATTATATATCTATATACACCAACATAAAATACACATAACATATTTCTCACCGCAACTCATCACAATTCATCACATACCTCACAATGTATATCTACACAACTAAGCATATTCACCAATCATGCTTCACAACTCACAACATTTCCATATAAACATTTACACTTATGTTTACTTCAATAATTCCCATAAACATACACGATTATGTTCATTACACCAATACATTATATGAAGATGATAATGCAACTCATAGAGACCGACTCACGACTCTGTGCCGATGCAAATGCGGTACCGACTCATTCAGCAGGTTCAATTGAAGAACCAAATGGAACCATCGCTCGTTACCGAAGTAACTCCCCGTCGGGCCTACGATGTTCACCCATCGCTCACACCCCACATGGGCACACAATGTTTCAGGATTGCTCACACCCCACACGGGCACACAATCTGATTGCTCACACCCCACAAGAGAACACAATTGTTCTGCAAATTCTCCATGTTCACCAGGAACACACACACATTCACCAGCAACAGCAAACATCAAACACACAGGATAAACATCCTACTCACACACATAAGAGATCAACTCCAGCACACCTGCAAATCAACTCAGAGCAGTAGCATATCATCTTCCACCTGTGAAGCACAAACAATTGAACCTGTTGTTTCTACTACTAATTCTCCCCCATTTAAGCCACAAAATTAAAATCCTAACTAATGAATTTGCATTGATCAAACACAGTTGGAAACAAAGATTTTAAATAAATATTACAACACAACAACACATAAAAGTTGTTCAGATAATCACTTGTTTTGGAGAAAACAAACTAAGAACTCTAGTCATCAGACTTAGAGCCATCATTATCACTATCACTTTCTTTATCAGTGCCATTCTCAGAACTGGCAGTTGCTTCTTCTGAATCAGCTTCCTGATCATCACTTTTCCCAGAACCATCATCATGCTCATCCTCATCATTTTCAGCAAACTCAGTATCTTCATCCTTTTCAAGAGAGCTGATCAATTTTTCAAGAGTCAACTTTCTTGTTTCCAGCTGCTTGCATGTCTCCTTGAGCATAGCAATAACTTCAGCTTTCCTTATTTTAGAACCCCTCTTGGATGTCTCAGCAGAAGTCATGACAATGTCAGGAACATGCGTTCCTTGAAACAGCTTGTGGTGAAAAGACAAAGGACTTTCTCTCTTACACACAGGTTCATTATCTTTTAGGATATTAGGATATTGATTCAATATGATCCCATAAATGAGTGATGGAAATGCAATGGGGCCTTTTACACTGTAGATGCCTGCATGTTTCATTGTTTGATCAAAGATGTATGTCCTATAATCAAAATTTGTTTTGGTCCTAACAACATAAATGAGCTTTCCAAGGATAGTAGCCATAGTGGATTTGTGGTTTGTGGGCACCCAGTTGGCAGCACCAATCTTATGCAGCATAACATACTTCACACTTAGTTTACTGGCGACCAGTTTCCCTTTTGAGGACCATCTTTTGACCTGGTTGGCAGTTATAACTTGACAAACTTTGTTGTCAGAAGCAGCTAGATCAGTTTGAGCTTCATCTGATCTTCCTAGATAGTTATTGATGACAGTTGAGAAGAAAGTGACACACTTTCCTCTTACATATACTTTTCCAAACTCATTTGATTTTCTATCAGCACAGTCTTCTGATAGGTTCACTATGAACTCCTTCACAAGTATTTCATAGCACTTAGAAAACTGAGTGACAGTCCTCATTAAGCCAGCTGCATGAATAAGTTTCATGATCTCCTTACATTCAAGGGCATTCTGAGCCAACTTTCTTTCCAATGCCAACCTCTTCTGATACACATATTTCCACCTGTTAACACTAGAGGGATAATGAAACGAGATATTGTCAATAGGAACTTCAGGAACACTAGCAGCAAGTTTGTTAGTTGTTGGCTTCTTCTTGGGTGGGATGTCAGTGACATCACAAGCAACATCCGAGTCTGAGTCAGATTCAGTACTTATTTGAGCCTTCCTTTTCTTTGGAACCACCTTACTCCAAGCTTTTATAGGGCCAACATGGGCACTCTTTGTTACAACTTTCTTCTTGGTAGGACTCTGAGTAGCTGCCTTCTTCCCTTTCCTAGTCATGAGCCTTTTGGCTATGCTAGGGTTGATCGTGGCTATCAGATCATTATCTGAATAATCATCAAGTTTCCCTACATCAGCATCTTCCTTTTGGACATCATCATCATCATCATCATCATTGTTATCACCTTGCACATTATCATCATCACTCTCAGAAGTTTGACCCTTATCATCATTCTTTCGTGAGGTCGTACCCATGGTTTCAACATCTTGAGTAACATTAGTTTGTTGATCTAGATGGGGAGCAGGAACCTCAGTGTTAAGGGGAATGGATATCCCTGACACATCATGTGGCTCATTCAATATCCTAGATACCAAATTTGCAATAGTGTTGTGGGCATGCCTAGAGCCTTCCCTATTGGTATCCTCATGAGGGATGGAGGTTGAAGTGTGAGGGGCCTGACCTGTGACTAGTTCTTTAGGTATTCTTGCATACGAACTCCGTGGTTTCTTCACACTCAGACCTTCCGGGGTCAACATTTGCAGGGGTGCTACCTCAAGAACCTGGTTAGGGTTGCTAGAGTTAGTTCTAGCACCAGAATCTGGATCAGCGATGGTGGACATCTTCTTGGAAGAGATAGATTTTGATTGTTGAGACATTTCAGGAGACTTTGGCAGTGTGAGAGAAGGTTTTTTGTGGTTGTTGAAGGAGGTATGGAAGATGAAGAAGTGGTATGGGCACCAAATGAAGCAAACGTATCGTGTGTAGGGGGTAGAGGGATATAATTGCAAAAGAAGAAGGAACTCAAAATTTTGACCAATAAGCAAATGATTAAGATTTAGGCTATTCAAAATACAATTCCCAAATACCATTAATTGCTATAACTCCTTATAGAGACACATTCCCAATTTTCTTCTTAAATTTTCAATTTGAGTAGTCTCGAGATCTCTTGTAAAAATGTCAGCACTTTGTAGGTCAGAGTCTCCAAGCTCCACACAATCCTTTCCAAAGTGATGTCTGTTATCACTATACATGGTTCTGTTATGCTGAATTGGGTTCATATTAATGGCACTAAGATTGTCACAATATAATGTCATGACATCCTGAGTGACATTGCTTCCTTCATGCTGATCATCATTCATGGATTCCATCAAATCCATGTGTAACATATCTAGATTTTTGCAAGTTTTATGATGTCCACTCTTTGGATATGCCATCTTGGCTTGCCTGCCAACCTGACATTTACCCCATCCTTTTCTTTCATCTGGTGTTAACCTTGGAGTTCCTCTTAATGCTTCCTTGGATATGATCTTTTTCATCCCTTGAAGATGTCCACGTTTTTTAACCACAGTTGATCCTCCTTTTCTTCTTTGGTCATAGTACAGATAATGGAGTTACTTTTAGGCTTCCATAAGTAACAATTATTCTTAGCTCTAGATCCCCTCAAGACTTTCTCATTTTCTCCATTGGTGACAACACATTCACTCTTAGTGAATTTGACATTGAGTCCTTGGTCACAGAGCTGACTGATACTAATAAGGTTTACAGTCAGCCCTTTAACCAGCATGACATTATCCAGTTCTGGAACACCAGGACAATCTAGTTTTCCAACACCTTTGATTTCTTCTCTAGCTCCATCAGCAAAGGTTACATGACTCGTGGAATGAGGTTTGATGTCCACCAAAAGGTTCTTTATTCCAGTCATATGTTTATAACAACCACTATCAAAATACCATACTTCTTTAGCTGATACCCTTAGAGAGGTATGAGCTATTAGAGCAACCTCCTTGGTAACCCATTGTTGTTTCTTGATAGGAGCATCCTGTTTGGGTTTGACTTGATGAGTGTGGCTGGGAAATACATGCAGCCTGAAGCAAAAAGCCTTTATGTGTCCAAATCTTCCACAATAGTGACACCTCCACCTTTGGAACTTTCTCTTGGTATGGTTCATGCTTCTGTTCCCCTGATGTTGATACATCGGTCGTGATATCCGATTTGACCTATGGTTCTCAGGCTTTGGCCTCTTGAACCCCAAGATGGGTCTCTGTTCACTAACAAAGCCTATTCTAGACATGTCTCTAGCTTTCGGACCACTTTGTAGAATTTCTTCTAGAGTGTCAGTCGCATTGTTCAACATCCTGATAGATTTTTACATCTGATCAAGTTTAAAATTCAATAAGCTGACCTCACTATTGAGTGAGTCTATTGTTGCAAGATGCTCCTTCTTCTCAGCCTCTAACTCCTTTATGATTTTCTTTTGCTTCTCCCCTTGTTGACACACTTCTGCACTTATGATACACAACTGTTTATATGAAGCTGCAGGCTCATCAAAATTCAGCTCATCTTCACTAGAATCATCATCAGAAACACATACACTAGTTAGTGCAGTGACATGTTTTACAGATTCTTCTTTTGATCCACTCTCAGAATCTCCATCTGACCAAGTGACGTTTAGACCTTTCTTTTGCTTCTTGAGGTAAGTGGGACATTCAGCTCTAATGTGACCATATCCTTCACATTCATGGCACTGAATTCCTTTGCCTTATTTAGACTTATCTTCATATTTACCTCTTCTGCTGATGTCAGAGGAAATGTTCTTGACATTAGATCTAGTCTTATGATCTATTCTTTTGATCAGTTTGTTAAATTGTCTTCCAAGCATAGCTATAACTTTTGATAGATTCTCCTCCCTTCCACCATTGTCTTCATCTGAGTCCTCTGCAGTATTTGATACAAAAGCTATGCTTTTGTTCTTCTTCTCAGCATGATCACACATTCCCATCTCAAAGGTTTGGAGAGAACCAATGAGTTCATTAACCTTCATGTTGCTGATATCTTAAGCCTCTTCAATAGCAGTAACTTTCATGGCAAATCTCTTGGGCAATGATCTGAGAATCTTCCTTACAAGCTTTTCTTCAGACATTTTTTCTCCTAAAGCTCCTGAGGTATTGGTAATCTTAAGAATATTCATGTAGAATTCATGAATAGTCTCATCCTCCTTCATTCTCAGACTCTCAAACTTAGTAGTCAGCATCTATAATCTAGACATCTTGACCTTAAAGGTGCCTTCATGAGTTGTTTTGAGAGTATCCCAAACCTCTTTGGCCAGTTCACAGTGATGCACAAGTCTGAAGATGTTCTTATCTATCCCATTGAATAAAGCATTCAGGGCCTTAGAATTCCCAAGAGCCAAAGCTTCTTGCTCTTTGCTCCACTCTTCTTTAGGTATTAGCACAATTGATCTATCTTTATCTATCTTCATTGGATGTTCCCATACTGAGTTAGCTGCTCTCCAGGCCTTGCTATCCAGAGACTTCAAGAAAGCTATCATACGAGGTTTCCAGTAGTCATAGTTAGAGCCATCCAGAATTGGTGGTCTATTTGTGAATCCTATATCCTTGTCCATAGTACCAAAATTTATCTTCCCTAGATCTCACCTAGAAAATAACAGGCAGGGTGCCTGCTCTGATGCCAATTGAAATTCTAGTAACAGACAGTCGATGTTATAACAGATGTTATGACATCTACTACTGAACAGACTATAGAACTTAACAGTATACAGAAAATGAAAGCAGTAAATAACACAGGGAATTGTTGACCCAGTTCGGTGCAAATCAAACCTACTCTAGGGGCTACCAAGCCAGGGAGGAAATCCACTATAAGTAGTGTTAATTCAGAGCCAAACTACCAGTATGCACTCTTCACTTAAGACCTACCCAATGCAACTTCATCCTAACACTAGAACTGAGTTCCTACTCATTCCCCCTCAATCACAGCAGTGATTTCAACCAATTAAGTTATAGATTAAAAAAGAAGACACACTTCAAACAAATCTTGATCTTGCTTCACAGCTTCAATCAAGAGACACAACACTCGTGCTTAAAAGCTTAGAGTGACACAATCAAAGTACAACTCAAAACACACTAGTCCAATCAATCATCTAGGTGATAATTGCTTGGCTCACAAGAAATCCTAAGACACAAAAACCCACGTGAAGAACAAGTTACATAACCAGAATTCTTCACTCACAATCTCTAAAACCATACATAATCAGGTTTGCCACTTCTTTATTTATATGCAGCGCATGGACCTTGGGCCTAAGTGGCAGAAGTTAGGTTTAACCAAGTTAAACCGTTTTCCATAATTCAGGGTTGATTCAAATAGGTCATAGGCATTTCATGTTATGCTTAGCACTGCATAGCATTTTGCCTGAGATAACTACGAACCCTAAAATGTTTCCTGAAATCTAGCCTAAGCTAACTCATGCATTATACCAAAAAAAAACAAACACACTCCCTTGTTGGTCGCTACCTGATGTCATAACATCCAACATGACATCCAATACACTCTGTTCTAGCTAACCAAACTTACCCTACAATACACTACACACAAATGTCATGACATCAGTCAAGACATCTTCATACAGCAATGTTTTACCATAAAATGCAGCCAATCAAGAACATCTACACTTTGCAATTGGATTGTGGAGGAAATCACCCAAGTTACATCAGAAGAGTAATTTCTGTTTTTTTTATTATGCCTGGTCTTACGTTCTACCCGAGATGTAGTGGTTTTTCTTGTAGGGCCCCTCTGTTTATTTTCAACTTTTATCATGAATGAAAAGACGTCCCTTTTTGCATTCAAATATTTTGATCCTTGTTTTTCTTTTTTGCTTTTCGTACATATTTTATTAAAACAATAAAATGGCAATGTGTTTGTGTCTGTTTGCATATCATAATAAGCATAGAGCATGAATCATGCAGGTTTCACATCTCAAATACCATTGTTCCAGAGGGCATGGAGAAAACCACTTTTATTACACCGTGGGGAAATTTTTGCTATAAAGTTGTGCCTTTTGGATTGAAAACCACTTTTATTACACCGTGGGGAAATTTTTGCTATAAAGTTGTGCCTTTTGGATTGAAAAATGTTAGGGCAACTTATCAACGGGCAATAATGACTCTCTTTCATGATATGATTCATCATGAGATCGAAGTATATGTTGATGACATGATTTCGAAGTCACAAATGGAGGAAGAACACCTGGTTATTCTTCTGAAGTTGTTTGAAAGGTTAAGGAAGTTCAAGCTAAGGTAGAATCCTAACAAATGCACATTCAGGGTGAGATCGAGGAAGCTGCTGGGCTTTATTGTCAGTGAAAGAGGAATTGAGGTGGATCCTACAAAGATAAAAGCTATAAAAGAAAATTCTAAGCCCATAACATAAAAAGAGATCCGTGGTTTTCTTGGGAGATTGAATTAAATTGCAAGGTTCATTTCTCACCTTACAACTACTTGTGAGCCTATTTTCAAATTGCTGAGAAAAGACCAAGCGGTTGTTTGGAATGAAAATTGTCAAAAAGCATTCGATAAGATAAAAGAATATTTACAGGAGCCTCCGATATTGATGCCTCAAGTTGCATGAAGACCTCTAATTATGTATTTGACGGTTCTTAAGAATTCGATGGGTTGTGTGCTCGGTCAACACGACGGGATAGGTAGGAAAGAGCATGCTATTTACTACTTGAGTAAAAATTAACTGATTGCAAGTCAAGATACTCGATGCTAGAAAAGACATGGTGTACACTTAGTTGGGCAGCTAAAAGCTTAAGGCAATACATGTTAAACCGTACAACCATGTTGATTTCAAAGATGGATCCGATCAAATATGTATTTGAGAAACAAGCACTTTCTGGAAGAATTGCTAGATGGCAGATGGTTCTGATAGAGTACGACATTCAATATGTTTCCCAAAAGGCCATTAAAGGGAGTGTTTTGTCAAAATATCTTGTCGAGCAGCCAATTAAAGATTATCAACTAATGAGGTTTGAGTTTCCTGATGAAGATATAATGTTTTTGAAGATGAAGGACTATGATGAACCTCTGCCTGAAGAGGGTCCCGGGATTAGGTCTCAGTGGAAGTTGGTTTTCGACGGTGCTGTTAACTCATACGGCAACGAAATCGGGGCAATTATTACAACTCCTCACGGTTCTTACATACCGTTCACTGCCCGATTAACATTCGCTTGCACCAATAAAAAAGCTGAATATGAAGCATGCATCATGGGTCTAGAAGAAGCTATTGATTTGAGAGTCAAGAATCTAGATGTGTATGGGGATTCAGCCTTAGTCATCAATCAAATCAAAGGAAAATGGGAAATCCGTCACACCAACCTGGTGCCTTACAATAACTATGCAAGAAGACTGCTACCTTTCTTCGACAAAATATAATTTAATCATCTACCGAGGGCTGAAAATCAGATGGAGGACGCTTTGGCAACATTATCATCAATGTATAAAGTGAATTTCTAGAATGAAGCTCCAGCAATCACTATCACGCGCCTTGACAAGCCAGTTTTTGTATTTGCATTTAAAAAAGTGTAAGATGGGAAGCCTTGGTACTTTGACATCAGACATTTCCTCAAGACCCAAGAGTACCCGCCTGGGGCATCAAGTAAAGACAAGAAGACTCTGAGGAGGCTGCCAGGTAATTTCTACTTGAACAAGGATGATATGTTGTACAAAAGAAACTTTGATATGGTATTGTTGCATTGTGTGGATGAAAATGAAGCAAGTTTGCTGATGAAAGAGGTCCACGAAGGCTCTTTTGGTACTCATGCTGGTGGGCATGCAATGTCTAGAAAGCTATTGAGAGCGGGATATTACTGGATGGCCATGGAGCCTGACTGTTTTAAGTATGCCACAAAATGTCATAAATGTCATATTTATGCTGATAAAATGCATGTGCAACCAAGCCCTCTAAATGTATTGACATGTCCTTGGCCCTTTGCAATGTAGGGCATCGATATGATTGGGATAATTGAACCGACTTCTTCTAATGGACATTGCTTCATCTTGGTAGCAACTGATTATTTCACCAAGTGGGTAGAGGCAGCTTCCTTTGCTAATGTCATCAGGCAAGTGGTTGCTCGTTTTATAAAGAAAGACATCACTTGCCGTTACAGAATACCAGAATGAATCATTAATGATAATGGTTTAAAATTGAATAATAAGATGATGAAGGAGCTCTGCTAAAGTTTCAAAATTGAACACCACAACTCTTTTCCGTACCGTCCGAAGATGAATGGTGTTATTGAGGCAGCAAATAAGAATATCAGGAGGATCGTGCAAAAGATGGTGGTGACTTATAAAGATTGGCATGAGATGTTTCCCTTTGCTTTACACGTCTATCGTACTTCGGTGTGTATGTTGACCGGGGCAACACCTTTCTCGCTGGTATATGGTATAGAAGTTGTCCTACCATTAGAAGTCAAGATTCCTTCTTTAAGAGTATTGTCTGATGTGAAGAAGAGTGGGTAAAGGCTAGGTTGAATCAACTTAGTCTGATTGATGAAAAGAGATTGGCAGCTATCACCCATGCCCGACTATACCAGAGCAGAATGAAGAAGGCTTTTGACTAGAAGGTGCACCCTCGACATTTCCAGATAGGTGACTTGGTGTTAAAGAGGATCCTCCCTCCACAAAAACATCACAGGGGCAAATGGACTCCCAATTATGAAGGTTCGTACGTAGTAAGGAAGGTTTTCTCTGGCGGAGCCTTATTACTATCAACCATGGACAGTGAAGATTTTACGTATCTTGTGAATGCAGAGGTAGTCAAAATATATTTTGCTTTAAATAGACCCGCTAGACATGAAAAGAGAGTCCAGGAAAAAATGGGGCATCTTGGCGAACCATAAAAAGAAAAGGTTTGGGCAAAAATTTGGGATAAAAATAAAAATAAACCCACAAAGTTGAAAACCTGGGAAGGCGACTTTGGCAAAAAGGGGTATCCTGGTGGATTGAAAACCCGCAAGGGGCAAATGATTACGGTCTGCGTTCGATCTGTGAATGCATTTTGACTTATGGAAGTCTCGAAGGATAAAAAATTAGTCCAATCAGTCTCTTCAAAAGGCAGAACATGGGTGAAGCATCAAAGACATATAAGTCATAGCCGAATCGACACATGGTGGTTGTCTGTTTCCATATTGTCGACATTTGTATATTTCTTGTTGTACTTTTTGCGCAATTACCTCTTTTTAGGGATTGCATCTAATTGTAAGTTGCCTATTTATAGGTCATTTCAATCAATAAACTGTTATTCACTCAAAGAGCTTTCCATTTCCTGTTTTTACTTTTACTATTTTGTTTGCAAAAAAAGACGTCCGATATTTTTGATAAGCTTTACATGTGAAAACTTATGGGCTTTGAGAAACATATTGGAAACAATGATTTACTTAAATGGTGTCTTGGATGGTAACCGAAATAGCCATTTTGCATATGGGACATTCTTTTTGCTTATTTTTTTGTTTATAGGATGACTGATCCTTTTCCAGTAGGGCTTTTCCCCCCACAAGACAGTGTTGTTCAAATCAGAAGCATCTCATCTACAGTGATGTGCAACTATCCCCAGCAGGTTGAATTAGGCTTATTCCCTAGTAGCGAAGTAGAGTTAAAAGCTGTCCCCCGACAGGATCTATGTCATTGACTTTGTTCCCCAAGCGGAGATTGATGTTGATTCCCTCGACGATTAAATCAACAATGGTTGATGTCCTCAACAAAGTCCAATGGTTCCCTAAGAGATGTCTTTCTCAATTCTAAGCATAGTGAAATTCTCCCTAGAAGAGTTCTATTCAGGTAGGTCGTTCAGGGTATTTTCCTTAGCGGGATTTGTTAGCTGATTCTTCTCAACAACTTTTCAGGCGGTGTTCTTTTGCATTTGCATTTTGCATAGCATCCTTCAAATGTGTAGCATTTCCATTTCGTATGGAGCATTATGCCATATTAAAACATATGCATCTGAAGCATAAGCCAAGTTTGATACCCTTATTGCCAGACATCTCTCCAGCAGATAATGACACAATTCATGAGACTTTGTGGTACTCTAACCCCATCAAAAATCATTGATAGATGTATCCATCTTACTTTTTCTCCCCAGAAGAGCTTGCTTATTTAAGTTTCTCTATCCCCCGGCAGAGTATTCTTTTCAAGTTGTGAGTCGGTTGATTCTAATTCCTGCCTATCCCGGGTGTTGTATTCCAAATTTTGGTTGGTAATCCCCAACTTAATCATTTTTTGGATGCTATCCCAACTTTTGGTTGGTAGTCCATCGTTCTAGTAAGAGCATATTCTTAGTAAGAGCATATCCTTCATTCATTTTAATCATTCTATTCGATTCTTTTATTTTTGAGATCAAACATGTATTTGCATCAGTTTATTACTTATGTTGTGCTTCAGGATGGTGCTGACTGCTAATATAAACTAATCAAGAGGTTACTCTAAAATTTTAGGCTTTGGCATAATAAGTACTCAAACTTATCAATGACTTAAGGGGGTTCAGGGTGTCAAGACGGTATCGATATTATCAATACTTTCCCAAATCTTCGAACTCAGTCTAAATCAAGCAATACTTTCTGGGTCAGTGTCATGCTTTAATCCAACAATTAAAAAATTTCTGTTATGGCTCAAGAATTTGGGAGAATCCGACAAGTGATGGAAACTATCTAAATTGACTCGACAACACATGAATTTATTTTATTAGCAAAAAAATAAGCAAAAAATCAAAATTTTAAAATCTACCTAGAAAACAGTAAATAAAGGGGAAAATAATAAATAAAAGTGGTAAAGCTTCCTCTCCCACACTTAAATCGAGCGTTGTCCCCAATGCAACGAATTAAGGTAAGAAAAAAAGGTGGAACCTAGAAATTCTCTATCTGCGGCCTATGCCGTGAGTTCGTGCCCGCCGGCCATTTCCAGGTGGTCAGGTGGATCTTCTAGATCTGCCGCACGTACTGATAAGTCCGCCATCTCTGTGATCAATCTTGACATGCTGTGTTGTTCGCTTTGAATCTGTCTAAGAATCTGCATCATCTCGGCCTGCTAGGCCTTGATACTCTGAATCCTCTGATCTCGTTGAGCGTCTAATTCGCTTCGTCGTAGAATTTTAGCATATATTTCGTCTAGAGTGGTTGGTGTGTCTTCGCTTCTTCTTGGTCTACGCCTTAAGGATGTACCTGCAACATTATCAGAAGCGACACATGTAGTGTGTGGTTGTGTGTTACTATCGTCCCCGCCAGCAGCATTCTCAGGAATGTGCGTGGGGAGTGGGTCATCAATGTAACAGTAGTTATCAGGGTTACGCACATCCATGCGAGCAGGGTTTGGTAAAATAATATTCGGGAACGCTTGGTTATTTATCATTAGATTGAAGTTCCCGTCTCTTCGTCTCCTCACATTTTCATACTCCTAATCATATATATATCTATGGTTCTTGGTGGCAGAGGT
Organism: Lathyrus sativus; assembly: GCA_963859935.3. Classification (NCBI taxonomy): domain Eukaryota; kingdom Viridiplantae; phylum Streptophyta; class Magnoliopsida; order Fabales; family Fabaceae; genus Lathyrus; species Lathyrus sativus. Next base: position 261,098,583 of record OZ012737.1, on the reverse strand, counting down.
GTTAAAGATGAAAAATTATTTTGTAGGTCGAGAATTTGGCCTAGCGTAGTTATCAAGCCACCAAAAACTATAGCTCATTTCTTTACGGTGGCTATTGCTTTCATGTGAGTGAACAAAAATGGGACAGTGTTTATTTTCTCGCCGGTTGCTAAAGCGGTAAATAGATAGAAAAATTTGGCTTCATTTACTTTATCAGAATTTGACCTTTCGAATATGGTATAGGCCAACAGTCGTTGCAAATAGCGTATCGACGGATTTTGGATTAACGGGGCTCTATTGCCTTCGAAACTGTGGGTTACTGTCCCTGTTATCGCTCTCCAAATATATTTATATGCGCTTAGCCATCTCTCACCCTCTGGCACATCATATTTAGCATCATCTCCGTATGGACATTTAAATAAGACGGCTAATCTGTCAAAAGTAAATGTATATTCAACGTTAAATAGTCGGAAATGGATGTTTCCATTAACATCATAAATGAGCGAGCTAAGAAATTCGAGAGTCGGTTGCATGTAGACAGGAACTTTAAATCATAAAAGGTAAGTTAAACCTAATCTTTCTAGCATATATTCTACACTATCTTTTAGTCCTAGTGCTTCTAAACAGGGTATATCAACATACCTTGTCGACTCGATTTCTCTATTAAGTAGAGTTGCATATAGCTCTGCTTGCTTCTCGCCCACTTCAGCTTCTCTGAAGCCGATTTGGTATGTTGCCATGATGGTAGCTTGAAAATGATATTTCTTGCTTCTTTATGATTTTTGTGAAAGAGTGTTTTTTATTGTGTTTTGGTATGTTGGTGAAGGTGATATAAATAATGGATTTATGGTGGTATACGAGTGAATGTGGTAGGTTGGGTTTAATGGTGGTCAACAAAATCAGAAATGGCAGGAGATGTGTAATGCATGCAAACTAGTGAAAGGCCACATGGTAGTGTGCATGACAAAGGCAAAATGTGGTGACATACATGCATCAAGTAGGCAAGTGGCGGTTGCCACTTCCTTTAGAAGGGTGTGTGGCGAGTGCCACACCATTTTCTTTAACCAAGGTGGCGAGTGCTGTAACACCCCCTTTCTATACCCCCAAAATAATGCAATTAATCATTTAGGCACGTAATCAATATATCATCAGAGTAAATTCATAATATGGTATAAAAGAGGCGCATCACATTATCATCGAAACAGAACATAAATAATACCAGCTCATGAAGATACGTAACAAAAGGGGTAATCTCAACTAAAAACAAAGCATAGCGCTTAAAACCCACATATCAACATTTAGAATAAAGCGGAAACATCTAAACATTGAAATCACTTCATTAACATAAGCATCATATACATCGTTCAGATTAATTCAATTCATCAGTTGAGTTTACAAAAATTCAGTAGCAGATACATACACGGATGTATCACAAAAGAATCAAAACAATTCCTAACTACCCAGTGTTACATATCAGAGCCATCTGACCAAAAGAAATGAACGACTCGCTTCACAAAGACTCCAGCAATCTAATCTACAATGCCTCATAGAGCATTATAAAACAACAGAAGGGTGAGAAACAATATCATAATACATAATGCACATAAACATATATATATATATATATATATATATATATATATATATATATATATATATATATATATATATATATATATATATATATATATATATATATATATATATATATATATATATATATATATATATATATATATATATATATATATATATATATATATATATATATATACACACACACACACACACACACACATAACGTCCAAAAATGTCTTCCGCATTCTCACCGCAACTCATCTCACTACACCGTACATCGCAATGTATTCACAATTAACTATTTACAAATATAGCACCAAGCATATACAATGTGCATCAACAATGTTTATATCAATTCATAAACATGCACACATATACATATATATTCACACATACATGTATCTTCAAGCCTTCCATTCATGCCAATTATCAACAATCTATATAAACATCTACATTCATGTTTATTCACCATACATCATGCACAGATGTCTACATGCAACTCACAGAGACCGACACACGACTCTATGCAGATGCAAATGCGGTACCGACTCATTTCAGCAGGTTCAATTGAAGAACCAAAATAATCATCGCTCACACCCCACATGTGCACACGAGGTTCTGTAGATTCACCGAGGAATCAAATATAACCATCGCAACATATGAGGTTCTATAAATCCACCGAGGGATCAATAAATAACCATCGCTCACACCCCACAAGGGCACACGAGGTTCTGCAAATCCACCGAGGGATCAATAAATAACCATCGCTCACACCCCACAAGGGCACACGAGGTTCTGCAGATTCACCGAGGAATCAATCAACACAAGATTGCATACCATGATGCTTCACATGCAACATGACTCATGACACTCTTGAAATGCATACATGTTTACAAACATACTCATGCATTCATCACATATTTTGTATACATTCATTATGCATTCAAAATATATGTATCACAAAGTATATATATATATGCATCACCCATTCAGACCAATTTCATACATGGCTCACATTCACAATCAATCTCACCATGCATTTCCATTCAATTCGAGTAAATGCACAAAATTGCCAAACGGCCACATTTCACACTTCACAAATCACAAACTAGGATTCACGCCATACTACTACCCACAACACACATAACAACATATAATTAGTCATCTCAGACAAGGAATGATCGCAACCAAACCGCACAACCAATCCACGAATGGAAAACACAAGAAAAGAAAATATGCTGTTGTGTTCGCTAACCTTCGCCTGGCGAAGCCTCTGGCGAACCTTCGCTACCCCCGTTCGCCTGGCGAACTTGCCAGCGAAGACCACTGGGATTTATTCTGGAATTACTCGCTAGCACACTCGCTTGGCGAACCTTCGCCATACTCATTCGCCTGGCAAACTTGCCAGCGAAGACAGGATGTTTGCTACTGACTTGGTTCGCTGCTGCTCGCTAGGCTTCGCCTGGCGAACCTGCGAACTCAAAACTCCCATGGCTATCCAAAAGCCCAAACCTCACAAATCGACCAATTTAATCCAAATCAGTTCCAGTAGCACGTCCCACTCATCACCCGACTATACTACACCGTCTATTCCAAATTCTACCCGATAAAACTCAGTTTCTACCGATTAAATCAACTTCCGACCTAGAAATCGAAACATAGAAAACAATCCAACAAACCCAATCTAGCACATACATGATCATATACATTATGAAGATGATAAAACTTCTCACCCTTACTTGATTAATCGCAAGCTAAGGTTGATTCTTGATGATTCTAGGTTTTGTTCCACTTTCTCTTCTTTTCTCTCCTCCTCTTTTCTTTCTCTTATTTTTCTTCTTAATGTTTCTATCTTTCTCTATTCTCTCTATATCACATATTTTATTTCTTTCCACACACTTATCAATTAATTCTAACAAAATATCCACTTAATATTATCACTAATGCCCAAAATACCCTCCAACCTATTTTTACCCGAAACTCTCAAAGTCGGCAAAAATAGCTCAATATGTAAACATAACATATTATCACACAAATTCCACATAAATAAAATAATCACTTAAATAAATCAAATAAGGACTCAATAAAAATGGGAATTTAGAATCGGGGCGTTACAAGTGCCACCTCCTTGTATGAGGAAAATGACAAAAAAAATATTTGTTATGGTTATTTGATAAAAGTGAAAGTAAAATGTTTCTAGTAATAAATGAAAAAGAACAACAATGATAATTAGAAATGAAAAATAATAATGATAATTAAGAGATAAAATAAGATGTTACAAAATCCGTAAAATTGCAAAAACAACAAAAGATAATAATGTCCGAAAAAAATAACAATGTTCGGAAAAAATAAAAATGTCCGAAAAAAATAACAATGTCCGAAAAAAATAAAAATGTCCGAAAAAAATAACAATGTTCGAAAAAATAAAAATGTCCGAAAAAAATAACAATGTCCGAAAAAAATAAAAATGTTCTCGAAAAGTCTAATCACTACTCGTGCATCATTTGTCGGATAAGCTATAGCCTCGATCCATTTCGTCACATAATCGACATCAATGAGTATGTACTTGTTACCAAAAGACGATGGGAATGGTCCCATGAAATCAATTCCCCACACACCAAAGACTTCTACTTCCAGAATTCCTTTCAGTGGAATTTCGTCGCGTCTAGAGATATTGCCGGTGCGTTGGCACCGGTCGCAGTTTATGATCGCGATATGGACATCTTTCCATAGAGTGGGTCAAAAGAGGCCAGACTATAAAATCTTAGTGCAAGTCTTTGAAGTGCTTGCATGTCCTCCATAAGGAGCAGAATGACAATGAGATATTATATTTTCAACTTCTTCTTCGAGAACGCATCGATGAAAGATACAATCGACACCTCTCTTGAAAAGCAGAGGTTCATTCCAATAATAATTTTTAAGATCTTGGAAGAATTTTTTCTTTTGTTGGTACGTTAAATCTGGTGGAAGAACTCCAGCTGCTAAGTAGTTGACAAAGTCAGCATGCCATGGCAGTCTGGTTTCAGTAAAGATCGCTTCCACGATGTTGCGGTGAGAATCGTGATATCAAGTTATTGATTAACTTGAATCTTAATTCTTAAAATTCACAACTGGACTTTAATTTATCCAAAGGAAAGGTCTAAAGAAAGAAAGAACCTTTTGTGTGATGTTACAACAACGCTAAGAGATTCGGGGATCGGGGGTTGGTTACGCATAGGGTAGGTATTTCACATCCTAAACATCTGTAGTACTCTACAGGAACCTTTTGTTTATTTGTATGCTAAGTTTGTTAAATATTTACTAAGGTTTGGGTATTGGGTAAAAAGGTGAAGGTTATGATAGATGAAGACCTAAGATTGTTTATAAGTTTGCTCGCAAAGACATCGCGTCCTCTGCCTACGTATCCTAACTAGGATAGAATCAGAGCAATCGTAGTTCACCTCACTAGGGTTGAAGAACGCTTGATTGCGATCAAGGTTCAAAGGGGAACAAACCTAATAATGTTTGTGTAGAGTTTCACAAAACTCTCTATGTCTATGTTGTAACACTCAAAAGGGGAAGTAAGTGATCATATCCATGATCCTTACATAGAGTTAACAACTCTATCCTAGGGTTCTATTTGTAAACACTCCTAGTGAGGGGGAAGGTTGCTCGTCAAGATATCGCATCTTGTGCCTACGTATTCTCATTGTCCAATGAGAAATCAGAGCGGTCGTAGTTCGGGCTCGAACTAAGGAATCAATTGGTTCTTTCCAGACCAAAAGAGGGGAAGGTTCTATCCAGACCTATGAGTTTATATCCTATTGGTTCTATCCAGACCAAAAAGGGGGTTAAGGCTCTTTCGAGGCCTATGAGGGTATTGAGCTATCTATGACCCAAGGGTCAATAGAGAGACTTTCCTTTGGAAGGGAGGAGATGAGGCAACTTGGATGAGAACTAAAAAAGTTCCATCACTTGGGGAAGAAATAATTAACAAAGTAATCAATAATTTAAACAAAAGGGGCATGGTTACAACCAAAGATCATGTATCTTAACAAAGATGAAAGCATATCTTAAAAAAGATTAAAGGTATATCTTAACAAAGATTGAAGGTAACAACCACATGTATCGATGACAATCAAATACAAGCAAATTAGTTTAACCTCATAATTTAGGAGGAAAGCAATATGAAATAATGGTAACAACCAAGGGAGAGTACCCTAACATGTTAACTAACATAGTATAAATGAGAATGAGTGAATATCATAACACAAATGATCACGGTGAAAAAGAAATTCATCTGCATACGCGAGATAACAATCTCAATATAAAGGCAGCTTACAAGCAACCAAAAGGCATGAAAATATGGACAAACATGGAATTAAAAAATATCACATGAAATTAGGCATCAAGAAAAACACAATGCAAAAATAATGGGTTCAAAATGATGAAAAATGGATGAGTTATGATTTTTTGAAGTTTGGATGAACAAAACATGAAAATCTAAATGATAAAAGGAATAAAATGCACATGGTAAGACAATGAATCAAACAAATTTGATTATTTAAACATGTTAACAAAATTTTAAGAATAATAAAAGATCAATCTCACAAGAAAAATCAAGTTACAAGTTGAAAATTTTCAAGATCATCATGGTAAAAAAAACAGTCATGGTAACATGTGGAATGCAAGTGGAAAGTTCACATTTATGAGTTTTAGGTTTACCTCTTGAAGCAAGCTTAAGCAATAAGAAAACCAGAGATCTTGAGAGCTCTTCCAAGATCTTGTTACATAAGTGTGGAAGTGACTTGGATAGCTTCAATACGTCATACTTTATGTGTTTGAAGTGTTTCTTGAGTTGGAAGAAGTTTGGAAATGGTTTTGAAAGGTGTTTTTCAAAAGCAAATTTTGAGGGATTTTGGAAACTTAATGAGATTTTGTAAGAACTTGTGATTGTGTAAGGAAGAAAGTTCTAGCTGGTTTCTAGCATGGAACTTGTGTGTTTTGTGATGTAAGAAGTGAGTTCTATTTATAGCCAAAGGCCTTGGATCAAGGTATGGGCAAAAGTGAAGCAAATTACCAATTTTAACCTTCCATCATGAAAATCTTTGAGTTTTCCAATGCAATCTTCATCTTTGTCTTTAAGACACTCTAATAAGATATTCTCCATGCCCCATAGATTTTTTTCATCATGCTTGATAGGATAGAAGGTGACTTGTTGAATTAAAGTTGATGATTTGACAAAGGTAGCCACCTTTTTTCTCTTTCTTCACTATTCACTTTTACAACTTGCATTAAATAATGATTTCTTTTGATATTTGGTCCATTTTCGTGGGAATTGAAGTTAAACATTTTTATTAACAATGTAAACATCATAAATGAGGCTTAGTCTTTGATTAGCATCAATTTGGAGAGGTTTTGGAATAAAAAAAACTCATGTTGACCTGGTTTTGCCAATGTGAGTTTTTGCCAACTTGTGGACCTTGGTTCTCTCTAACTAGGAAGAGTTATGGAACCCACTTGTACTTTTTAGAAAGCCCCAATTAGGTAATACAATATTTATGCTTGTGTTAGGAACTCATTCCCCTTGAAACTAGGTCAAAAACCCTTGTGTGGTTAAGGAGTTATGGCTTTGCCCTTTTCAAAACCTTAATTTCCCAACTTTTGCGATTACTCCCTAACCCTTGATCCAATGGTCATGAAACTTCACGGGTAGGTATAATATATCATTAGGACCATTTTTTATTCCCATCTTGAGGTCAAATTCCTAATGAGTGAAGAGTTGACTTTTCGGTCAACCGTTCGATCAATCGGTGACTACCGAGTCGACTGTCGGTGATCCGGATATTCTGAAGACTTGAAACTCTTTGGATGGACTTTACTAAGCCATAGGAACTTAATGGACCTTGATCCCACCATTGAAACACTTTTTAAACCAAAATTCAAACTACAATTGACTTTTCCTGATCGAAAACCCTAATCGGGCGTCTTGAACTGCACTGTTCTCAATTCTTGGGTGACCACCTCAAATTGAATTCATACTTGATCCAATGGAGTATATTTGATCTTGTGGAGACTTATTTGAAGTTGAATCAATCCAAAACATTGATTGGTCAGACCATTGAAATCCCGATTTTGACGGTACGGAACCCTAATTCATCTGCATCTTAACAAAGATAAACTGGAAATGGGTTAAGGTTAGTTAATCAACTGAATATGATCCTAAAATGATGATGAGGATCTAAGGGGTCAAAATTTGGGGTGCAACAGTTGCCCCTATTTAAATATCTTCACTAGATGGTGATGAGAGATGACAATCCTCATAGAATCGCAGTGAAAGGTATTTAAATATAGTAAACCAGAAATTTTGTCCCTGAGATCCGATGGTATGAAAAAAGGATGAACGCAAATATGCCATGAATCTAAATGATGCTATATGATGCTTGAATGCAAGACAGATGCGGACACACGAGCAAATATAAAAGAACGGCGAAACGACGAGTAACCACTCACGAGGACCCAACACACTGGGGAAAGATTCCGAGCGAAGTAAGCAAGATAGTTCAGACATGACTAATGATGTTTGTTCAAGGGAATCTTTCACGCAGGGGACATAAACTCCACCAGGGAAGACACATCTTCATTGGGGGAGAGGAGACACGAACCTCACTGGGGATAACCAGATGAGGAAGTCCACCGGGGAAGATCACAATTCTTCACTGGGGATACGAAAGAAAAGAAGCGCAAAATTCACTGGGGAAGGAACCCACTGGGGAAAACTTGCTGGGGAACAAAATCCACTGGGGAAGCGAAGCTTCACCGGGGAAAAGACGGAACAAAGACACGAATCTCACTGGGGATAACCAGATGAGAAAATTCCTATAACGAAGAGTTCAAACGGGATCTTCAGGGAAAGGTTAGAAACAAGACCGGACGTGCCGGGGAAACTAGTATCCACTAGTTCTCCGAGACTCAACTGGAAAATCAAAAGCTTCAACTGGGGAGACTGGTGATGACCAGAACAACAAACAGTTTCAAACAGTGCTAGTTTCCACTAGACTTACTGGGGATGATGGTGACGACCGAATCAACAATGGTTTCCAAGAAGTGCTAAATACCACTTAGACTTCCTGGGGATATGGTGACGACCAAATCAAAGTTCCAATTATAATTGGGCATTTCCAAACAATATTGGTAAAACACAGGACTTCGGTTGGGGAAGTTGGTAACAATCAACTTTCGGTACTAATAATGATTAGTTTTCAAACAATGCTAGTAACCACTGGATTTAGAAAGAACTGGATTTTCAAAGAGTTTTGGTGACGACCAGGAAGCTCAAATATGTCCCTCAATACCTTAGGAACAAAAGCTAAACATCCTTAATACATTAGGATATAGAAGAGATACAACCCTCAACACATTAGGATTGGACGAAGATCCTCAAAACATTAGGAAGGAAAGTTGAAACATCCTCAATACATTAGGATACAGAAAGCTGCACATCCTTAATACATTACGATATGAAAGCTGAACATCCTCAATACATTAGGATATGAAACACTTCATGCAAACGCAACCACTTTAGTCTCTAGGAACTTCTGAACTCGGGATCCAAAGTATACATTTCCAAAGGTACACAACCTGTGCTTGGGATGGCAACAAACATTTTCCAAAGGTACGAAACCTGTGCTTGGAATCAAACAATACATCTATCTCCAAAGGTACACAACATGTGCTCGGGATAGAAACAAGCCTCTTCCTGTGCTTGGAGTTAAACAATACATCTCCAAAGGTACGAAACCTGAGCTTGGGATCAAACAATTCATCTAGCTCCAAAGGTACTCAACCTGTGCTCGGGATAGCAACAAACATCTTCCAAAGGTACAAAACCTGTGCTTGGAATCAAACAATACATCTATCTCCAAAGGTACACAACCTGTGCTCTGGACAGAAACAAACCTCTTCCAAAGGTACAAAACCTGTGCTTGGAATCAAACAATACATCTATCTCCAAAGGTACACAACCTGTGCTCAGGATAGAAACAAACATCTCCAAAGGTACAAAACCTGTGCTTGGAATCAAACAATACATCTCCAAAGGTACCAAACATGTGCTTGGAATCAAACAATACATCTCTAAAGGTACGAAACCTGAGCTTGGGATGACAACAAACATCTATCTCCAAAGGTACCAAACATGTGCTTGGAATCAAACAAACATCTCCAAAGGTACGAAACCTGAGCTTGGGATGACAACAAACATCTATCTCCAAAGGTACACAACCTGTGCTCGGGATAGAAACAAACATCTCCAAAGGTACGAAACCTGTGTTTGGAATCAAACAATACATCTCCAAAGGTACGAAACCTGAGCTTGGTATAATACATCTCCAAAGGTACGAAACCTGAGCTTGGGATGGAAACCATCGTGACTATTTTGGACTGATACACAACCAAATTGTCAGTATTTGTTGTCCATGGATTTTCATAATGTCAATTACCAACGGGCCTTACTTGAAATATGATTGGTTACCACCAAATTATTTATATCGGTATCCACTAGATTTTCAAACAATGTTAGTCACAACCGTGCGTCGACATCCTTAAGATAAACTTCTCAAATTTGACTGCCATTTATCGCTGGGATGATAAGCTTCTCTAAAGAGACTGCCACTTATTTTTGATGATGATAAACTTCTCCTCAGAGATTGCCACTTATTTGTTGAAGACGATTAAACTTCTCCGAAGAGACTGCCATTTATCGTTGAAAACGATTAAACTTCTCCGAAGAGACTGCCATTTATCGTTGAATATAGTTAAGCTTCTCCCAAGAGATTTCCACTCACCACTGAAGACGATTAAACTTCTCCGAAGAGACTGCCATTTATCGTTGATGAAGGTTAAGCTTCTCCCAAGAGATTGCCACTCACCGCTGAAGACGATTAAACTTCTCCGAAGAGACTGCCATTTATCGTTGATGAAGGTTAAGCTTCTCTATAGAGACTGCCACTCACCTGTTGAAGACGATTAAACTTCTCCGAAGAGACTGCCATTTATCGTTGATGAAGGTTAAGCTTCTCCCAAGAGACTGCCACTCACCTGTGAATACGATTAAACTTCTCCGAAGAGATTGCCATTTATCGCTGAAGACGATTAAACTTCTCCGAAGAGACTGCCATTTATCGTTGAATATGGTTAAGCTTCTCCTAAGAGATTGCCACTCACCTGTTGAAGACGATTAAACTTATCCGAAGAGACTGCCATTTATCGTTGATGAAGGTTAAGCTTCTCCCAAGAGACTGCCACTCACCTGTGAATACGATTAAACTTCTCTGAAGAGATTGCCATTTATCGCTGAAGACGATTAAACTTCTCCGAAGAGACTGCCATTTATCGTTGAATATGGTTAAGCTTCTCCTAAGAGATTGCCACTCACCACTGAAGACGATTAAACTTCTCCGAAGAGACTGCCATTTATCGCTGATGAAGGTTAAGCTTCTCCTAAGAGATTGTCACTCACCACTGAAGACGATTAAACTTCTCCGAAGAGACTGCCATTTATCGTTGATGAAGGTTAAGCTTCTCTACAGAGACTGCCACTCACCTGTTGAAGACGATTAAACTTCTCCGAAGAGACTGCCATTTATCGTTGATGAAGGTTAAGCTTCTCTACAGAGACTGCCACTCACCTGTTGAAGACGATTAAACTTCTCCGAAGAGACTACCATTTATCGTTGATGAAGGTTAAGCTTCTCCCAAGAGACTGCCACTCACCTATGAATACGATTAAACTTCTCCGAAGAGATTGCCATTTATCGCTGAAGACGATAAGCTTCTTGTCAAAGATTGCCACTTATCTGTGAATACGATTAAACTTCTCCGAAGAGACTGTCATTTATCGCTGAAGACGACAAACTTCTTGTCAAAGATTGCCACTTATCTGTATTACCATGTAAGATGTTCTTCTTGATAGATAGTGCAAAATAAATGCACATCTAGGTAGGTTCGGCGACCGACAGGGACCGAAGTTCAGTCTAGGATCAAGCTAGAAAGAAACCTTCAAACAAGACTCCAACCATTGAGAAATGAACTCGAATGGGGACCCATCTTATCCAATCATGGAAAAAGATAACTGAAGCAACCATCATCCACGAGGATTAAACTCTGTTGGGAATTGATAAAGGATGGACATTTTATGCTTAAGGGCTGACAACTCAATTGGAGAGGGACAACATACCCATTCACCGAGGAGGGAATCAAAGTGAAACAGGAACAAGTGACAACCAGAGATAGCAAAAATGCACGGATGTTATGCATATGCTTTATGCCATGCTTATGTTTATGCTGACAAATTAGACAAAACAAAAATGGAGATGAAATAAGCATCTCGACACGGAGACCCAACCAAAATTGGACATCAAAGGGATGATCATGAAGAACAACAATTCCACTTCAAAGTTACAACTGTCTCTGGGAGAGAGTAATCTACTTAGGACAGAACATCATGACTTCACTTGGATTGCCATCATGAGTTTGAGTTCTTTGTTGAAGGAAAATCACCAAGGGAAGTTCCAAGATCAACCGAAGTAACAACTTAATCAGAGAGCTGACAAAGGGTATCATGAGACCAAAATCTTTCTGCCCCATTGATAGTATAACAATCCTCTTTCAGTGAGCAACGGCTATTGCGACAAACAGTCTTTAACCTTTTCTGCCCCAGATTACATGGTCTGTGGGAAGAAACCATCGAGAGAACTAGCATAAAGATGCTTCAATGTCTTTAAACTCTTATAGAGAGAGATTTACAAATCTCGACGTGATTGCCCCAGTTTAACGGTGCTTGCACAACAAAGTCTTGGACTGTGGAAGTAACGACTAGGGAACAAACTTGCCCCTGCTAGCTGGTAACTGCAAAAGGTTTGCCCCAGACTAAACTGTTCATTGAGAGCTTCATCTGATCTTGACCTGGTTAGCTTTGATTAGCTGAACGTTGTAACAAATGATTAACAAATCCTTCAAATTGATTGCCCCAGGATGAGCCTTTTTTATCAAGTCAATTTCCCTAGCTGGAAGCTTTTGTTGGGATTCCTTTGACATTGGATTGTTTTGCACACAATGTTGTTCATTAAAAATTGGCAATTTTCAATGTAAAATTCATGCAATCTTTTGAAAACATTTTTTTAATAAAACACACACGGCGGAGTGATCAAGTGATCAAAGTGAAAGTGATCCAATCATTTTACAAATGATGGATAAAGTGATGAACACATACAATCAAAGATCATTAGAAGTCAGGTTATCCAACCTTGCTGTAATATGCTTTCAAAACAACCTTACCTCAATTAGTTCTTTTAAGGGTTGTATCGTGGCTTGGTTCATGGTTCATGAAACAAAGGATAAAGGCTCAAAAGTTATTTGTACCACCCACTCTCCATGATGAACTCCAATCCTACACTCAGTTAACTCAAACTATATATTCAGGTTCTTACAGGCTTAAGAATTGGACTGATGATAGTTGGTGATGGCTTACAAACCTAAGGTAGTCACGACTCCCTTACAGTATTTGATAGCTTTTTGCTATTTGAGGATTTTTAAGAATGATAACTCTTACAGAATTCTTCTCTTTTGTTATCCCTGACTTTTGTCTGAACTGCTTTGTTCGAATATACAGTCAATGGGATGCCCCATCTTTGCCTAAGTCTCCTTCATAGGTTTCGACATAGCGGGCTTTTTTTTCACTTTTCCTTTTTTTTCTTTTGGGAAAGGAGGTGACTACCTAATTTAATGGATATGGTAAACCATCATCATCTTTTATGCTGAAAAGCATCTTCGACACTTTCTTGTTGTGCACGAAGGAAAACCTGAGTGCACCACCTTTATATGAAAGTGTCTTGTATGCACATATCTTTGAGTTAACCGAGAACTACCCGCCCCAGGTTCGAGATTTAAGGTTTTGTTTTTGTAAAGAAGGAAAAACTCCTACTTCTAGGCTCGAAGGGGTTAACGAGGGATTATCTTCCTTATTTCTCCAGTGTTTAGGGATTGAAACAATGCCTTACATCATCGGCAAAGTTAAATTGAAAGCATATCAACAGCAGTTATGGATATAATTTTCATCATCCTCCCCAATCTTTGCTTTAAACAACAGTTTAGTAAAGAAAAGAAAATTTTGCATTTTTCGTATTTCATAACAATGAAAGGAAAAAGAAAGAGTGAAACGAATGGACTTAATCAAAAGATGCACAAACATTTCATTAATATTGCCAAATTCAAATAAACAACAGCTTACGAGCAATTCAAATGCAAAGAAGTTACAACACATGTTGAAACAGTCTACAACTGCCAGCCTTAGGGAATTAAAATTCAAATTTTAGGCCCATGTGGGGAAACACCTTCAACCACCACTTTCTTCTTGTGATATAGAATTATGAGGGGTCTCACCGGTCCTTTGCCTTTGGATTTAGGAATCGCAGCACTGTCATTTGATTTACCCTCCCGAGGTTTCAGCAACTCTTGCAGTCTCAGTTTAAAACCTTCACACTCTTCAACTAGGTGCCCTGTTGTCCCAGTATGATATCCACATTCTACTTCTGGGTGGTCTTCCTTGAGGATCAAGTGTTTGTCAATGATTAGCTCTTGTACAAGATAACCCAATGCTATACATGCATCTAAGTTGTGTCCTTCGGCTCCTTTGTGAAATTCACAGTTTAGGTTCGCATTATGCCATGGTCCTGGCACCGGATTGGATAATCGTGGAGTCACTAATGAGTTCTGAATCAGTAGCAGGTAAAGCTTGCTTAACGGTACTGGAGTTTGTCTACCGCAACTCTTATCTTTCCTGACATGATCCTTCTTGTTCAATTTTCGGCTTTGAGAAGCTTGAGGAGGAACAAACACTGAATGTTGGGCGTACTGACGTGATTGATGGTTATTTGTTCGTTGATACCGAGAATGTACTTGAGTCGGAGGAATCATCGGAGATAATGCATCCCTCGTTTCTCTGGACGCAACATGGTCAGAGTGACCCTCTTTCTTCATCATATTCTGCAATGTCTCAAGTACCCAATTCATCTGACACTTGAGAATTCTGATGTCCTCTTTCAGCATTTCCTGAGCTTTCAAAAGTCCTTCCATTGTTGCCTATTTGTGCTAGATATCCCCCTTATGATGTCAACGGAACACAGAATGAACCAAAAAAACCAATGCAACGAAGTATGATATGTAAAATGTTGATGCAAGTGCAAAAACGCAACTGGTTTTACAAAACTCAGAAGTTTGATTAGGTTAAAAACCCCATTTCATTTATCATTGGAAAAATTTATAACTTTTTTTTTTAAAACCAGAGATCGACTGAGTTTTATAAAACTAGTTGCGACATGATATGTTTATGGTGATATGATGTGATGATGCACACATAACACAAAGGCAAGTATTCACAAATACAATGCATACACAAAGACCTCCTAGGCTCAAGAGCAAAGAGTCAAAGGTCTACCTATACCCAAGGATTTGTACTATGGGTTAATTTGTACCTGCCGAACGGGTTCTACAAAGTTCCCAGAGTCATCTTTCGGATATTACCAATTTCCCAAATTACTCGGTAATTGATAATATTCTCAAGAGAGTCTCGTCCGAGTGTAGTATCGCGTATAAACCATTTCGGAATTACTCCCTTATGATCATCGCACTACGTCCTAACAAGGCCAAAGTGGGGTGAAAATGTAATCTAAAGGTCCACAGTGTCAACGACTCCTTTGTTGAGAGTAGTAATGTTTTCATGAATACTCATTCAACATCACTAACTCTTAAAAGGGCCTACACTGAGCGGTGGTTTCTCAAGTTAGCTTGGTCGGGAATCAACTCCCTACAAGCCTTCTTGAATATACCACCATCCTATCATAAGTGCACTCAGGTACGGGTATAGTACTATCTCACCACTCAAAACACCCAATATCCAACCACAAACAAATATATTGACAAATATACATGTTAAGCAAATATTCACAAATATAGCATATAAACAAACAAAATAGGCTAAACCCTCAAGTTAAGTCTCCCCAGTGAAGTCGCCATTTCTGTTGCGGTGAGAATCGTGATATCAAGCTATTGATTAACTTGAATCTTAATTCTTAAAATTCACAACCGGACTTTAATTTATCCAAAGGAAAGGTCTAAAGAAAGAAAGAACCTTTTGTGCGATGTTACAACAACGCTAAGAGATTCGGGGATCGGGGGTTGGTTACGCATAGGGTAGGTATTTCACATCCTAAACATCTGTAGTACTCTACAGGAACCTTTTGTTTATTTGTATGCTAAGTTTGTTAAATATTTGCTAAGGTTTAGGTATTGGGTAAAAAGGTGAAGGTTATGATAGATGAAGACCTAAGATTGTTTCTAAGTTTGCTCGCAAAGACATCGCGTCCTCTGCCTACGTATCCTAACTAGGATAGAATCAGAGCAATCGTAGTTCACCTCACTAGGGTTGAAGAACGCTTGATTGCGATCAAGGTTCAAAGGGGAACAAACCTAATAATGTTTGTGTAGAGTTTCACAAAACTCTCTATGTCTATGTTGTCACACTCAAAAGGGGAAGTAAGTGATCATATCCACGATCCTTACATAGAGTTAACAACTCTATCCTAGGGTTCTATTTGTAAACACTCCTAGTGAGGGGGAAGGTTGCTCGTCAAGATATCGCATCTTGTGCCTACGTATTCTCATTGTCCAATGAGAAATCAGAGCGGTCGTAGTTCGGGCTCGAACTAAGGAATCAATTGGTTCTTTCCATACCAAAAGAGGGGAAGGTTCTATCCAGACCTATGAGTTTATATCCTATTGGTTCTATCCAGACCAAAAAGGGGGTTAAGGCTCTTTCGAGGCCTATGAGGGTATTGAGCTATCTATGACCCAAGGGTCAATAGAGAGACTTTCCTTTGGAAGGGAGGAGATGAGGCAACTTGGATGAGAACTAAAAAAGTTCCATCACTTGGGGAAGAAATAATTAACAAAGTAATCAATACTTTAAACAAAAGGGGAATGGTTACAACCAAAGATCATGTATCTTAACAAAGATGAAAGCATATCTTAAAAAAGATTAAAGGTATATCTTAACAAAGATTGAAGGTAACAACCACATGTATCGATGACAATCAAATACAAGCAAATTAGTTTAACCTCATAATTTAGGAGGAAAGCAATATGAAATAATGGTAACAACCAAGGGAGAGTACCCTAACATGTTAACTAACATAGTATAAATGAGAATGAGTGAATATCATAACACAAATGATCACGGTGAAAAAGAAATTCATCTGCATACGCGAGATAACGATCTCAATATAAAGGCAGCTTACAAGCAACCAAAAGGCATGAAAATATGGACAAACATGGAATTAAAAAATATCACATGAAAGTAGGCATCAAGACAAACACAATGCAAAAATAATGGGTTCAAAATGATGAAAAATGGATGAGTTATGATTTTTTGAAGTTTGGATGAACAAAACATGAAAATCTAAATGATAAAAGGAATAAAATGCACATGGTAAGACAATGAATCAAACAAATTTGATTATTTAAACATGTTAACAAAATTTTAAGAATAATACAAGATCAATATCACAAGAAAAATCAAGTTACAAGTTGAAAATTTTCAAGATCATCATGGTAAAAAAAAACAGTCATGGTAACATGTGGAATGCAAGTGGAAAGTTCACATTTATGAGTTTTAGGTTTACCTCTTGAAGCAAGCTTAAGCAATAAGAAAACCAGAGATCTTGAGAGCTCTTCCAAGATCTTGTTACATAAGTGTGGAAGTGACTTGGATAGCTTCAATACGTCATACTTTATGTGTTTGAAGTGTTTCTTGAGTTGGAAGAAGTTTGGAAATGGTTTTGAAAGGTGTTTTTCAAAAGCAAATTTTGAGGGATTTTGGAAACTTAATGAGATTTTGTAAGAACTTGTGATTGTGTAAGGAAGAAAGTTCTATCTGGTTTCTAGCATGGAACTTGTGTGTTTTGTGATGTAAGAAGTGAGTTCTATTTATAGCCAAAGGCCTTGGATCAAGGTATGGGCAAAAGTGAAGCAAATTGCCAATTTTAACCTTCCATCATGAAAATCTTTGAGTTTTCCAATGCAATCTTCATCTTTGTCTTTAAGACACTCTAATAAGATATTCTCCATGCCCCATAGATTTTTTTCATCATGCTTGATAGGATAGAAGGTGACTTGTTGAATTAAAGTTGATGATTTAACAAAGGTAGCCACCTTTTTTCTCTTTCTTCACTATTCACTTTTACAACTTGCATTAAATAATGATTTCTTTTGATCTTTGGTCCATTTTCGTGGGAATTGAAGTTAAACATGTTTATTAACAATGTAAACATCATAAATGAGGTTTAGTCTTTGATTAGCATCAATTTGGAGAGGTTTTGGAATAAAAAAAACTCATGTTGACCTGGTTTTGCCAATGTGAGTTTTTGCCAACTTGTGGACCTCGGTTCTCTCTAACTAGGAATAGTTATGGAACCCACTTGTACTTTTTAGAAAGCCCCAATTAGGTAATACAATATTTATGCTTGTGTTAGGAACTCATTCCCCTTGAAACTAGGTCAAAAACCCTTGTGTGGTTAAGGAGTTATGGCTTTGCCCTTTTCAAAACCTTAATTTCCCAACTTTTGCGATTACTCCCTAACCCTTGATCCAATGGTCATGAAACTTAATGGGTAGGTATAATATATCATTAGGACCATTTTTGATTCCCATCTTGAGGTCAAATTCCTCATGAGTGAAGAGTTGACTTTTCGGTCAACCGTTCGATCAATCGGTGACTACCGAGTCGACTGTCGGTGATCCGGACATTCTGAAGACTTGAAACTCTTTGGATGGACTTTACTAAGCCATAGGAACTTAATGGACCTTGATCCCACCATTGAAACACTTTTTAAACCAAAATTCAAACTACAATTGACTTTTCCTGATCGAAAACCCTAATCGGGCGTCTTGAACTGCACTGTTCTCAATTCTTGGGTGACCACCTCAAATTGAATTCATACTTGATCCAATGGAGTATATTTGATATTGTGGAGACTTATTTGAAGTTGAATCAATCCAAAACATTGATTGGTCAGACCATTGAAATCCCGATTTTGACGGTACGGAACCCTAATTCATCTGCATCTTAACAAAGATAAACTGGAAATGGGTTAAGGTTAGTAAATTAACTGAATATGATCCTAAAATGATGATGAGGATCTAAGGGGTCAAAATTTGGGGTGCAACACACGACTTCTTTTTTTTTCCAGTCTCATTATATATTAAAGTTCGTTCAATCGTGTTTTCTAACTGAGCTACGAGTCTCATAAGGAAAATCATCATTAATAGGCACTTTCTCATGCTTAATATCCTCCAGTCTCGATAAATGATCTGCTACTACATTTTCAGTTCCTTTCTTGTCTTTGATTTCTAAATCAAATTCTTGTAGTAGTAGTATCCACCTTAGGATTCTCGGTTTGGTGTCCTTTTTACTCAATAGGTACCTGATTGCGGCATGATCGGTATAGATAATTATCTTTGCTCTTACTAAGTAAGAACATAATTTATCCAAAGCGAACACGATAATAGAACTTCTTTTTTTATGGTGGCGTAGTTCATTTGCGCAGGGTCTAGGGTTCTACTAGCGTAATAAATCGCATGAAGCTTTTTATCTTTTCTCTGTCCTAGAACTGCACCAACGACATAATCACTAGCGTCACACATTATTTCAAACGGTAACCTCTAATCAGGTGGTTGCATAATAGGTGCGGTAATGAGAGTTGTTTTTAATTGTTCAAAGGCTTTCTGGCATTTATCATCGAAAATGAATTCGACATCTTTCATTAGTAAGCCAGTCAGTGGTTTAGTAATTTTAGAGAAATCTTTAATTAATCGTCGGTGGAAACCGACGTGTCCTAAGAAACTTCGTATTTCTCTTAGGGTTTTAGGAGGTTGAAGGTTTTCTATAATTTCTATTTTTGTTTTATCCACTTCAATCCCCTTATCAGACACTATGTGTCCAAGTACGATTCCTTGTCGGACCATGAAATGGCATTTTTCCCAATTTAACACGAGATTTACTTTTACGCATCTTTCAAGTACCATTTTTAGGTTCGATAAGCATCCTTCAAAACTCTGCCCACAAACAGAAAAATCATCCATAAATACTTCCACGATGTCATCTATAAAGTCAGCGAAGATTGACATCATGCATCTTTGGAATGTTGCAGGAGCGTTACATAATCCAAACGACATTCGTCGATAGGCAAATGTACCATAAGGACACGTGAAGGTTGTCTTTTCTTGGTCATCAGGATGAATAGGGATTTGAAAGAATCCTGAATAATCGTCTAAATAACAGAAATATGAGTGCTTAGCTAATCGTTCAAGCATTTGGTCAATGAAGGGCAAAGGGAAATGATCCTTGCTAGTAGCTTTGTTTAATTTTCTATGATCAATGCATATTCTACTTCCGATCACAACTCTTTGTGCTATAAATTCACCTTTTTCGTTCTTAACAACTGTAACACCCCCTTTCTTTGGCACGACATACATTGGGCTAACCCATTGACTGTCGGAAATCGGGTATATATAATTCCTGCTTCTAACAGCTTTTGTACTTCTTTCTTAACTACGTCGCTCAAAATGGGATTTATCCTTCTATAATGTTCTCTAGAGGTTTTACAATCTTCCTCTAGCATAATGCGATGCATACAGATAGAAGGACTTATTCCTTTCAGATCATAAGTGTTGTAGCCTAGAGCAGATGGGTATTTTCTTAGGACATGCAGTAGTTTCGTAGTTTCTATTTGTCTAAGTCTGGGTTGACTATTACTGGTCGTTCGAGCTCGATGTCTAGGAATTCATACCTTAAATTTTTGGGTAGTGTTTTAAGCTCGAAAGTCGGTTTCTTTGGGCAAGGCATATGATTGGGTGTTAGTGTTAGGCATTCACTTAGACTGTCGTCTTGGTATTTACCATGCTAATTATCATCTTCAAAAATTGGAGGTATTAGAATTTTTAGGATTTCTAAATAAGAATTTTGTTCCATCTCCATTTCTCTTATGCATTCGTCGATGACATCTAGCAGACAAATTGTATCGTCTATAGCTGGTGCTTGTAAGAGTTGTGTCAAAATAAATTCAACTTTTTCTTCACCCACTTCAAAGGTTAGCTTACCTTTCTTTACATCTATAATGGCTCCGGCTGTAGCTAAGAATGGCCTACCTAATATAATAGGAGTATTGGAATCCTCTTTTATGTCCATGATTATGAAATCAGTAGGGATATAGAATTGACCTATACGTACCAAAACGTTTTCTAATATTCATATCGGAAACTTAACAGAACGATCGGCTAGTTGTACAGACATCTTAGTTGGCCTTAATTCTCCCATATCAAGCCTTTTGCATATGGTCAAGGGCATTAAGCTAATAATGGCTCCTAAGTCACATAGACATTTGTCTATGAAAAAATTTTCAATGATGCAAGGTATGGAAAAACTACCTGGGTCTTTCAGCTTAGGAGGCATTTTATTTTGGAGTATCGCGCTACATTCACCAGTATGTGTAACGATTTCGTTATCCTCGATCTTTTTCCTATTTGTTAAGATTTCTTTAAGAAACTTAGCATATGAGGGCATTTGAGTGATAGCTTCTACAAAAGGTATTGTGATATTCAACTGTTTCAGAAGTTTAACGAATTTCTTGAATTGCCCTACGTTTTTAGATTTAGCAAATATTTGAGGATAAGGAATATGAGGTTTATAAGGTGGTGGAGGCACATATGGTTCTTCTTTTTCTTCGACCTCTTGATCACTACCTTCTTTCTCCTTTATATTTTGGTCGATTTTTTTTTCAGTTTCCTTCTCAGTTACTTTTCCAGGATTTTGATACATAGCTGGATTCTCAAGTCTCGGGTCTGTTGGTTCGTCCAATTTCGTACCACTTCGTAGTATGATAGCATTTGCACGTCCTTTTGGATTAGGTTGCGACTGTCCAGGAAATGTGCCTGTAGGAGCAGCAGTAGGTGCTTGTTGTTGTGCCACTTGCGAAATTTGGGTTTCAAGCATTTTGTTGTGAGTGGCTAAAGCGTCCACCTTGTTTGCTAATTGCTTAATTTGCTCAATAGTGTGTATGTTTTGATTTAATAAGTCTTTATTTGTTTGAGCCTAGGTGGCTATGAAGTTTTCCATCATTAATTCAATGATAGATTTCCTAGGAGCATTTTGAGCAGCTACGACAGGTTTCTGATATCCTGGTGGTACAATAGGTGTTTGTCCAGGTGCATACAATGCATTGTTGTTTTTGTACAAAAATTTCGAATGGTTTTTCCAACCTGGGTGTTGCACCCCAAAATTTGCCCAACATTTCTTTACCTAGCTTGTGTTTCATTTCATGCACATTAGCATTATCATTTGCATTTCATTGACATGTATGCAGGAGATCAAGAGATATGATTACCAATCAAGGGCTACACAAGACTTTGAAGCTAGCTGGGAGGCTTATTCAAGTGTTCAAAGGTTGATGTCCTTGTCAGAGAAGTTGAAAGATCCTCAGAGAGAGTGATTGAAGCCAAGAGGGTGTGTCTCCTAACTTGAGAGTTGTGGGAAGTCATCAGATGATTCTGAGGCCATGAGGATGGACTTGAGGTCTTGAGAGAGCTCATGAGAAGGTTTGAAGATCACTTTGAGGCCTAGACAGGTCATTGTGCAAGATTAAGAAGCCTCAGCCATGATGGGTGCAGCTAGGGTTTGACTGGGTCAACCCTAAGTCAACTGAGGATTTGAAGGAAGTTGAGACCTAATTCAAGAGACATGTGATCATGGATTGATACATTGAAATGTTATAAGGATGATTCCAAGGTTAACTCATCATGATTGAAGAGTTTAAGAAGTTTCAAGCTAGGGTTTCTAAGGCTTGACACTGTAAAATCCCCTAGTTTGGCCCCTATCTTCAAGGAAATTTAGCTCAAGATATGATTGTCATCTCATCTTGCCCCAAACATGATTGTTGTAGAGCATGGTCTTAGCTTTAATTTTAGTGCTAGAAGTCCTTGATAGGATTTGTAGAACTTAAGTTATGGCTTTGACAAGTTACAAGTCATCTGAGGTATGTGAATTTGGAGCTTGAAAGTTACCCAACTTGCATGAAACGTTTGCCCAAGAAGGATGATTCCTATGAAATTTTGGTCAACATGAATTTTGTTCCTTATTCTCTTATCTTTCCATAGAGTACTAGAAGTCCTTGATAGGATTTGTAGAACTCAAGTTATGGCTTTGACAAGTCAAGGGTATTTTGGGAATTTATGATCATAGGTCATTTTCACCAACTTAGACACCTCAAATGAAATTTTGTTCAACTTGAAAGTTGCTAAAAATGGGGTTTTAACCTTGACCATGCATCAAGGAGACATTTAAATGGCTCAAGGAAGGATGTAGTTTGAGGAATTTTGAAAAAAGGAGAATTAAAGGCATTTAATAACCAAAAATTGAAATAATTCATTTTGTGTCCAAACAAGGCAAAATTATAGGTCATTTTGAATGGAAAAATCATTTTAGAAACTTTGGCAATGCTAGAATTTTGGTTTGAGTCCATTTTCATTTCATTTCATTTCATTTCTTCATGATGAAGCAACATAACCAACATGAACCATTGGCTTGCAAACAAGGAAATAATCATAACAAACCAATTCAATATCTCATGAGATGAATTTTCCAAGCATTTTCATGCCCAAAGAGAGCCAGAATCGTGACTGGTGTGGATGACATTTTGAAGAGAAATTGAAATTGCAAAATCTCATTTGGGTGGTTACATAACTTTTTAGATGATTCTAATGAGTTCAATATAAGATTTGGAGTGTGTTCAGCCATTTTTTTGGGAAGCATTTGAAGCTGGTAGCAGAGATAGCAAGTGAAAACTCAGAGCTGCAACTCAAGATCGTGTTTGGAGATTGAAGAGGAATCAAGCCAAATTGAGGTGTGCATTGGCTTCATAGGAAGATTTGGAGTGAATCTGGATCATTGTGGAGGAGAAATCGAGCAAGAATTGCATCTGTTCTTCATCTGAAACCAGGTATGTACAAATTGAAATTATGCTTAATCTATAGGGAGATAGCTAGAAATCTTTATGTGGTTAGGTTCTTATCATGACATAGATGGATTCTGGTACAAGAATTTGATGGATAGAGACACTCTAGGGTATGGACCATTTTCTGTTGAGCCTGATTTCTCAAGATTCTTGGTGATACATTCATGATTGGATAGTGTAAATTGATCAGTGAAGAGTGTAGATTACATTAGGATCATTATCTTTGAGAATTGTGATGATCAAGATTTGGTGGATTTCTGAAAATTCTATCGTGTTTGGAGTTAGAGAAGGAATTAGTGAATTTGGACGATGTATTCGTGATCAGGATGAAAAATGGAGTAGGATTGGGTATTGGTTTGACATTTTTGATGACCTGAGACGAGCACCTCACCGGAGAAGACGGTGGCGTTGCAGCTCAGGCCACCGTCTGGTTATTTCCCTCCATCTGATTCAAATTGGGGACGAAACACACTGGCCATTGGATGAAGGGTGGACCTTTGACTCAGGCAAGGAATGGATGGCCACGATTGGCTCTCAAACACTGAAGAGAGATCTTTGAATGAAATGCACCGTTTCATTAATTGGTGTGGTTTGGGCTTAGTGCACAGATTGATATCCACACCCCCGTTTGGCCCAAATTCCTGAAATGAACTGTTGATATTTGCTATTTGATACGCCAGTTTTATTATTTTCTTCTTATTTTCTTACTTTTCATCATTTCATGTAGTTTAGAAAATAATTCATAATAAATAGGAAAATAACTCAAATTGATCCAAGTTTTTTTTCCCTGACTCATGAATGAGTCTAGAATTTTAGGAAGTTAAAAGATTAGGAACTCATGCATTTGTGATTTTAATTGCATTTTTTGTATTTTAATTGACATTAATTTCATTATGGTTGATACCTTGTCTTGTGGAATTTTGTTTGATCATTTGATGATGATTTTTGAGCTGATTTATTGTGTGTAGCTAGTTTAGACATGTATTCTCCCCTTAGATGTTTCTCACATTTTTGTGATGAAATTAGGTGTTGGTTTTAAGTTGAAACTTTAGGTGCTCTAGTTTTAGGGTTTAAGCTTAGTACTTTGTAGTTTAGATTTTATTTCTAGGACTTTTTGGATGATTCAACCTCTGGGTTTTGTATGGTAGAGTCATGATTGACTTAAGTGCCCATAGTTATTTTTGTAGGATTTTACAATTAGTTTTAGTATTTTAGTTAATATTAACTTTAGTACTAGGTTTTAGGTGATCCTAACTTGCTAATTCAACTAGAATGTTTTCTTTAGTTCCCTTAGATTAGGGGTTTGCCTCTCTTGCTCTTGGATGATGTTGAATACTTGTGTGGGCTGCTGTGGAATGCATGATGGAGCTTGGACTTGAAGTTTGCTCTTCCTTTGGAGTAGTTTTGTTTAGGTGTTAAGATTAGGGTTTGTAAGTAGAGCTTCTAGATAGATTCTCTTCTTTCATAAACATGGAAGGTGTTGATCACTTCCATTCTTCCCTATGATGTAAGTTCACCTTGTGAATGCCTCATCCCTCCTTTGGTAGGATGTGTGGCTCTTCACAGGCTGGTAGAACCTTTGAGGGTTCCTTTCCTTGATGGTGGAGTGTTTAGTGGTGACCTTTGGTCTTCACTTTGCTTTCCACTATCCAAACCTTGCTCTTGTTAGATGAATCTTTCTCCCTTGCTAGAGGATGGAGTTCCTTGTTAGAAGATTGAAGATGCTAGAAGTTGCTACTTCTCTGTATTTGAAGACTGCCATTGGAGCTGAAGCTTGAAGACCAAGAAGAACAAGTTGACACTTGTGAAGAAGATCCAGCTGGGATCAAATGAAGAGCTGAAGCTTGAAGTTGGAGAACAAGTTGATACTTGTGTTTGATGCATTGAAAGCATGAAGAAGCAAGCTGACACTTGATATTGAAGATGATAGCCTTGAAGAGCAGTTGCAGACTGAGGACTGAACTGCTGTCAGAGGATTGCTTTGCTGTGAAGCTGTGGAAGCTGTTGATTTGCTTTCTTTCCTGTCTGTTTGCTTTTTGTGCAAATGTATTGATGTGACTTGTTTGATTTGCTTGATGCATTAGAATAAGTTCATGTTTAGACTGATTTAAGCTAGGAGCATGATTGCACTAGAGGTTGAGTTGCTCCCTCTGCTTGTATTTTTACTGTATGGCTTTGCTTGCGGGTATTCGGTAGAGCTTTGTTCCCTTGCCTATGTGGGTCGTGATTTTCTTGATGGCATTTTATTTCACTTCTTCTGTATGATTACAGTTATTCATATTTGGCTTGAGGTTGAGATGAGCTTGTGGAGGCTGATGTCCCACACACATTTCCTCCCTCACTTGCATTGCATGCATTTTACAATCGTTTACTGTTTAAGCAGATGCTTTATCTGTTTCTGTTTATCGTTGACATGATCCCCTAGGAATCTCACTTCCTTTGATAAGGAAGTGATGATTAGAACTTTAGGTTGAAACCTATGCATGATAACTTCTAGGAGTTCCCTGTTTCAAACCTCAACCATAGGATGAATCCTTGGCATGACAACATTAGGACTTGATAGTCTCCCCTTAGTTGAACCTGTTCGTTCTCTCTTCTCATCTCAAAACAAATTAAACTACAGTAATAAAGGTTAACTGATGTCGTACGTTACGAGCCTTAAGCTATCTGAGAAAGGGTTGTCGGAGAGTTTCTTTTCGACGGCCTGGATGTTTAGTATGGCACCCTTTGGGTAACATGCGACGCATTCACTCTCAGGTCATAGTCTCTAGTGCGATATTGGTGGCAAACATCCATAAAAAATAGTTCTTCCGTAAAAGACAGAAAACAAACTTCAAACCTTTTTGCCCCGTGGGCCTGTAAGTCAAAGGAAGCTTTTCTGAAGAAAAGAGTGTCGTTAACTCCCAGTTCTACCGCAAACAGTAACGCTTAAGTCTCCAAGGGTCGAGTTGCGTACACCAAACTGCTGGAACTATTTGTTAACCCTACTCGGAAAAACAGATGAATCTGAATTCCCGTAATCCATATTATCCC
This sequence comes from Lathyrus sativus, assembly GCA_963859935.3. Lineage (NCBI taxonomy): Eukaryota > Viridiplantae > Streptophyta > Magnoliopsida > Fabales > Fabaceae > Lathyrus > Lathyrus sativus. Next base: position 261,071,893 of record OZ012737.1, on the reverse strand, counting down.
GAACTACGTAAGCTCTGATCTCTCATACCTGTTGAGAGTACGTAGGCACAATACTGATGTATTGGCGAGCCACCTTCCCCCGTCCATAACCCGTAGTTAGGAGAACTACGTTGACTCTGATTTCTCATTCTCTGATGAGAATACGTAGGCATAAAGTGCGACGCTTTGCCGAGTCATTTTCTTTTCTTTTCAAGCCAGCCTTGATAGGTAGATAGATAAGACCAACCCGTCAAATAAACACAACAAGCATGGATCCCATCGAGTACGATGGACGTGAGGGGTGCTAATACCTTCCCCTTGCGTAACTGACTCCCGAACCCAGACAATGGTTGCGATGACCTTGTCTTATACCTTTTCGTTAGGTTTTTCCGATCGTTTCCTTTCCCGTTCTGAGGGATAAATAACGAAAGGTGGCGACTCTTCTGTTTTGGCGGCACCTTATTTTCGCGGTAGCGACACTGGGTTATAGGTATTTGAGTAAGGGTTTCCTTGAGCATAATTGACTTGGTCTATGGAAACTCCTATTAAAAGTTGACATTCAGGGGAAGCATGCCCATGAATTCCGCATAACTCGCAGTTCGGAGCTACGGCAGTCACAGTGGCTGTAGGGGTTATAGTCAAACTTTGAATCTTTTGCGTGAGAGCATCTACCTTTGCATTGACTTGGTCAAGACTGCTTATCTCGTACATACCACTTTTCATTGGAGGTTTCTCTTCTAAGGCTCTTTCACTTCCCCACTGATAGTGGTTTTGAGCCATACTTTCAATAAGTGCATAAGCCTCATTGTAGGTTTTATCCATTAGTGCGCCACTTGCGGCGGCGTCTATTGTCAATCTTGTGTTGTACAAGAGACCATTGTAAAAGGTATGGATGATCAACCATTCTTCTAGACCGTGATGTGGACAAATCCTCATCATATCCTTGTATCTTTCCCATGCTTCAAAAAGAGATTCATTGTCCTTCTATTTGAATCCATTTATTTGGGCTCTTAGCATAGCCGTTTTGCTAGGTGGGAAATATCGTTCTAAAAACACTTTCTTCAACTTGTTCCATGTAGTGACAGATGCGAACGGTAGAGACTAGAGCCAAGCTCTATCTCTTAATGAGAAAGGGAAAATATGTAGTCTTATTGCTTCGGGGCTGACACCATTTGCTTTTACTGCGTCTGCGTATTGCAAGAATACTGACAAATGTAAGTTCAGATCCTCCGTGGGATTTCTAGAAAATTGGTTTTGTTGTACAGCAGACAACAACGAAGGTTTTAGTTCGAAGGTATTTGCCTCGATGGGAGGAGCAACAATATTATTATATGGCTCATCCTGCAAAGGGATGGCATAATACTTAAGAGGTCGATCCTGAGGTTCTTCAGCCATAGTTATTGGTAATTCTGGAAAGGGAATTTCAGATGGTGGAAAGTTATGCTTAATTCGGAGTTCGTTAACTCAGTGTCTTAAACTAATAAAACACTCGACGTCATCAATCGGTTGCACAAGCTTCTCACTTTTAGAGCTAGTGTTTGGCATACAATCGACAATTAAAATGGGGAAATAGTTGCCTTAGTCTATACTGTGCAACACTAAAGTTACGATATCGACTTAATTGGTCCCCGGTAACGGCGCCAAAATCTTGATCGGCTATTTAGTATGCCTAAATGCTTAGCGAATGCAAGTGCACAGTCTGATCGTGTTGTTTTAAAAGATTATCGAACCCAAAGGACCAAGAGTCGATCTACCGCTATCTAATGCTATTATGTAAAGCTAAGGCTAATGAGTTTCTAAATTTTGGGGTGCGAGAAATAAAATAAGTGCATAATTAAATTCTAAGTAAATTAAGATATTGCGAAATATCGGTATATAATCCTGTCAATCATCGGGGGTCCAGTAATTCGTGGGCATTTAGTTCAAAAAGAAAAATTGTTATTCTGTGGAAAATACCCATTTAAAAGCCCTTATCTCACACTCTCACGCTCTTGACTTAGACTATGCTCTCAAATCAGAATGCGACTCTCGCTCTCTCATTGTGCATTTAAAAACATTTTTTGGAAACAGATAAATCCTAATTAACCTTAAAGCGCTCTCGCTGTATTTAAGCCTAATGTTCAGTTTCAGCTATCCAGTTAAGACCTCAAACTCTTGCTCTATTTATATTAACCTTCGTTACTTTCTCACTCTCGTGACAAAAGTTATTAATTTTGGCAAAAGAAACAGAGACCAGAAATATTTATTTCATTAAATTTTACATCACAGTTTACTTAACCCCCTCTGACCGGTCGTAATTACATACTGATATTAAGGGTTTTAGCTAGACATGGCTTTCATGTTTTTACTAAATTCAATCCTAATACTAAACATAAGGTAGAAAGAATACATAAAAATAAAGCGATAAAAATTAAAGCAGATAAAACAAAACCTGGAAATTAGCAGAACTTGGATTTGATAATTGAAGGCCAGCTTGCAATTTAGTACAATGATTACAACCTTTTCGAATCAATCCTAAACTAATGGCAGAAACAATTTGCCTTATAAAACCCTCTAAAACAATGCAGAGAAACTAAAACAAAAAGCTGGAAAAATACTAAAACTGAAAATATAATGCGTGCGTTGCTTCTAAAACTGTCTTCCTTTTTATACTGTTATTTGGCAACGGTTACATGGCTTTGAGGCTTCAAATGAGGAGAGAAATTCGGAGGAAATGCAGCCAGACAGTTGAGAAGAATCAGGGTGAATCATGGAGAAAAATCAGGGGAGGAAGTGGCAGGCGCCACTTCCCGTTCTTGTAGGGGTGGGAGTTGCCACTTTTCCTAAGTTAAGAGTGGCACTCGCCATCCTCATCCATGTGGCAGCCACCACTTCTCATGCTTCATATAGGTGGCAGGCGCCACCTCTTCTCCATGTGGCAGGCGCCACATACAAGTTGCAAGTGCCACTTGGTATGTGGTGGCCCCCACACCTTTTCTTTCCTTTCTCTTTCTTTCTTCTTCTTTTCTTTCCATGGTCTTTTCTTCCTCTTTTCTTTCCATTTCCTTCATTTATTTCTCCTTTTATTCTTTTAGTCCAAATTTATGGTAACATACAAAACAGAAGAAAATAGAGGCGTAATCGAAGACAAATCAAATAAAACAGTAATAAAAGTAGATAAAATTCATGCAAGTTAAGTCAAATATCCGATATAATTTCGCGTTATCACTTGGAATCCAAAATGTTTCAATATCTTCCAACTCTCATAGAGATTTGTCAAATCTTGACGTAACTACCTCAGATTGAGTGCATTTTGTATAGTTGAAACTTGAAGCTTTCACCCTTAGGGATGGTTAGTCTGTGAAAGCAACAACTGGGAAACAAACTTACCCCTAGTCAGCAGAGTCTTCAGGCAACATGCCCCTGGATATGATCATGATCTTGGAATGTTTCGCCCTTTCTTTATTAGAGTTTTAAGTCTCAAAAGATTAAGCTCATCATTGTTGTTCGTATGCAAGATTCTATGATGTCAAGCAATGTTAGCAACAAAAAAATGTTAATTCTGAAACTGCTAATGCAACACACATGCTTGTCTTGAAGTTTTTTATTTATTTATTAAAAGGATATCACAATAACTTGTGACCGAATCACTAGTTCAGATAGGAAATTAATTAATTTTACAAAGCCAACACAAATTTGAGTATAACTTATAGGAGTCAGTAAACGTTATCTCATCGATTACGCTTTCAAAATAAACCCTGTTTCAATTAGGTCTTTTAAGGGTTGTATCATGGTTGGTTCATAGTTTAAGAAACAAAGGATATGAGGCTCAAAGTTTATTTTCCCGCCCATTCTTTGTGATATTCTCCAATCCTACCTTCAGTTAACCTGACACGAGTACTCATCTCTCGAGAGGAGTTTTAATATGGTTGAGAAACCACTGAGGCTTTGGACATGGCAGTCACACCTTTTTGCTTTTGGTGTTTGATCACACGACTTTTTTTATTGAGTATTTTTCTTGGTGATCCTTTGTTTTTTCTTTTCGTGTTTCCTTTTATTATTATTTTGTTTTTATTCCCTAACTTTTTCCTAGAAGGAGTCTTTGGATTTGACTTTGAAGTCCAGCGGGATGCCTCAATTTTGCCTAAGTCTCCTTCATAGGTTTTGACTTAGCGGACTTTTTCTTTTTTCATTTTTTTTAATTTATGAACAAGTCGTGTGACTCTAAGTTATTTTGACCCTTTTGAAAGGATTATGACTGCCTCACTATTTAGATAATCGAGGGATAATCATTGTGATTTTTTTGACTTCGAGCCTCTTAATATGTGAGGAATAGATAAAATGGATCCTCAAATGTTCACTCCTCCTTTTTGAGAGTCTGGGCGCTCGATCAGTTTAACTAAAAACTACCCTGCCCTAGGTAAATATTGAGGGTTTTTTGTATGTAAGGAAAATAAAACTCCTACTTTAAGGCTCAAAGAGGTTAACAAGGGTCTATTTGGGTGCCATTACCGAGTCTCGGATGAAATAGGACCACAATTAACTCTAAGTCATTAGGATTGGGTCAAACTTCTTTTGATCATGAATTTGATGTGCTCTCTAACAAAGCTGTGATTGACAATTCGGAATGATCTGAGCGGAAGGAGTAACATCAACATCCTCCAGCATGGTAGCATCGTATCCACAAGGCACATGAGAGGATTTCTTACTGTTGCACGTGATTACCACTGGTTGTGGCATATTAAAATGCGCACCTATGACATTCACCCTTTCTCTAGTGGTATGAAGAAGTTTCTGATCCAACATATCTTGGAGATCTCTCTTCACAACATAATATCCATGAGAATTCTTTGAACAAATTTTGCAAGAAGCATGATTATGCTCATAATGGGAAAGCCTACACAAATTGACGTGTATATCCATCAAAGATCTTCTTATTGAATTCACGTAAGAGATACATTATTCTCCAAAACATCCTTCCACAAAGTTTCCATACTCGGGTAATAAACTCGTTGAGACATTGGGTCTAGAATCTTCAAAAGATAAAATACCGCTTTGTACTAGCTTTCGTACTTCAACTGTCAGAGCAAAGTATTGTTCAATATCATGACCGGGTGCCATAGGTTAAAAGTAGTAATTTTTTTCACAAATGCTTATTCAACAGTATAATTCTCAAGAGGGCCTTAACTGAGCGATGATTCTCAAGTCATGTTGGTCGGGAATCAACTCCCTATAAGCCTTCTCAAATATATCACCTTATTATCACAAGTGCACTCAAGCCCGGGTGTAGGACTTATCTAACCACACAAAGATAACAACCAAAAGCAGGAAAATATATACAAAGATAAACATATACGTAGATATACAATAATAACACAGATAAACAAGTTAGGCGGAACCCTTTTTGTCCCTAGTGAGGTCACCATTTCTATCGCAGTGAGAATTGGATATCAAGCTATTAATTAACTTGAATCACAAATCATTATTTACCACCGGTCTTTAATTTTTCCAAGCGAAGGGGAAAAGAACTAATAACCCATAAACATGCAATGCAAAAATAAAGTAAAAGAGAATCTAAGGTTCGGGGGTTGGTTATACCTAGGGAAGGTGCTAGCATCCTAAGTATCTGTAGTACTCTACAGGAACCTCTTGTTTTATTGTGTTATTTGTTAGTTTGTCTGCTAAGGGTGAAAAGGAAAAAGGAGACCTAAGGTGTTATTCCTAAGTATGCTCGCCGAGAAGTTGCATCTTGTGCCTACGTATCCTAACGGGAATGGAATTAGAGCATTCGTAGTTCCCCTCAAGGGGTTGAGAAACTCTTGACTATGGTCAAGGTTCTAGGGGGAGAAGGTTTGTTGATTGATTCTAGGAGAAGAGACAAGTCATCATCTTAGGGAAAATACTCAACTTAAACCACCACAAACATATGGAAGACGCTCTTTGCGTCACATTGAGAGAAGGGCTTCAACTCATGCTTAATCGACGAGTATGCCACATACCTATCTCAAGCGAAAAATATTTCTACATCTTTCTCGATTATGTTATAGGGTAGGATAATCATATCTCGACTACATAGATGAATCATGTCTGATTCTCTTGTGAGAATGAGATTTAACTTGAGTTGTCTAAAGTTGAATACTTTAAGAGAATCTATCCTAAGATATAAGGAGTATATCCTAAGCTGATCAACCTGAAATGAATCAGGAATCAAACAGGAGAAAATGATGCAAATGGATAAGACGTTCATGACTATGAAGTCAATAACAAAATTCGTCCTTACGACGTGTAACAAGAAATTATTAGTTAATTTAAATATTAATATTTATATTAACTGATAATTACAACATATTTTTATATATTATTTTTTTAAATATTCGACAAATAACTAAATAACTAGAAAACAAAAATAAATAATTAAAATATTTTTGGTACTTTTGAAATATTATATGAATTGAGTTAAAGAGAAACTAATTAGAGAAAATAATTTTAAAATGTAACAATTAACAAATAGCCAAGAAAAATGTTTTTAATTTTCTAGATTATGAAAAATCAATTAAAAAAGAAAAGAAGAAAAATAAAATATTATTAAAAAAAAGAATCAACGTTTGAGCAACCACACCATGTAATACAACATAAATACATTGAAAATATTTGTACAAAGACTTTCTTTATTATCACTTGACATGTTGTTAACTCATATACACATGCACTTTCACCATCCACACACTTGCTACAAATGAAAGGAAACATAGGAGTCTAAAGGACAACAACTTAGCACTATTTATTTTAAAAGATAAACTAATGAAGTCTAAAAAATTAAATGAATTATTCACATTGTTACAATTAAAACAATTAGCACATAAATGCACATACAACAAAAAAACTGCAAATGCAAATAGATTTACGCACAAAAAACAAATATGTAATGTCCAAACAACAAATATAAAATTTGTATAGCAACACACAAGTTATAAACTCAAATAACATACATTAGTAACACATAAGCAATTATAAATTTAAAATAAAATATTATAGCTTAATTTATGAGCAAACATAGATTAGCTAAATGACATGACGCATACTTAAATTACAAACTTAATAAAACTACATCAACAAATATACGCAAAACACTACAATATGACATTATAAACAATACAACAAAGACAAATATAAAATTAACATAAATACAACACAACATCAGCTTTTCAAAATAAAGGATGAGTTTTCAATTTTACCTCCCTCAAATGGCCTTTTCCCTCGTGTCGCTGCCCTCTTTGTCTCTTTCTCTCGATGCCACGTCGTAGTTTATAAAAAACTTTGCAGTTTGGATGTGAGGAAGATGAGGTATGAGTGTTTTTTTTGTTTTTGTGTGATTGCTTGTCGTTTTCTATTTGTGTGTGTTACTCTTTTATAGCCACCAGGTTTTGTGGCTTATGAATTCCTCATCAACATGTCTGAACCTATTTGGAAAGAGTTTAAATTCTTGTCTCCTTGTCCTGTAATTCATCAAAATATTATAATTATGTTGGAACATGTATGTGTATGTTTGGAAAGAAAATGAACCTATCTTGAACATGTTTAAGCCTTGCTTTGGAGAAGACAAATGATGTTATGAGCATGTTTAGGTCTTTCTTTAGAAAGAAATTGAATTCGTCTTGCTGATGTTTGATTGTGTTTTTTAATTAAAAAATAAAATATAAATAAACAAATTAAAAATAAAATTAATTAATAAAAATAAAACTTTAAATTAAATAACTAATTAAATCTAAATAAATTAAATGATTATTTAAATAAAAATGATTAAAAAACGAAATAAAAAGTCGGACATAAAAGTGCTCAAAAAAATAAAATGAACACACCAAAATAATCAGCGCGAAATAAACATATTGGAAAAATATAGCATTTGGTCTGATTTTGAAATAAATTTAGACCGGTTTGTCTGTTAATCTAACAAATTTATTCTGACTGACATTTCGGATACTATGCAAGATGAAGTGCATACTATGTTATGCAGATGATGCAAAACAGAATCTTAGGATAAGAAATTAGGGTATGACACATGACAACTATTAATTAAATTAAATATGAATACTTAATAAAATTAATTAGAGTCTTAATTAGTAAGATTAAGTAAATACATTTAATTAAAATAATCATAGTATAAATTTCAACCTTTTATAAATATATATATATAATGCACAAAATTTAAAAGGAAAGAAAAAAAAGATAGAAACAAAAGAAATAAATAAATAAACAAAAGATGGGCTTGAAAGTGAAAAAGAGAAAGAAGGGTGCGAGCAACAAAATGCAGGCCCATGAAGGGACAGGCCCAGGGTGCTTGGGGGGGGGGAGTCCACTGGACTCTCAGTCAACCTCGTTGACCCTAGGAGGTACTAAAACAAATCAGATATGTAGATCTAACCTAGTCTAAAGATCATAAGGTGAGATATTCACGGGAACACGGTAATACCATGAAAGACCGCGCATGGGATTAGGGATAGCAAGGTGCCTTCCTATGACAAGTTTCCACTGTGGGACACTTGTCTCTACCCCCACAGGCCAACACACTAGCTCATAATAGGAAGGAAAGACTATTTGATAAAAAACGAAGTAGAAATGCACTTCCAATCTCTCTCATCGTATCCACCTCTCTCTTTCTACATTCAAAAAAACCTTGCCAGAAACCTAAACCACGTCGGAGAAGGCGGTGGTTGGTGTTGCACCCCAAATTTTGACTCCTTAGATCTTCATCATCAGTTTAGGATCATATTCATTTGTTTATGTAACCATAACCTATTTCAAGTTTGTCTTTGTTAAGATACATGTGAATTAGGGTTCCGTACAGTCAGGAATTGAGGTTTCAATGGTTTAATCAGTCAATGTATTGGATTTATTCTCCATGAAACAAGTCTCCACATCATCAAAGATACTACATTGGGTCAAGTATGAGTCCAGTTTGAGTTTGTCACCCAAAGATCAAGAACAGCGCAATCCAGGACACCAGAACAGCGCAATCCAGCCACCTGCGTGACGCCACAGGCACTGAATCTACAAACTGGATTAACACCATCAATCCTTCCGAAATACATCACAATAAATGACATCGTCCAGAGACCATATCTGAATATCATCCTTGACCTTCCATTTCCGAAGAAGCGGGAAAAGCACTACTCAAAGCGCGAGCCGTTGAACCATCGCGCCAACCAAAGCACGAACTCAAAGTGCGAACTGTCGAACCATCACGTCGACTGTTGAACCATCACGTCAACCTTTCATTTACGAGGAAACGAGCATACGCTAAATGAAAGCGAGAGCTGTCGAACCATCACGTCGACCGTTGAACCATCACGTCAATCTTTCGTTCACAAGGAAGCGAGCATACGCTAAATAAAAGCGAGAGCTGTCGAACCATCATATCGACCGTTGAACCATCACGTCAATCTTTCGTTCACAAGGAAGCGAGCATACGCTAAATAAAAGCGAGAGCTGTCGAACCATCATGTCGACCGTTGAACCATCACGTCAACCTTTCGCTCACAAGGAAGCGAGCATACGCTAAATAAAAGCGAGAGCTGTCGAACCATCACATCGACCTTTTGTTTACAAGGAAGCGAGCATACGCTAAATAAAAGCGAGTGTTGGGCATCTGAAGACTTGAACAAACAACTCTGCGGGGAAATTCTGACGACAGCCACCAAACACCTATTTCGACAACAGGTAACAACTTCAAGATTTTCAAAATTGATGTACAGCAGTCTGAAGAATGCTTCGTTGGGGAAGAAGAGAAAATTAACCAAGCAACTCTGATGGGGAAAAACTCTACTGGGGAAATCACGGGTGATAACTCCAAAAGTCTGAACCACGAAATCTTTTAATGCTGACGTAACAGCAACCTGAGAAGAACTCCGCTGGGGGGAGAGAAGAGAAACTTAACCAAGTAACTCTGCTAGGGGAGCATATGACAGGGCGAACACTATCATCACGTACCTCGCGCCACAAATCTGAATATTTGGACACCTTCCTGAACAAGAATCTCAATTATCTGCAGGAAAAAAACACCTGAAAACAAAGAGGTAAAAAACCTGGCTTATGTTTCAAGATGCACATGTTTGACAATGGCGTAATGCTCCATACAGCATGGAAATGCTACGCGTTTGGGTAGATGCAAATATGATGATATATGCAAATGCAAGGAGGTGCTCCAACAAAATAAATGCTGAAGACAAAATCGAATCCGCCGGGGATGACCGGGTATCACAGACATATTCCATCAAAATAAATGCTGGAAAGGTGAAACCAACTCTGCAGGGGATAACCATCCTGCTGGGGAATAGCTCACAAGCCCTAAGGTGCAACCTCTGCTGAGGATGATCATCCTGTATGAGGAAACACAACCTACTGGAGACAGAAAAGACGGTCCTGTACGGGATGATCCTTTCAAACCACTGATCACCTAATCATGCTCTGCGGGGATTAACCATCCTGCTGGGGATACTCAGCTGGGAATCGATTTGCGTACTCTGATTGTACTCTGCGAGGACTCTCTCTAGGGAGTAAATGTGCTTATAACCAAACATCATAAATGCACACTCCGCTGGGTACATCAATCTTGACCCACTAGGGATGACGTTATCCTACTGAATAAGTCCATCTTGAATTGTTGAGGATACTCTGGTCCTGCTCGGATTCAATCCCAACTCTTCTGGGGATAAAAACTTCAACTTCCATCTGCCAAGGAGGAAAAGCAAATTCCGTCTGCTAGGGAGGAATAAGTTTCACATAGAGCCTGCTCTGGCTGGGGAACTCACTCCCTTGGATATCTGCTGCAAAGGTGACAACCCTGCAAAACACGAACGAACACAAGACATTCTACACAAAAGGAATTATCCCGGTTAGTATCTGTGACAACTATTCAGTTAATTCAAAGTTTTAACAATCATTGGCCGAGGCCTGTAAGCTTATGCACATGTAAGTTTATCAAAAACATCGGCGTTTTCCACAAACAAAACAGTAAAAGTTAAAACAAGAGTTAAACATCAAGTACTGAATAGTATGTTTTATTGAAAACAGCCTGTAAATAGGCAAAGTTTGTACATCGGATACAACTCCTGAAAAGAGGAAGTTACGCAAAAGCAAATGCAAATATGTACAAAAATACAAAAGAGAAAATTGTATACATGTCGGCAACGTGGTACAGACGAACACCATGAGCTGATCCTCCTATGACTCGCCTGACTATGAACTTCCTGATACTCCGCCCTCGGAAGAGATTGACTTGGATAATCGACCCTCAGGTACTCCCAAACCACTAAGCAATGCAGTATCAAACTCGGACTGCAGTCATTTTCTTTTCAATCCCTAACTTTTGCCTGAATCGCCCTTTGCGGGTTTTCAATTCACCGGGATACCCTTTTTTGCCGAAGTCGCCCTTTTCAGGTTTTCGACTTCGCGGGTGTACATCTTTTCAATTTTATCCCTAACTTTTGCTCGAACCTTTTTCTATTTTCTTGGTTCGCCGGGATGCCCCATTTTTGCCTGGACTCTCTTTTTTATGTCCAGCGGGTCTTTTTAAGCAAAGTATTTTTTAACTATGTCCGAGTTCACAGGGGATGAAAAATCTTCGCCATCCATGGTGGACAATAGTAAGGCTCCTCTAGAGAAGACCTTGCGAACGATATATGGACCTTCATAGTTGGGAGTCCATTTGCCTCTGTAATCTGATTGTGGTGGGAGAATCTTCTTTAGCACAAGATCGGTCGTCTGAAAGCTTCAAGGGCGCACCTTCTTGTCGAAAGCTTTCTTCATCCGGCTCTGGTATAACCGACCATATGCGATAGATGCAAGTCTCTTCTCATCCATCAAACTGAGCTAATTCAACCTATTCCGCACCCATTCTGCCTCATCTAGTTGGACATCGAGCAATACTCTCAAGGAAGGAATCTCAACTTCTAATGGCAGGACAACCTCCATACCATACACCAGTGAGAAAGGTGTTTCCCCGGTTGATGTGCGTACCGTCGTACGATAACCGTGCAAAGCGAAGGGCAACATCTCGTGCCAGTCTTTGTATGTCACAACCATCTTCTGAACTATCTTCTTGATATTCTTATTGGCCGCCTCAACAACGCCATTCATCTTGGGCCGATAGGGAGATGAGTTGTGATGCTCAATCTTGAAATTCTGGCACAATTCCTTCATCATTTTGTTATTCAAGTTTGAACCATTGTGAGTAATGATTCTTTCGGGAATGCCGTAACGACAAATGATATCCTTTTTGATAAATTTGGCTACCACTTGCTTGGTGACATTAGCGTAAGACACCGCTTCAACCCATTTGGTGAAGTAATCGATAGCCACCAGGATGAACCTGTGTCCATTGGATGCGGTGGGCTCAATTTTCCCAATATATCGATGCCCCACATGGAGAAAGGCCACGGGGACGCCATAACGTTCAAAGGGCTCGACGGCACCTGAATCTTGTCCGCATAAATTTGGCACTTGTGGCACTTCTTTGCAAATTTGAAACAGTCTCGTTCTATTGTCAGCCAATAATACCCTGCCCATAATAACTTTCGAGACATAGCATGTCCACCAGTGTGCGTGCCAAAGGTTCCCTCGTGGACCTCTTCCATGAGTAAATTAGCCTCTTTCTCATCAACACGTCGCAAAAGCACCAAATCATGGTTTCTCCTATACAGAACACCATCCGGATTCAAGTAGAAATTGCCAGCCAATCTCCTGAGAGTCTTCTTATCGCGGCTGGATGCCCCAGTCGGATACTCTAGGTTCTTTAGGAAATTCTGGATATCAAAATACCACGACTTACCATCAGAAGCTTCCTCAATGACGAATATGAAGGCGGGTCTGTCAAGGCGAGAGATAACTATTCTGGGAGCCTCATTCCAGAAGTTAACTTTGTACATGGAAGACAACGTTGCAAGAGCGTCAGCCATCTGATTTTCTACCCGTGGCACATGATGAAACTCTACCCTGTCAAAGAAAGGCAACAATCTCCTTTCATAATTCATATACAGTATCAGATTGGGATGACGGGTCTCCCATTCACCCTTGATCTGGTTCACGACTAGCGCGGAGTCTCCATATACATCAATATTTTTAATCCTCAAATCAATAGCCTCCTCGAGACCCATGATACACGCCTCATATTCGGCTTCGTTATTAGTAACTGGGAATGTTAATCTGGCAGTGAACAGGATGTGCGTCCCATGGGGAGTCGTGATAATGGCCCCAATTCCACTTCCATATGAATTCACAGCACCGTCAAAAATCAATCGCCATTGGGAACTCCGCTCAGGACCTTCACCATGCAAAGGCTCTTCGCAATCTTTCATCTTTAAGTACATGATATCCTCGTCAGGAAAATCAAACTTCATCGGCTGGTAATCATCAATGGGCTGTTCAGCCAGGTACTCTGACAGTACGCTACCTTTGATAGCCTTTTGCGAGACATACTGTATATCGTACTCTGTTAGTACCATCTGCCATCGGGCAATCCTTTCAGAAAGTTCATGCTTCTCAAAGACGTACTTGATTGGATCCATCTTCGAAATCAGCATGGTTGTATGATTCAGCATGTATTGTCTCACACGTTTGGCAGCTCAAGCAAGTGCACAACACGTCTTTTCGAGCATAGAGTATCGAGACTCACAATCCGTGAATTTTTTACTCAAATAATAAATCGCATGCTCTTTCCGTCCAGTCTCGTCATGTTGACCGAGAATACAACCCATACTGTTCTCAAGAACCGTCAAATACATAATCAATGGTCTCCCGGCTACTGGGGGTATCAGAATTGGAGGTTCCTGCAAATACTCATTTATTCTTTCAAATGCCCTTTGGCAATTCTCATTCCAGACCACCGCTTGATCTTTTTTCAACAACTTAAACATTGGCTCACACGTGGCAGTTAGGTGAGATATGAACCGGGCAATGTAGTTCAATCTCCCCAAAAAGCCACAAACTTCTTTCTCTGTTTTCGGTGCTGGCATTTCTTGTATAGCTTTTATCTTTGCAGGGTCAACCTCTATTCCTTTTTCTCTAACAATGAACCCCAAAAGCTTACCAGATCTCACCCCGAAGGTGCACTTGTTAGGATTCAACCTCAGCCTGAATTTCCTAAGCCTCTTGAATAGTTTCAGAAGATTGACCAGATGCTCTTCCTCCGTCTGGGATTTGGCAATCATATCGTCAACATAGACTTCGATCTCTTTATGCATCATGTCATGAAAGAGTGTTGTCATAGCTCGCTGATATGTTGCCCCAGCGTTCTTCAAACCAAAGGGCATCACTTTGTAGCAGAACGTTCCCCACGGGGTAATAAAATTCATTTTCTCTATATCCTCTGGCGCCATCTTTATCTGATTATAGCCCGAAAAGCCGTCCATGAAGGAAAACACTGAGAATTGAGCTGTATTATCAACCAACACATCAATGTGAGGAAGAGGGAAATCATCCTTTGGGCTCGCCTTGTTCAGATCTCTGTAATCGACGCACATCCGCACCTTACCGTCTTTCTTCAGTACAGGTACTATATTGGCGACCCAACAAGGATAAGTTGTAACAGCAAGAAAACCAGCGTCCCACTGTTTCTGTACTTCCTCTTTAATTTTCACAGCCATATCTGGTCGAGTTCTTCTGAGCTTCTGTTTGATCGGCGGACATTCCTCTTGCAATGGCAAACGATGAACCACCATATCAGTATCCAACCCAGGCATATCCTTGTAAGACCAAGCAAAGATATCACTATACTCTCGAAGCATCTCGATAAGCCTTTGCTTGATATCACTTTGTAGTGCAGCCCCTATCCGAACATTCCTGACACATTCCTCGGACCCCAAGTTAATGACTTCAATTTCCTCCTGATGAGGCAGAATAACCCTCTTTTCTTGCTTCAACAACCGAGTCAGCTCTTCTGATAAGTCATTATCCTCAACAATCTCTCCTTCGGCTTGAAAGATCGGGTGCTCAAAGTTGAAGCGAGTCATAGGAAGTTCTTGGTCGGTGTCATGTGAAATAATGTGAGTCCTGCGAGAAAAATGGTTAAACGCTTCAAATGATATGCAAACAAAGCACATAACCACGTTGCCATTTTATTGCTAAAAGTAAAAACAGAAAGACAGGGATCACAACATTTGTATGAGGAAAAACGCCTTTATTCAATTATTAAACAAAGCATACACAAAAGCAGATAGGCCCTGAAATAAAATCTCTATGCCCTGGGTAAGACATAGGATTGTACAATAATTGGAAAACAAAGCATTACTGTTTCGTTGTCACTTGGATAACATCCTGGATTGACCAGTTGTATAAGCTCCGCCCTGGTACGCTGGGTCTGATCCAAGCATCCATATCGCAATCACCGTCTCCGTCTTCAGCATCGGACACAACATTGATTCTCTCATAGCTGACTCCTCCAGGAGTAAATATCACTGGCCCTTTGAACCTTGGTGCGCTTTGTGGGGAAGATGACGATGATGGGCGGTACCCCGACCCAAATTTGTCCTGCTTGATAGGAATATCTAGGACTTGACCCCACCTCCTGGTCTCTCCGGTTTGCACCACTGCCTGGGCTTCCTTATATGAAGACATGGCCACTTCCGGCCCTTTGCTACTCACATGAGCTTCATCCTTAATCTTCACTCCTTCGAAGGCTTGGCACAGCGTCTCGTGGATTTCCCTGTCCACCTCGACATATTTGAAGGATGATAAATGACTGACCAGAATTTCCTCTTCACCACACACAATAACAATACTGCCATCAACCATATATTTCAGCTTTTGGTGAAGCGTAGATGTTACAGCTCCGGCGGAATGAATCCACGGCCATCCAAGCAGACAACTGCACGCTGGTTGGATGTCCATAATATAGAACACAATGTCAAATACTTCTGGACCCACTTGAATTGGCAACGTCAGCGCCCCAAATACAGACCTCTGGGTTCCATCAAACGCTCTTACTACCAGATCACTGGGCGTGCAAATTATTCCTCGAGTATCCAATTTCAATAGTGCCTTCTTAGGCAACACATTCAGGGATGACCCGGTATCAACAAGAACATGGGACATGACGGTGCCCCTGCACTCAACTGAAATGTGCAACGCATTATTATGGTCGCGACCTCTAGGTGTCAAGTCAAAATCAGTAAACTCCAAACCGTGCCCTGCATTCACATGGGCCATTACCCCCTCAAGTTGATTAACAGAAATCTCCTGGGGTATGAAGGACGTCTCAAGCACTTTCAACAAGGCGTTCCGGTGAGCCTCGGAACACAGCAACAAAGACAAAATTGAGATTTTTGAAGGAGTTTGCTATAAATGATCAACGATCTTGTAATCACTCTTTCGAATTAGTCTCACGAACTCCTCCATATATTTATTCAATGGTTCTTTCTCTTTCTCTAGGGAAGATCCACCCTCATTCACCTTGCTTTTACCCTTCGCAATTCTTTCTGCTTCTACTTCTGGCGAAGTAAAGATTCTTCTACTATGGGTCATACCGCCTGCTCCTACCAGATTGTCAACTGATCCCACCGGCAGATCATCCAGATTAATTCTCTCCCCATTACAATAAACTTCGGCTCCATAACTCCAAGGGAAGACCTTGGTGTTCTCATACGGAATGGGTTTTGCTTTAGTGATGGTGATAGTCGGCCACTTGGCAGACGCCGATATCGTGACAGACTTGAATGGTATCGTAACAGTAGCAATCTCACCCTGCTCTTCGACCATTTCCTCAACAGGCTTTTCTTCGGCAGCAATGCGATCAAATTGTAACGTACCCTCATCAATCAGGCTCTGAATTCCGCTTTTCAAACTATCGCAACCCTCAGGCCAAGTTGAACAATCTATACAGCCCTCATCACATCCGGGGTAAACTCCCCCTTTCAACAAATGGCTTTTCACGTAACCAAGAGGTGCCTTTAGTTCCTCCACATTCATAACCAAATCTAACTCTGCATCTGTCAGAATAGCGTTCGCTCCCGCTGCCCCATGCTTTGACATTGGTTGTTGTACAATATTGGGTCCTTCCGTACCGAAGTTTATAGCAGTGCTATCAAGTAAATCTTGCACCTTATGCTTGAAAGCCTGACAATTTTCAATATTATGACCGGGTGCCCCGAAATGAAATTCACAATGCTCATTGACGTCATACCCATACAGAGGTGTGCCTGTTGGCGGGGGCCAAGGTCCTTTTCTCAACTAATTGTAATCTCAACAAAGTCTGAAGAAGTTCAGCATACGATACTGGAGGTACATCAAATATCCTTTTCGGCCTTTGATTCTGAACTCTTCGCTGATTAGTATTCTGCTGCCTCTGCTGCTGTTGAGGTTGTTGCTGCTGTTGTTGCGGTGCAGGGATTGTCACACTAACAACTTGCTGCTGCATACGCCAGTTTTGACTCCTATTCTTCTTTCGAGCACTATACACTGAGTTAGTGTCTCCTTGCTTTTTCCCTCTAAAAGCCTTCTTCTTACTACCTCCAGCTGAGGTTGATTCACTAGTCTGAATCTTACCAATCTTAATTCCATTCTCAACTCGCTCACCCATCAGAATCAAGTCAGAGAAATTACTCATTAAACAGTTGAGAAGTTTATCGTAATACAGCCCTGAAAACGTACCCACGAAGATATCTATCAACTCTCTCTCCACCATGGGTGGTTGCACCCTTGCGGCCAACTCGCGCCATCTCTGGGCGTATTCTTTGAAACTTTCACCAGTCTTCTGGGAGAGATTCTGTAATTGAACCCGATTCGGAGCAAGATTACTGTTATATTGGTAATGTCTCACAAAAGCTTCTGTCAGCTCTTTCCAGCTTCCAACTTGAGTAGGTTCCAGTCCCATGTACCATTCCAATGACGGCCCAGACAGACTATCCTGGAAGAAGTGCATTAACATCTTTTCATCGTTGGAGTAAGCAGACATTCTTCTGTAATAAGATCGCACGTGGACTCTGGGACATGTGTCTCCCTTGTACTTGTCAAACGCAGGAGCCTTAAAATTGAGTGGCACCCTCAGCGCAGGAACCAATCCCATGTTTGCCATATCCAATCCCACAGAATTCTGGTTGGCTATCCCTTTTATCTGCTCTTCTAGCATCTTGATTATGCGATCATTTTCAGTAGGCCTCTCATAACCCATGCCTTGGCCAGAAAAAGCATCTTCTTGGCGGTCTTCACCCCAATAAGGACCCTCATTGTCGTACCCAGCGTACGCAGCGTTGCGACCATGACCATTCTAGAAAAACCTGGGGTCATACCTCAGATTACCGAGCTCTTGATTAGCAGCCGCTGTCCCAAAGCCAGTATTTTAGGCACCCATTCCGTAACCATTGTTACTTATAGTTCCAAAACCCTGATTACCAAATCCAGCATTGGCACCACCAGCGTTACCAACGCCCATATTCACACCAGCAAAGCCTGTATTGTCGTTGACCATATTCACATCGGTATTCCCAGCACCAGTGTTGAGACCAGCATTACCATTGCCAACAACGTTCCCATTGGTTCCCATTGGTTTCCAAGTTACCGTTCCCATTACCAGCATTCCCGTTACCAGCCACGAGAACGTTCTCACCAGCGTCAAGACCGACCACTGGTATAGCATCACCAGCCTGAGGAGTTTCACTATGAGGACGATTAGTAGTTGTACCCCTATTTAGCGTCAGCCCGGAGTTGATAATCCAGTAAGTTTGCTTTGATCTCAATCATCTTATATTGGACATCTCGTCGGAGTGAGGCTTCAGCCTCTATCTTCTTGTTTTTGTCCTCAACCTGTGCTTCCAACTGGATTATCTGCTGCTTCAGCTTTTCTTCCCTCTCTTTGTGGCTAGCCAAGGTACTATTCCACACCTTCTCGTACTGGGTCAACTTCCGGTATACCTTATCTAGATCCTGCTTCTTGGTGGTCAATACTCCGTGCACTGCCTTTAGGTCCAACCCAAGACGCTCTCTAGCATCGGTCTCTTTGGTCAAGTTGGCGCCCAGATGGTTGATCATCTTTGTCTGCCTCTTGCACGTATAGACGACTTCACTCTTTTTTCTTCGGAGCTGAGCAATCTCATTTTCCAATTCTTCATTGGCTTTTACTAGCTCTGCATTCTTGGCTTGAAGCTGCTCGTACTTCTGGATTTCGATCATGGTAGGCTCTGAAGGTTCGTCCTGTTTGACAGGAGGAAAAGGCATCAACACTTTCGCTGCTCTGTTACGAATCCAGCCCCCATAAGGAGGATAAGCCTGATTATTGCTTTTCCCTAATGAGGTCTTTCCCTTTTGATGAACGTTGTTCCAAGCATGTTCAAACCTAACCAGATCATCCCCTTCCAATGCACCCGTGAGGTACAGAGATTCCTGTACCTCTTCATCCTTAGGAGGGCCCCTCAAAGCATACCCGAATTGTCTGATAGCAACGGATGGATTGTAGTTGATACAACCCTTCCTACCCACGAGAGGGACATTAGGAAAGCTCCCACAGCTGTAAATAATTTCACTCCCCAAACGATCTCTATCAAACCAGTCAATGTCTTCGGCAGACAAGCTCATGAGTCGCTCTGACCATTCCTTCGTCTCTGCCGTCTTTATAAAAGGACCATCCTTCGGTAGATGAGTGACAAACCATCTGTAGAACAATGACGCACAACAGGACACACCCTTGCCTCTTCTGTTTTCGTTCTTGTAGTGCACCAAATG
Source organism: Lathyrus sativus (assembly GCA_963859935.3). Classification (NCBI taxonomy): domain Eukaryota; kingdom Viridiplantae; phylum Streptophyta; class Magnoliopsida; order Fabales; family Fabaceae; genus Lathyrus; species Lathyrus sativus. Next base: position 261,052,228 of record OZ012737.1, on the reverse strand, counting down.
GTACACGTCTCCGAGCAAGGTTGGGATTGGATTCTTTGAAACGAAGATACGAAGGGCATCTACATCCACAAAATCTGGAATATTAGGAAATAGCATGATACCATATATGCACAGGGCCAAAATAGCCTTGAATGCCACCCAACATTCCTTCTTGGCGTAGTGTCGGGCTCTCTCAGCTAGAAAAGGTAGTGGGAATCCCCAGGCTCCATTTCTCTTGACGATCTTTCCTTCTAACTCAGAAACATCAACATGCAGAGCTGTAGCAATCTTAGCCAGATCTGGCTCCTGATCGATAGGCCAAAAGGGTACCTGCGCAAGAATGGGTATCTCTAATATGACAGAGAACTCTTCCAGAGTGGGGGCTAGCACATAGCTCGGAAATGTGAAGCAACGTAGCGGGGGATCATAAAACTGAAGTAGAGTCTGGAGTTCGTTCAATTCATACACCGACGGTTTGCACACAACGCTGAGCAGCTTCCCATAGGTTCTTCTGAAATCTCCCATCACTTCTTTACCAGTCAAGGAAATCAAACCCCTCAGAATAGTAATATCCGGAGTAGGAAACTTGTAGGCCAAAGTTCTTCTCACACTGGGCTCCATGATGAACACAGAAAGGACAAGATTGCTAGAATCGAAGGGGAACTGCACACCTGCAACACAGATACGTGTTAGATGCAATGCAATATGAAAATGTAAATACAGATATAAAATGCAGCAGGGGATCAAGTGTCATGTTGTGTTGTGCTGTGCGGTGAAGTGGCAGATCATAATTTAGCTTCAGCAAGAAAATACCACACTCTGATAATAAAGGCATACTAAAACCCACAAAACTGATTTATTGACAAGAAAACCAGGTTGTCTGAAGGTTACGGTTTCCTACAATAAACCCGACCCCGCTCACTGGTATGGACCTAATCACTGACAAAGGTACGACATCCTATGCATTCATCAGCGTCACAGACTTTCAAGAAACAATGATACGTTACCCAGAAGGTGTGGCATCATCATCTCTTGAAGTGGCCTCACTTAGCTGAATCACAAATGATCGGTCCCCAGAGTCGACAATCCTAAGGTCTGAAATCCTTTCAACGGCCCACTGGGCTGGAAATGGAAATCATCTCAAAGAACCTCATCTGAATGCAGATTTCGTGGGAACTAGTGCATGCCTAACATATAGGTTCACCACAAATCTGCTTCTAAAGCTATGTACAAACTCAAGCCTGGGTATGGCTTATCACTCATGAGAGCCCCTTCCCACAACAGCATAATAATAATAATATCATACTGAAAATAAAATGCGGAAAGTAAATGCGATAAATAAAACCCAACAGGTAAACACACAAGCGCTAGGAATGACTCGCACAGGGAACCGTTGGAGTCCCCAGCAGAGTCGCCAGCTGTCGCTACTGCGAAAATAAGGTGCAGGCAAAACAGAAGAGTCGCCACCTTTCGTTATTCATCCCTCAGAACGGGAAAGGAAACGATCGGAAAAACCTGATGAAAAGGTATAAGACAAGGTCATCGCAACCATTGTCTGGATTCGGGAGTCGGTTACGCAAGGGGAAGGTATTAGCACCCCTCACGTCAATCGTACTCGATGGGATCCACGCTTGTTGTGTTTATCTGACGGGTTTGTTAAACTATCTACGCTAAGAGGTCTGGTCTGAAAAGGAAAGAAAATGACTCGGCAAAGTATCGCACTTTATGCCTACGTATTCCCGTCTGGAACGAGAAATCAGAGTCAACGTAGTTCGCCTAACTACGGGTTATAGGGGGAAAGTTTGCTCGCCAAGATATCGCATCTTGTGCCTACGTACTTTCATACGGCATGAAAGATCAGAGAAAACGTAGTTCAGGCTACGAAGAACACATGTTTGTTCAACATCTTTTATCCATGTAAAGTTAACAGACAGTTCTAGCGGTTGGTGTTTGCAGCTCGACCTTTGGAGACTTAAGCATTACCGTTTGCGGTAAAACTGAAAGTTAACAGAACTCTCCTTCTGAAAAAGGATTTCCAAGGGATTAGGGTCCAAGAGGACAAAAACATATTTGATCTTTGTTTTCTGTTTTTTACGGAAGAAGTGTTTTTTTAGTTGTCTGTAGTTTGTACAGCACTAGAGACTATGACTTAGGAGCGAATGCGTCGCATATCGTCCGAAGGACATATACTAAACACTCTAGACGATTGAGAGGAGACCACTCAATCATCATTCCCCAAGTAGCTTAAGGGTCGTAACGCACTTGTACTAACTTGCCTTTATTATGTTTTTTACTGCTGTTTGAGATAAGAAGAGAAACAGACTCTCTACGGGGAACTGACTCGATCCTACAGTTATCATGCAATATTCGTCCTACGGTTGAGGTTAGAGGGGAAACTAACTAATGTTATCATGCATGGTTAGAATCCTAATGTCTGTCATAACTTCTCTTGAACAAGAGAAGTCAGAGTTCCTAGGGGAACATGGCAATGGAAATCAAACAGTAAAAGAAATGACTGTAAAGAAATTACTGTAAAGATGCATGCAGTGCAAGTGAGGGAGGAAATATGTGTGGGGCATAAGCCTCCACAAGCTCATCTCAACCTCAAGCCAGATATGAATAACTGCAAAGATAATAGAAGAAAATAAATGCAATCAAACAAACCACAAACCACACAGGCAAGGGAGCTGAGCTCTACCAAATACCAGCAAGCAAAGCCACACAGTAAAAATACAAGCAGAGGGAGAAACTCAACCTCTAATGCAATACAAGCAAGGGGAGAAGCTCAACCCTTAGGATGCTCTTAGGCCTATGTTCGTCTACATGAAGCCTACTACTAATGCAACACTCCAAGCAAGTCACATTAATATAGTTAAACAAGAAGAAAACAGACAGGGAAAACAAGCCAGCAATCTCCACAGCAGAGCAATCTTCTGGAAGCGATCCAATCCAAAGTCAGTAACTGTTCTTCAAGTCCACAATCTTCAAAAGAAGGAAAAGAATCCATGACAAGTAATCAAACAAGCTTCTATCCTAAGGAAAGAAATTGGGTGTTGGGAGGCAAGGGTAAGTTCCACAGGAACTTATCCCAGGCACTCAACCAACAAAAAGATCTTTGGGGAAACCTAAGGGTTTGGCTCCTTCAAGAGGTGTGCCATATTCCCTCCATAGGAGGGACTGTGCTACCTCAAGAAGGTTCCTAAAGAGGAAAGAATGAGAGAATTTTAGGAGAATGGAAATGAGAAGCAAGGTAAGTTCCACAAGAACCTGCCGCAGACACTCAACCAAATCCATTTCCTTTAGAGAGCTTGCTTAGGCTCAACTCCAATGTGAAAGGCAGGGAATTCCTCCACAGAAGGAATTATACCCACAATTAAGGATCCTAATTAAGCAAGGAGTATTTGAAAGGGGAATTAATCCTAGAGAAATATCATTACCTACTTGAATCTCTAAAGAATATCAAATGTCATCTCCTAATGATCACCTATTCTAAGGCCAATTTGTAAAATGGGGAACTAATGGAAAATCAATCCTAAAAATTCTAAGGAAAATTCTACATCATCCTATATGTGTCAACATCCTATGGTAGAAAAATCAGAAGCTAAATCTAAACCAAAATGCCCAAATTAAATCCAAAGCTCAAGGGTGCACTAAAGGAATTCCCTAAAGAATACTCCTAAACAACTACCCTAAAATCCTATTTAAAATGATCTAAAAAAATCCACCAAAAATCACATAGCAACATTAACATGTATACAGCCAGCACACACAATTCCAAGATCAAACTCCAAAATATGAGAGAGAAATAAAATCAACAAATTTAGAACAACATTATTTCATTATTAAAAGTGCACTAAAAAGAAAATAAGAAATAAAATGGAAAATGCATGGAAAATTAAAATGCAAAGCATGGTAAAATCCTAAACATCTCAGTCTATAATCACAAATTTTTCCAGAATTTATTTACAATATTTTCTATTTTTTATGAATTAATTCTCACAAGCAATCAAAATAAAAAAAATAAAAGAAAAGAAATTTAGAAGAAATAAGGGATGGGTTCAATCAGCAAGGAAATCAAGCATTATCCTCGCTTGGGCCCATGAAGGGGGGTGATGAAAGCACCTGGGTGCTAGGCCCATCTGGGTTAAACTCAGCAAAACTATTTCTCCTAATAACGTGACCAGAGGGTGCATTAATCAATTATTTCACTTGTTAATCCCTGTTGGGCCTGCAAGGGGAGGTGCGAATAGCATGGGAAGCCAAGGCCCAAAACAAAAATTAATTCCACCCATTTCACAAACTTAACTAAAAATAAATCCAAGCGAGGACTCGAACTCACGTTCTTTGGGTTTACGTAGCTCGCTGAGGCAAGCTAATTGAAACGGTGCGTTTTGGACCAGGGTGGACGTGGCGCACTCGCTGCCCTCGAATACGATGACTTAGTCTTATTTTCCAAACGAATGAAGGGCCACGATTATATCCTCTTCCTTTCAAAATCTACAGAGGAGGGAAAACTCAGCTTCCGACGCGACTTGGCCGGAGCTTCACCAGAGAATTCGCGTCCTCATATCTCTCTCCATACTTCACCAAACGCAACGATTTCTGAATGAAACTTATGTGAAATCTCACGAGGATTGCAACCATACTAACTAAACGATCTAAAACTCCAAGAATCAAGAAATCTAGGTCCTAACCGAAAACAGATCGAAGCTTAATTTGTCACTAATCCTCCAATTAACTGTCCAGAAATCATCTACAACCTAATTGCAACTTAACCACATGAATATAAGGCATCAAAAACGCATGAATTGAGTGCAATTTCAAGAAGTAGAAACCTGGTTTCAAGCTTCGATTTGAGGTGTTTCTGGCTTGACTCTTGCTCCAGAACTTTCCAGATCCACTCAGTGATGATGTTAGAAGAAGATTGAAGCTTCAATTGCACTTGAAATGGCCTCAATCAGAAACTCGATCCTTCACTTTTCTCCTTCAAACTCCTCTGGAAATCTATGATCTCAACACCAATGAATCACCAACTCTGCTTCTGATGAGTTTCTTAACCTTTATAGAATGATTTAGAACCTTCTAGAGGTTCAGCCCAGACCCAAAATCAAAAATCCATTTCCAAACTTCCTTCAAAAATTTGATTATGGCATCCCCCAATTTCCTTCAATAGCTTGCCTATGAAGCTTATAGTATCATACACTAACCTCCTTGAATGGATCCAGCTTGGTTAGGGCCCTGAATTTGGCCTTAGGAATGATTGGTGGAATGTTACTTACATGTGAAGAAACCTTATGAAAGGCCATGAATTATACTTCAAATGAAAAATAACAAATTGCCAATGTCTCTAAAACATAATTTCTGATTAAAATGAGTGGTCATTTGACTTGTTATGGACCCATAATCAATTATTTGAATTTCCCACCAAAAATGCCTTTGAATTTCTCTTCTTTCAAAACCACTTCAAGCCAATATTTGATATGAGCCAAACCAATTCACCATGAGCTTTTAGTTAACCTAAAAACCACATTTTAAACAAGTTCCATGTTGAACAAAAATCCATTTGAGATGTGCAAGTTGGATATTTTGACCTATGATTGAAAATGGCCTATAATCTCACTTTCCCAAAATACCCCTAACTTGTAAACCTCATAACTTGAGTTCTACAAATCAGATGGAAGACTTATAATACAATTTGGAAAGCTAAGATCATGAGGAACAACTTTCATGTTCACCAAAAGTTCAGATGAAATCTCCTTCTAGGTCAAAAATAGCTTGGAAGTCAGATGATTTTCACAGACAAATTTCAGAGGCATCTGAGGACCTGTAACTTGTCTGGCTCATAACTTGAGTTCTATAAATCATATGAATGACTTCTAGTACTAAAATTAAATCTATGAACATTCTCTACAACATTCATGTGGAGGCCAAAGTCATATGAGGCTTGTATCTTGACTTACATGGCTTGGAAGTTTGGCACTAAATAGGGGATTTTACCCTAGGAACCCTGACTTAGCAACTTCAATCACTCTTGATTCTTCTCAACTTGATCTTGAAAAAATCTCTCATATGCGTCAACATCTCATTTCATGATTTCAATGACCTAGAATTAGGCTTTGATCTTCTTCAACTGCTCTCCTTGACCTAGGGTTAACCAGATGAAACCCTAGTTGCATCCCCTTCAACTGTGGCTCTTGCACTTGATAAAATGACTTGATTGAGCTCCAACATGACCTTCAAGGCACTTCAATGAGCTCTACCCACACATTCTCTCCTTGATCAAGGCCTTACAATCCACTGCTGATCTTCAACTGGCTCCAAGTGAGGAGATGAGCCCCATACAAGCACTCAAACTTCTAAAGAACTCAACCCTCTGTCTGATGACCCTGATAACTTCTTAAGCTTGAATAATACCTCTGGTTAGGCTTCTCTTGACATGTATCACCCTTGATCCCCTGTTAAATGCATGATGTTAGGTTATGCAAATGCTAGAACTATGCTATGCTAATGCAATGAAACATAAACCAAGTGATAAAAGGTTGGGCAAATTTTGGGGTGCAACAGTGTGTTACTTCCTTTTATTCATATATGTATTTACCGTAATATTTTGATCGTGATTTCTCACCCCTTGCTTCTGTTGTGGTCTGTGCTTCTTCAGAAGTACAGGTAACCCAGGTGTGTAGCTAGCTTGGATTGTGGCGAGTCGAGTCGTAGGGATGCTCTGATAGGTAACACCGGGGCTTTTTGGGAGTTTACTATTTATTTGATGATTTTGTGTGCCCCTGTGGCGTATCATGTTCTGTTGGACCCGTTGTGATGGATGTATCTTGTATATTTTGGGCATAGGCCGTACATGATGAACATGACGTTTATGTATATGATGTGAATATATGTACATATTTCTGCTGTTTAATTATCGAAAATTCGTTAATGAAGATGTTTTGTTGATGTTTATTTCTGTGGCATCCCGTTGTGTGTGTAGCAACTCTAATATTCGTTTACTTTAATTGTATCTATTTGTATTTTGGGAAACGGGGTGTTACAAGCTAGTATTAGAGCAGGTCGGTCTGTCCGGCCAGTGTAGTAGTTGAGTCTGTCTGTAGGATAGAGTTGGTTTGTTTTTCTGTTAACCTGGCATTGTTGTTGTTGAGAAGTATGACGGGAAGGAACGATGTTGCATTGGCTGCAGCTATGCAAGCAATGGCGCAGGTGGTTGCTAATCAAAACCACGCTGCGGGTGCGCAATTCAGAGATTTGGCGCAGTTTCAGAGTAACAAGCCGCCGATGTTTCAAGGAGGAATTTTGGATCTCGAAGCTGCTCAGAAGTGGCTGAAGGCAATTGAAAAGATTTTCAGGACGATGGGTTGCAGCGATGAGCAGAAGGTGAGTTCGGTACTCACATGCTAGAGGGTGAAGCGGAAGCTTGGTGGGACAACAGTTGCCAGAGGTTGGAGACTGCAGGGACTCCAATTACTTGGGATGTTGTTCGCACTGGTTTTCTGGAGAAGTATTTTCTAGAGGATATCAGAAGTGCTAAAGAGATAGAATTTCTAGAGCTGAAGCAGGGCAATATGACCGTGGCAGAATATGCAGCTAAGTTTGAGGAGCTAGTGCACTATTGTCCCCATTACAATACTGATGGAGCGATGACTTCTAAGTGTTTGAAGTTAGAGAATGGGCTGCGTCCTGAAGTAAAGATGGGAATAGCTTGTCAGAAGATCAGGGATTATCCTGAGCTGATAAGCCGAAGAAGAATTTATAACAATGACAACAGGGTGAGGATTGCGCATTACAAAGCTGCTAATGACCGTAAGGGTAAGCAAAGGTTTGGTGGTACTCCTTACAGTGTTCCTACTGATAAGGGGAAGTTCAAGGGTGCTCATGATAAGAAGCCTAGAGAAGGGAGATCGTTTGCTGGTGGGAAGTGTTTCTGGTGCAGTGGCACGGGCCATCAGGCCAATGATTATTCTCAAGAGATGAAGAAGTGCTTCAAGTGTGGTAAGCCAGGCCACGTGAAGGCTGATTGTCGAGTTGTTATGCCTACTTGTTATAACTGTGGTGAGAAGGGACACATCAGTACACATTGTGAGAAGCCGAAGCCGTCTCAGGTTCCTCAGACCAGTGGCAAAGTGTTTGCGATGGTGGGAACTCAAGCTGCAAGTGAGGATCGTTCTATCCAAGGTACTTGTTTCATCAATAATGTTCCCTTGTCTGCTATGATTGATACGGGTGCTACCCACTCGTTCATCTCTGTTGATTGTGTGAAAAGGTTAGGTTTGGGGCCGACTACTCTTAAGTGGCGGATGACTATTGAGACTCCCTCTATTGGTTCAGTGACTACTTCTTTGGTGTGTTTGAAGTGTCCACTAACTATCTTTGGTAGAGATTTTGGAGTGGATTTGATTTGCTTGCCTCTTGGTAAGTTTGATGTTATTCTGGGTATGAATTGGTTGGAGTTCAACCGAGTGTATATTGATTGTTTTTGGAAGGTGTTGTTGTTTCTTTCTCCAGAGGAAGAAGCAATGGCAGATTCTTTGTCTAGTAAGGAGTTGAGGATTTTGTTGGAGGATGAGGCTAAAATGTTTGCTTTATTTGCAACATTATCTATTGATAGCAAAGCGTCACTAGAAGAGTTGCGGTGGTGAATGAATTTCCTGAAGTGTCCCCTGATGACACTACTGAGTTGCCTCCGAAGAGAGAAGTTGAGTTTAGCATTGATCTTGTACCTGGTATGAGGCCTTTATCTATGGCGTCGTACAGGATGTCGGCAGTGGAGTTGGCCGAATTGAAGTCTCATATTGGAGAGTTATTGGATAGGAAGTTTATCAGGCCAAGTGTGTCGTCATGGGGAGCTCCAGTGTTGTTAGTGAAGAAGAAGGATGGTAGTATGCGGTTGTGCATCGATTACCGTCAGTTGAATAAAGTGACCATCAAGAACAAATATCCTCTCCCAAGGATTGATGATTTAATGGATCAGTTGGTGGGAGCTCGTGTGTTCAGTAAGATTGATTTGAGGTCGGGTTACCATCAGATTAGAGTGAAGGAAGGTGATATTCAGAAGAAGGCGTTTAGAACTTGATACGGACATTACGAGTATGTTGTAATGCCTTTCGGAGTGTCGAATGCGTCAGGAGTGTTCATGGAGTATATGAACCGGATCTTCCATTCTTATTTGGATCAGTTTATTGTTCTATTCATTAAAGATATACTGATTTATTCTAAGTCTGAGGAAGAGCATGCCAGACATTTGAGGATTGCTTTGCAAGTATTGAAGGATAATAAGCTGTTTGCGAAACTATCGAAGTGTGAGTTCTGGTTGAAGACAGTGAGTTTCTTGGGGCATGTTATTTCTGGTGATGGTATTTCGGTGGATCCATCCAAGGTGAGTGCGTGTTGCAGTGGGAACCGCCAAAGACAGCGACATAAGTTAGAAGCTTTTTGGGTTTGGCAGGGTACTATCGAATATTTATTGAAGGTTTTTCGACTTTGGCGTTGCCATTGACTCAGTTGACGAGAAAGAACCAAGTTTTTGTGTGGGATGCCGCTTGTGAAGAGAGTTTTGTGGAATTGAAGAAGAGATTGACTACGGCGCCGGTGTTAGTGTTACCGACTCCGAATGAACCGTTTGTGGTGTATTGTGATGCGTCTAAGATGGGTTTAGGCGGAGTTCTTATGCAGAATGGTAAAGTAGTAGCGTATGCTTCGCAGAAACTGAGGGTGCACGAGCGGAATTATCCTACTCATGATCTTGAGTTGGCTGCGGTGGTTTTTGTATTGAAGATCTGGAGACATTATTTGTATGGTTCGAGGTTCGAGGTATTCAGCAATCATAAGAGTTTGAAGTATTTGTTCGATCAGAAAGAGCTGAATATGAGGCAGAGGAGGTGGTTGGAATTCCTGAAGGACTATGATTTTAGCCTAAGTTATCATTCGGGAAAGGCTAATGTGGTAGCTGATGCTTTGAGCAGAAAAGTGATTCATGTGTCAGCTATGATGGTGAAAGAGATGGAGCTTATTGAGCAGTTCAGAGATTTGAGTATGGTTTGTGAGACTTTGGCAGATTGCGTGATGTTGGGCAAGTTGCAAGTGAACAACGATTTCTTGGATATGATTAGAGAATGCAAGAAGCTTGATGTGAAGCTAGTAGATTTGATGTCTGGAGTGGGGAGAGACTCCGATAGTGATTTCAAGTTGGATGGTCTAGGTGTGTTGAGATTCCGAGGTAGGATTTGTTTGCTGGATAATGATGAGTTGAAGAATTCGATTTTAAATGAAGGACATCGTAGTGGTTTGAGTATTCATCCAGGAGCTGCAAAGATGTACCATGATTTGAAGAAGATGTTATGGTGGTTGGGTATGAAGAGGGATATAGCTCAGTTTGTGTACGCCTGTTTGACGTGTCAGAAGTCGAAAGTGGAGCATCAGAGACCCTCTGGATTTTTGCAACCGTTAGAGATTCCGATTTGGAAGTAGGATTGTATCACTATGGATTTTGTTACAGGATTTCCGTGCACAGCGAGAGGATTTGATGCCATTTCGGTGATTGTGGATCGGCTTACGAAGTCTGCACATTTTTTGCCGATTAGTATCAGTTTTCCGTTGGAGAAGCTGGCAGAGATTTATGTTCGGGTGATTGTGAAGCTGCATGGTGTGCCGTCGAGTATTATGTCGGATAGAGATCCGAGGTTTACTTCAGAGTTTTGGAAGAGTTTACAAGGAGCTTTGGGTACTGAGTTGAAGTTGAGTTCAGCTTATCATCCACAAACTGATGAACAGTCGAAGAGGACTATTCAGACGTTGGAGGATTTGCTGCGGGCTTGTGTGTTAGAAAAAGGTGGTGCGTGGGATACTCATTTGCCATTGATTGAGTTCACGTATAACAACAGTTACCATTCAAGTATCGGGATGGCACCGTTTGAGGCTCTTTATGGTAGAAGGTACAAAACTCCTCTGTGTTGGTATGAGTCAGGTGAGAACGTGGTTTTGGGGCCAGAGATTGTGCAGCAGACTACTGAGACCGTTCAGATGATTCGTGAGAAGATGAAAGTATCTCAGGATAGGCAGAAGAGTTATCATGATACCCGAAGGAAAGAGTTGGAATTCAGTGAAGGTGATCACGTGTTCTTGAGAGTTAACCCAGTAACCGGTGTAGGTCGTGCATTGAAGTCTAAGAAGTTGGATCCGAAGTTTATTGGGTCGTATCAGATTCTGTAGAGGATTGGTTTTGTGGCTTATAGGGTGGCGTTGCCACCTGAGCTTTCGAATTTGCATGACGTGTTTCGTGTGTCGCAACTTCGGAAGTATGTTGCGGATCCGTCTCATGTGATTCAGAGAGACGAAGTGCAAGTACGGGAGAATCTTACCGTTGAAGCGATGCCGTTGAGGATCGAGGATCGTAGGATGAATCGACTCAGAGGGAAAGAGATACCCTTGGAGAGAGTGGCTTGGGGAGGTGCTGCAGGAGGCAGTGTGACCTGGGAGTTGGAAAGCAGGATGCGGGATGCGTCTCCAGAATTATTTCCATCAGGTATTTTCGAGGACGAAAATAATTAAAGTGGGGGAGAGTTGTAACGCCCATTTTAATTATTTCGTGTTTCTGTGTTATTTTGGTTTTCAGCGTGTTTGTGGGAGTGTTTGAGTGCGACCGTGTGTAGCCCTTAAGTTGGAATTAATTGATAATTTTGGACTTTAAGATTAATAATAAATTATTAATGATGATGATGAATTATTGAATAATGGTAATATTATTAATGTTATTATTAATATTATTATTATTGATATTACCATTATTATTAATATTATTATTAGTAAATGGAATAAAAGAATTGGAATAATTGGAATTAAGGGCTGTTTGGGAATTTGGGAAAAAGGAATAGAAGGGAAGCACGTTTGTGAGAAGAGAAGAAACACGGTCAAGAGAAGGGGAAAATTGAGGAAGAAGAACTAGAGGAGTTGGAGCAAGAAGAAGCTAAGATCATCATCAGAGCAAGAGTTTTCAGCATTCGAACGAGTTATCGAGGTAGGGGGTGGGAAATCAGGTCAATTTCGGTAGTTGCATGAATATTAGGTTGAAGGGGATTTCCCTAACCCCATTAGGTTTTGATGATGATGTGGTATGAATGTTTGATTCTGAGTTGCTGATAGTGTGTTGATTCTATTGCATGTGATGAAGTGTGATTGTTTGGGTGATTTTGGGAGTTCCTGGTAGTTCGAAGTTTTAAGCCGGAAGTGATTATTTTGGTATAGCCGAGAGTGTATCGAGTGAAATCGAGAGAAGACTCTGTAACTGAATTGTTGCATGTTATTTTGATATTGTGGGAACTGAGTTGAGGAGAATCGGGCGACTTCGGAGAGTTCCGCCGACTCTGAGCAGCAGAATTATTGAGAATTCACAGACGCTCGCCAGCTGCTTCGCTGAGCGAGCTGGTAGCGAACCCTCGTCAGGGGTTCGCTGATCGAACGAAGTAGTGAGTGCTTCCAGAATGCCTATTGTTGGCTTCACTAGGGTGCTCGCTGAGCGAGCGTGTAGTAAGCATTCGCTGATGCTTTGATAGGCGAGGGAGCCAGCGAGCATGATAGTATTTTGTGTTTTTATGCTGTCTTGTTCTGTTTTCTTGTGTTTCGGGACCCTTGCTGGTCGTGCTTGAGAGTGAGCGTGAGTTTGGTCTGTGGAGAGTGTAGGTGTGATATTGGAACGTGATTTCCATGATAATTGTGTAATTATAAATATTTGAATTAGTGTGTATCATATATGTATGATGTATGAATGTGGTGATGTGTGAAACATGTATGATGTATAAAATGTGATCAGAGGATCATATGCACGTTGTATGCTTGTGTTTGCTGTGTGCATTGGTGTATCATGTCATGATGCATGTTTATATGCTCAGGGGGAGCATGGTAGGGATAGATCGTTGCTCGGATGGAGTGTATAAGATCTATCCTGAGTTTGATTATGATGTGCTCCTGTGTGGAGGGTTGATGGCCAGGTGCCCATCGGTTGCGCTCGGGGGAGCGTGGTAGGGATAGATCGTTGCTCGGTGGAGTGTATGCGATCTATCCTGAGCTTGATTATTTGTGCTCCTTGGTGGAGGGTTGATGGCCAGGTGTCCATCGGTGTTATTGAGTCGGTACCATATATCATGGGTTGAGTTGCATGTGTTTGCATTGTTGTATATGCTGTGTTGGCATGGGACAGTAGGTCCGGGTTGATGTGTGTGAATTGATGATTGTGTGTTACTGCCTTTTATTCATGTACGTATTTACCGTTATATTTTGATCGTGATTTCTCACCCCTTGCTTCTGTTGTGGTCTGTGCTTCTTCGGAAGTACAAATAACCCAGGTGTGTAGCTAGCTTGGATTGTGGCGAGTCGAGTCGTAGGGATGCTCTGATACGTAACACCGGGGCTTTTTGGGAGTTTACTATTTATTTGATGATTCTGTGTGCCCCTGTGGCGTATCATGTTCTGTTGGACCTGTTGTGATGGATGTATCTTGTATATTTTGGACGTAGGCCGTAGATGATGAACATGACGTTTATGTATATGATGTGAATATATGTACATATTTCCGCTGTTTAATTATCAAAAATTCGTTAATGAAGATGTTTTGTTGATGTTTATTTATGTGGCATCCCATTGTGTGTGTAGCAACTCTGATATTCGTTTACTTTAATTGCATCTATTTGTATTTTGGGAAACAGGGTGTTACACTTAGCACTTTCCCTTTAGCAAGCAAACTTTAGCAAACACAAATATTAACAAGAGGTTCCTGTAGAGTACTACAGATGTTTAGGATGTGAAATACCTACCCTAGGCATAACCAACCCCCGAACCTTTAGATCTCTCTTTGCTTAGCTTTAAGCCTTGCTTTTTGCTTTGCATTTTTATAGGTTTTTCTTTCATTAAACCTTTCCCTTTTGGATAAATTAAAGTCCGGTTGTGAATTTAAGAATTAAATATTCAAGTTAATCAATAGCTTGGTATCACGATTCTCACTGCAACAGAAATGGCGACTTCATTGGGGACCTCCCCTAAGAGGGTTAAGCCCATCTTGTTTATATTTGTGTTTTCTATATGTTTGCTTGCTTGTATATTTGTTTATATTTGTAAATATATCTATTTTTTTTAGTGCCTTGAGTGGTGAGATAAATCCTAACCCGGATTTGAGTGACACATGAGATAGGATTGTGGTATGATCAATAGTTGGGCTATTGGGAGTAGTCCCAATTATCGCTACTGCGAAAAACAACCGGCGGAAAAACAGAAGAGTCGCCACTTTCGTTATTTATCCCAAAGAGAGGGAAAGGAAACGATCGCAAAAACCTAAAGAAAAAGGTAAAGACAAGGTCATCGCAACCATGTCTGGGTTCAGGAGTCGGTTACGCAAGGGGAAGGTATTAGCACCCCTCACGTCCGTCGTACTCGACGGGATCCATGCATTTTTGTCTATCTAAAAGGGTGTGTTGATACTATCTAGCTAACGACTTAAGGACAAAAGAAAAATAAAAAGGAACTGACTCTGTAGAGCATCGTTGCTCTGTGCCTGTGTACTCCCTTGTGCAATGGGAAAGTCAGAGTCAACGTAGTTCTCCTAACTACGACTAAAGAAAGGGGAAGGTTGCTCGCCAAGACATCACGTCTCGTGCCTACATGCTTTTGTCTGGTACGAAAGATCAGAGCAAACGTAGTTCGAGCTCAAAGGACCACAAGTTGGTTCAAAAATATTTTAGGCTCGAGTAGGGTTAACAGATAGTTCTCGCAGTTGGTGTATGCAGCTCGACCATTGGAGACTTAGGCGTTACCGTTTGCGGTAGAAATAAGAGTTAACGACACTCTTGTTTATGAAAAGATTTTCCTTGATTAAGAATCCCAAAGGGTGAAAAAGAGTTTGAAATGTTTTTGTGTTTTTTAGAGAAGAAGTGTTTTGAATTAGAGTGTTCATAATATATGTTGTAACAAAGTCTAAAACCTAGGATCGAATGCGTCGCATATCGTCCTAAGGACGTATACTAAACACTCTAGGCAATTGAAAGGTGGCCCCACAACTACCATTTCCCAAGTATAAGGCTCATGGCACAATATTCGTTATCCTTATTAAGTATGTTAAACTTGTTTGAAGATGAGAAGAGAAGAAGGAACACTAATAGGAGACTAATCAATCCTAAAAGTTATCATGCAAAGTGGACTTAAAGTTGAGTTTGAAAAGGGAACTACCTAATGTTATCATGCATAGTTAGGCACATAATGTCTATCATAACCTCAAGAGGTTAGAGGACTTATGGGGAACATGGCAAAGAAAAGCAAAAGAAGAAGAAGAAGAAGAAGAAGAAGAAGAAGAAGAAGAAGAAGAAATGCATATGCAAATGAGAATGCAAACAAAATGCAACACATAGAATAATAGTGGGAGGAAAATAGTGTGGGGTAGTAGCCACCACAAGCTCACCTCAACCAAGCATGCATATGGAAATCCAAGAAAAGAGAAGAAGAAGGAGAGAAATGCATCAAAAGCAAGCAAACAAGTGACAAACACAAAGAAAGGGTCCTCATGGATTCATCACTTTAGGTAAGCTTCAAATTCCTCCTAAGGAGTCACCAAGCTACCTTAAATGACACTCCAAGGTCATTGGACAGAAGGGAGATGAAGAGAAGAGAGCTCAAGAGCAATACCAAAACAAAACAAGAAGAAATGCAAGTAAGAGTACAAAGGAAACAATCATGTATCACATAGGAGTTCAAGTTGAAAGCACAAAAAGAAAGGCATCAAACAACAATCAATGAACATAATTTTGACCTAAAAATGAACATACAGCAAGCTCAACATGTCTAGAATGTGAAACAAGAAGAGTTGAGAGCTTATTGGATCCACAAAGGTCATTTCCAATCCAAACTAGCTCAAGCACTTGTGTGAGTTGTCCTATGAGATGACCTAACTTGTAAGTCACTTCAAAAATAGGAAAAGGGCTCAAAAATATCAAATAAAATGCACAAAGAAGCTACACAAGTTGGAAACCAGAGGCCAAGAAACCAAGACAAATATCCTTTCAAAGCACCATCAAAAGAATCAAATCATTTGGATGTACCACTTTGAAATGGAAGAAACAAGTGCAATAAGAAAAGCCCAAAAAGTCAACCCAAACGTCAACAACCAGGGGCAAAATGGTCCTCTAAAATTGATAAACTCATCATTGAGATGAGGATCAATTTTCAATCATTGGATAAAAAAGGAATGAGAGAAATAAATGCAAACACAAAACATGTTACAATTTAAATCAATTAGAACAACTCCAATACTTAATTCATTTTTTAATTGAAAATAAAATGGAAAAAATAAAATAAAAATATCAAAAAAAAATAAACATCCCAAAGTTGATTAAAAATATTTTTGGTGAATTTTTGGAGTATTAGAACTATTTTAATTAATTAAAATTGAAAACAGAAAATAAAATAAAAACAAAAGAAATTAAATGAAAATTAAAAAAGTGTATGGCAAATGGCAGTCCATACACGTTCAGAAATGGGACTGGGCCCAAGTTGGGGTGTAAATAGCAAGGCGCATGCTAGGCCCACCCAGAAAAATCAGAAATGAAATAAATCTGAGAATCCAATGCATCAAAGTCAACAAGGTATACCATGGACATTCAACATGAAGCACTTGATCGTTTGGTAATCCAATCAGGTGGTGTACAGCGTGAAAACGCATTAATGACAATTTAAAATGAATCATATGGAACAAGTCAACGAAGGACCACAGTGTTTCTTAATCACAACCATTGGGATAAAAATTATTCACATCAGACGCGTGCCAAGGAGACACATAAGCGTCTTCTTCCTCAAAACTCACCACCGATCGGACTGAACTTCCGATCGTCTTCCTCATGCGTCTGTGCCGCTACTCAAAAAATACGCGCAACGACAGGGAAGGCGAAAAGGAAAAGGACAGAAGAGTCACCACCGAACTTTATTTATCCCATGAGGGGAAAGGAAAATATCGAGAAAACCTTAAGAAAAGAATGGACAAGATGGTCTCGCAACCAAGATCAGGTTCGGAAGCCGGTTATGCGAAGGGAAGGTATTAGCACCCCTCGCATCCATCGTACTCGATGGGAACCATTTGTTTGTCGTGTGTGATTTATTTGCTTAAATTTTAATATGAAGAGTGTTCCAAAAGATACAGAAAAGGGTTTAGAAACGGGGAAAGAAAAATAACGCGAGGAAGAAGGGAAAGAACGGACTCGGTAGGACTTCGCGGTCCTAGGCCTACGTATTCTCAACGGATATGAGAAAGTCATAGTCGACGTAGTTCGGGAAACTACAGGTATGAGGGATTGTGCTCGGCATGGATTGTGGCCCTTGTGCCTACGTATCTTTACTTGAACGAAGTAAAGAATCAGAGCAGCCGTAGTTCGGCCTAAGATTTGTTGATGTTTTTATGGATGATGCTATCGTACGCATTCTAGCAGTTAGGTGTATTGCTGCTCGCTCGTTGGAGACTTAGGCATTACCTGTTTGCGGTAGAACGGACGTATCATATCCTTTTCGAAAGATAAGTTTTCGCCAAGCGAGGCAAGATGTCACATTTGATTTGTTGAATTATATTTTTTGGGGCGAGATAGGTCCTCGGATAGTAACCCCTACAGGTAGTACCCAATTCTTTATCTCAAAGTTTTTGTTATGAAAGGGTGTGGCGAACATAGCGTCTTCGTATTGAAAGACGAGTATCAAAACCACCCACACTACAGTGAGCATCTCGACACCCGGAGAGGAAGAAGTCTACACTTAATCCTCTCTTTTTAGTTTAATACAAAGAGAACTTCATTCTCTTATTAGAGTGTTTTTGGTTTTGAATGGTAAGTTCTTTTGTGACAGAGAACCCTACGGTAAATGTCAGCACTCGGGATAGGAGAAGGCCTACGCCTAACCACTCCACGACCACTCAAGCTTTTGTTACGAAAAAGTTTGAAAATGCGCTCGGTGCAGGACCGAGATTTTAGGTGTGAAAGGTTGCGAAAGGAAATTGTAGAGGGAGATAGGTGGCGGATAAAGTCACGTCTTCATATTGAAAGACGAGTATCGAGACCACCCACACTACAGTGAATATCCCAACACTCGGAGAGGAAGAAGTCTACACGCAATCCTCTCTCTTTAGTTCAATACCAAGAGAATCGATTTATTTATTGTAAGTGTTTTGAAAATGCACTCGGTACGGGGCCGAGGTTTTTTAGGAGAAAAAGGTGTGGATGAAAACGTCTTCATATTGAAAGACAAGTATCAAAACCACCCACACTACAGTGAGCATCTCGACACTCGGAAAGGAAGAAGTCTACACTCAATCCCTTCTCTTTAGTTCAATACAAAGAGAACTTTACCCTTTTATTAAATATGGCGAATTGGCTTAACAATCGCTTGAGAACATCCGCTTGACGTTGGGCCAAGGGTTTAATTGCTTAAAAAGGTTTGAGGTGAAGCCAGCAAGGTCGATGACGACGCACAAGGCAATCGGCTTACAAGGTCAAAAATGGCTCGATGAGAATCGAGAGTTTGTTTTCTTGAAAATAGTTTTTAGAACCAAAGGTAAAAACAATGACCAACAATAAATATGCACAAAAACATACCAAACATAATGGGTTAATCGGCTAAAAAAAACGGCCATCAAGGAGTTCGCCGTGCGAACTCGTTGAGAAAATTTTTTTGAGGTAAAAAGTCGAAAAAACGTGAAAAAACAGGGGTCTGACACGGGTGGCCGTGTTGTGTGACACGGCCCGTGTCACAGTTCCAGGAAAAAATGAGTTTTGGGTCAAAACATGGTGTGACACGGCCGTGTTGTGTGACACGGGTGGCCGTGTTGTGTGACACGGCCCGTGTCACAAGGTCTGGGCCAAAAACAAGTTAAAATCTCAAACAGAGGTACAACACGGGTGCCCGTGTTGTGTGAAACGGCCCGTGTTGTGAGCCCAGGGCATTTTTCACTTTGAAAAGCCACGCAGAGATGCAACACGGTCGGCCGTGTCGTGTGACACGGCCCGTGTTGGGCTACCAGATGAAAAAATCCAAACTTTCTCTTGTTTTTTGCTTCTTTTTGTGGTTCTTTCAAAGGGTTTATTGATCCTTATTAGGACCTTACATGTTATACTCAATACAACAACACTCAAACCAAGGGAATAAATGACAAATGCACAATATGAAAGAAGAAAAGAGTTTGAAGAAATGGATACCCAAGAGCTTTCTATTCTTCTTGCAAGTCCTCCTTGGTTCTGGCTAGGTGTTCACTTCTCTTCACTCTATGCTTTGATGGCTCTCCTTCTCAATGGCTCCCTTGTATTTCTCTTTCACTCTCTAAATCTTTTGTTGGTTTTTTGCTCTCTCTATTTTTTCTGGTTTTCTCTCTTACTCTTTGCTCTCAATATCTCTAGCTCCAAAATGTGTGAATGATAGTGAATGATAGTGAATCCAATCCTGTTGTTGACAGCCCTCCTTCCCCTCTCATCTCACTTTTGTGTCACCTTTTTCTGCTGTACCAAAGCAATAGCTCTTGCACAAGCTCCAACTTTCAAAATTTCCATTCTTGGCAACAATTATGGCCACTTTCTTGGTGCAGCCCTACTTTTTCCACTTCTAGTATGCTGCTTTTGCTGTATTTCTTCTGCAACACTCTATGTTTCTTTCCAACCTTGTACCCATTGGTTGGTTGATTTGTTTTGGACATACCCATGTAGTCAATACAAGACCTTTTGGACATCATTTTCAAATTCTGATTTTTGATGTGTAGATGTATCAACATAAGCTTATAGCCTTGGTTTTGTGTCATAAAATGATCTTGTAATATGATACACATTGCCACTTCTTGCATGGGGCTGTTTTGGATCATATTCAAATTGCTCATGGTTGAACATGCATGGTATTGATCTTGAAATATTCCAACATTGAATTAGCTCTTAAATATTTTCCTTGCATGTTTGTAAGCACAAGGAGGACCATGTGGACTTGATGAGGCATGGGGGATACCATGGCATGAAGTTATTTTTAGAAACATGAATTAAGACTAGAAATAGCTTAATTTCCTAAGCATTACCAAGAGTTTGGATTTTGTAACAAATGTGACATTCTTGCAAATGTCATGAAATTTCTCTTTGTAATATTCTTGAATTTAGCCTTGAATTCATGAACCTTGAATTTGGAATGATGGGCCTCCCTTATGTCATTGAATTTGAAAGAAATGAAGAAATGAGTCAAGTCTTGAAAGAGGGTAAATTTTAGGGTGCAACAGTCTCGCCACCGCTCCTCAACAACAACACACACAAAATTCAATTCTTCACCATTTCGCACAATTTTTATATCAAAATTGAACTAGAGACCACGAGGATCTCGTTTCTGACATCAAAACTCACATATCTTGCAATATACATCCAAACCGAAAACAGCAAGAATGAACATCAAAAATCAAATTTCACCAAAACAACTTCAATTTAATCCAGAATTCATCTAGAGCTCACGTAGATCACATATCAAGTGTTAAACAAGCAAGATCATGCACAAACAAACCAAAACAGATCCAAACAAAATTGAGCATCATCCAACAATCACAACCAATGCCAGTTCGTTTTACATTTTAATGATCTAAATAGATCCTACGTCTCAAGTATGCAAAAATGGCAGTGAATTGATGTTTATTTAGAGTGTAATGTTGAATTTCAATTACCTAGTGGAGAACTTCCACTGAGCCTTCAAATGGAGCTCAAGCTTGAAGATAATCGCCCAGAATCGTTCACCGAACTCCAATAAAGCTTTCTCAATTCACAATTTCTCTTGAAACAACCTCAACTCTAAATTCGAAATTTGAAATTTCAACACTTTTTGAAAACTCAACTTGATCAATTTGGCTCCAATTTGCACTTCTGAGGGTTTGTTCATGGCCAAAACATTATATATGATGGATCTTGATGATATTTGAGCCCAAACTCATGCTCTAAAGCCCAATTGCAATTTCCATTTTCTTCACTTTTTCAAATGTTCATATGCACGAAAATGCCTCCAAACAGCTTCAAAATTGATTCCTTTCAACTGCTGGTAGTGTATGGAGTGTGAATGGTCAGGATTAAGACCTTAATTGATCTCAATGGTTGAGATTTGTTATGTAACATCATAATGAAGAAACCCTGAAAATGGCTCATTTAAACACCTCAAATCCAAATTGTAAAATTGCCAAAGTGTTTAGAATGTTGTTTGCACTAAAAAAATGCATTCATTTGCACCAAAATGTTCAAAAGTGAATTAATTCACATTTTCCCCTTTTAAACCTTTTTCCATGAAAATTCAAATATCAAAACCTCAAACCAAGCATAAACCATGACTTATAAAGGCTTGACTAAGCAAATAACACCATTTGGAGCAAGTTTGATGTTGGAAAAATTATAATTTGAAGTGTGCGAGTTGGTGAAATGGACTTATAATTTTATGACCTATAATCTTACTTTCCCAAAATATCCCTAACTTGTAAACCTCATAACTTGAGTTCTACAAATCAAATGAAATGCTTCTAGTACATTTTGGAAAGCTAAGACCAAGACCTACAACTTTCATGTTGGCCAAAAGTTGAGGGGAAACATCCTTCTAGGTCAAAAATGGCTTTGAAGTTGGTTGACTTTTGTTGACCAAAATCACATCCCTCTAATGACCTGTAACTTGTCTGGATCATAACTTGAGTTCTATAAATCCAATTGAGGACTTCTAGTACTTAAATTAAAGCTACGAACATTCTCTACAAGTTCCATGTTGGGCAAAAGTTGAGATGAAACTTGTATCTTGAGATAAGTGGTCTTGAAGTCAGGCAATAAATAGGGGATTTTACCGTGAGAACCCTAATTTAGTAACTTCTCACACACTTGATCCTTGATGAATTGAACTTGACATGATATCTCATATATCTTAACACAACATCCCATGACCATAGAGACTTTGAATTGAGTTTTAATCTCCTTCAATTGCACAGTTGATTGAGGACCAGCCAGATGAAACCCTAATTGCAACACTTTCCACTGCAACTCTTCACACTTGGCACAAATACTTGGATGAGCTCCACAATGACCTTCAAGGCACTCAATGAGCTCTCTCAACATTTTATATCCATAACCATGAATTCAAAAACCCCTGATGATCTTCAATTGGCCTCCAAGTTAGGAGCTAACCCACATACATCCATCCTTTCTTTCACAAGACCATTGTCCATTTCCTGATGACTTGATTACCATCCAAACTTGAGTAACATCCCTTGCTTAGGTTCAACCCTCTGAGTAGACTCTTCTTGATGTGTACAAGCTCTTGATCCCCTGTTCAATGCTAAATGCTATGCAATGCAAATGCTAGAAAGAAATGAAATGAAACATAAACCAAATTAAGAAAAGGTTGGGCAAATTTTGGGGTGCAACAGCTGCCCCTATTCAAACGACTTGGACCTGAAGGAGTGAAAAGCGAACGGCTTTCACGCAATCAAGGTAAAAGACGGTTGAATACCAAAGAACCCAGAAATTTGCCAACCGCAGAAAACAAATCTGTAAACCCTCCTGGGGTAACTGCTCTGATTACAAACACATTCCGTTGGGGAAAAGAGAAACTTAACCAAGTCACTGTGCTTGGGGAAGACCCATAATGACACACAGTCTGAAGAGCATATGGCCTCGCCGTCAATTATCTGCATTAAATTCTTCTGACATCACCGTCAGGCACGTGATCTCGTCGTCAGCCATGGACATTAAATCTATAATATCAGTTGACATCGCCGTCAAACTTCTGCTTCAAGTTGGTAGAATAACTAACATCGTCGTTAGACCTCTATTAGATAAAACAAGTATAGAATCCCAGGATACAATTCTCTGACATCACCTCCAGTCTTTCAAAGTAATCCAACCGGTAAACCACACCTGACCTCGCCCTCAATTAAAATAAAACATGTGACATCGCCGTCGGACCATCACAAAGTTAATTAAGCCATTGACATCACTGTCAATAACCAACACATCTGACATCGCCGCTAGAGACCAACATATCTGACATCGCCGCCAGAAAAACATCCAACATCGCCGCTGGTAAACTATAACATCTGACATCGCCGCCAGAAACAAACATATCCTGACATCGCCGTCAGAAATAAACATCCAACATCGCCGCTGGAAAAACAAACATATCTGACATCGCCGTCAGCAATAAACCTCCAACATCGTCGCTGGAAAACCACAGATCTCACCTGACATCGCCGTCAGAAACAAACCTCCAACATCGCCGCTGGAAAACTACATCATCCGACATCGCTGCCGGTAACAAACATTACCTGACATCGCCGTCAGAAATAAACATTACTTGACATCACCGTCAAAAACCAACATTACCTGACATCGCCGTCAGAAACCAACATTACCTGACATCGTCGTCAGAAATAAACATCCAATATCACCGCTGGAGAACCAAAATCAACTGACATCGCCGTCAGTAACAACACAAATCTAGTAAGAGAAACCTGACATCGTCGTCAGCCACCATAAATCCAATAAACATCTGACATCGCTGCCAGCTTAACATAATTCTGAGAAACACTCGACATCGCCGTCAAGTACTTGTGAAGATAAAGAATTCTGACATTGCCGCCAGACAATCATAAAACTGATAAGCATCCAACATCATCGTCGGATAACCATATTTTTGGGAAACTTCTGACATCGCCGCCAGATCTTCGCTAAATAAAAGCGAGCAACAAAATCCATGGGAAGTTAAGATCATCCACTAATAATGATCACAGAGAAATTCCCCTGAGGAAAAAGCATGAATTAGGGTTTAGCCACCACACGGGCAAAGACCCATCACTTGAGAGATCCACCTGAAACAAAGAGATAACAATCTAGCTTATGTTTCACATGCATATGTTTGAAAATGGCGTAATGCTCCATACGAAATGGAAATGCTACGCGTTTGGGTAGATGCTATGCACGCATGCAGATGCACTGGGACTGAATCAGCAAAACGAATGCTAGAGATACAGAAACCATCCTGCTAGGATAACAAAATTAACCCTGTTGAGGGAAACAACAATTTGCCGGGGATAGAGCACAGACTTGCTCGTGCCAATAACGATTGGACTTATGCCGAGGAACGGCCCTTACTGGCCTTCTGCAAAGAGAATACTGACGTGACAACATTCTTCTATCCTGTTGAGGAGGAGAGAACAACACTGCTGGGGAAATCATCCCTTTCAATTTGCTGGGGATTACTCTGCTAGGGAACGAACCTAGACAGGCTGCAAAATACTCTGTGGGGAGAAGATCCAACCATGATTCTCTAGGGAGTGTCTACAAACATGCACCTTGCGGGGATTAAATGTGCAACAACTCTACGGGGGATAGAGATACTAACTCCATTGATTAGGGAAAGAACAAGCTGGGGATAGGACAGACTTCGTCCAACTTCTTTGCCCCAAGGGTAACGACCCTGCAAAACTGAACAAACAGACAAGATATCCTACGCAAACAGAATCCTCTTAGTCATCATTCGTGACGTTGTTCAATTAATTCAAAGTTTTAACAATTATTGTCCAAGGCCTGCAAGTTTATGTTAGCACAAGTTCATCAACACATTGGGCGTTTTCACAAATAAAACAGTAAAAGTTAAAACAAAGCACACAGATCAAGTACTGAATAGTATATGTTTATAGATGAATGGCCTGTAAATAGGCAAAGTTTTACAACAGATGCAGCTCCTGAAAAGAGGAAGCTACGCAAAACAAATACAGATATGTATAGAAATATACAAGAGTGTACAAAAATGTCGGCAACGTGGCACAAACAAACACCATGAGCTGATCCCTCTATAACTCGCCTGACTCTGACGCTTTCCCGACGCTTCGTCTTTGGAAGAGAGTGATTCGGATGAAAACAACCCTCAGGTTCTCCCAATCCACTAAGCAATGAAGTTCATACGTAGACCACAGTCATTTGCTTTTCAATCTCTAACTTTTTCCTGAACCGCCCTTTTCGAGTTTTCGATTCACCGGGATGCCCATTTTTGCCAAAGTCTCCTTTCCAGGTTTTCAACTTCGCGGGTTTACATATTTTAATTTTTATCCCTAATTTTTGCCCGAACCTCTTTCCTTTTTTATGGTTCGCCGGGATGCCCCATTTTTTCCTTGACGTTTCTTTTTGTGTCCAGTGGGTCTCTTTTAAGCAAAGTATTTTTTAAGTGCGTCTGCGTTCACAGGGGATGAGAAATCTTCACCATCCATGGTGGCTAACAACAAGGCTCCTCTAGAGAAGACCTTTCGTACGACATATGGACCTTCGTAGTTGGGAGTCCATTTGCCCCTGTGATCTGATTATGGTGGGAGAATCTTTTTCAGCACAAGATCGCCCGTCTGAAAGCTTCGAGGGCGCACATTCTTATCATAAGCTTTCTTCATCCGACTCTTGTACAAACGACCATATGTGATAGACGCTAGCCTCTTTTCGTCCATCAGGCTAAGCTGATTCAAATGATTCTGGATCCATTCTGCCTCATCAAGTTTCACGTCGACCAAAACTCTCAAAGAAGGAATCTCGACTTCTAGCGGTAGGACTACTTCCATACCGTACACTAGCGAGAAAGGAGTTGCCCCGGTTGATGTGCGTACCGTCGTACGATAACCGTGCAAGGAAAAGGGCAACATATCATGCCAATCTTTGTATGTGACAACCATTTTCTGCACTATCTTTTTGATGTTTTTATTGGCCGTTTCAACAGCGCCATTCATCTTCGGCCGATAGGGCGATGAGTTGTGATGTTCAATCTTGAAGTTCTGGCATAACTCTTTCATCATTTTGTTGTTCAAATTCGAACCATTATCAGTAATGATTCGCTCGGGAATTCCATATCTGCAAATGATGTCCTTCTTTATAAATCTTGCTACCACTTGTTTGGTCACATTGGCGTACGAAGCTGCCTCCACCCACTTGGTGAAGTAGCCGATGGCTACCAAGATGAAACGGTGACCGTTGGATGCGGTGGGCTCAATCTTGGCAATCATATCAATGCCCCACATGGAGAACGGCCACGGGGAAGCCATAACATTCAGCGGGCACGGCGGTACATGTATCTTATCAGCATAAATCTGGCATTTATGGCATTTCTTCGCAAATTTAAAACAATCTGACTCCATAGTTAGCCAATAATACCCTGCTCGTAGCAATTTTTGAGACATGGCATGTCCGCCGGCATGCGTACCGAAAGTACCCTCGCGGACTTCTTCCATAAGCAACGATGCTTCTTTTTCATCCACACATCTCAACAGCACCAAATCATGGTTCCTTCTATATATTACACCATCCGGGTTCAAGTAAAAGTTGCCAGACAACCTCCTAAGCGTCTTCTTATCCTGAGACGAAGCTCCTGGTGGATACTCTTGCTTCTTGAGGAAGTTCTGTATATCGTAAAACCATGGCTTGCCATCAGCAACCTCTTCAATGGCAAATACGAAAGCGGGTTTGTCCAAGCGAGAAATGACAATTCTGGGAGCCTCATTCCAGAAATTCACTTTGTACATCGAAGATAGCATTGCCAAAGCATCAGCCATCTGATTCTCCACTCTTGGCACATGGTGGAAGTCTATACGATCGAAAAATGGTAACAACCTCCTTGCATAATCTCTGTAAGGAATCAGATTCGGTTGCCGAGTTTCCCATTCTCCTTCGATCTGGTTAACGACCAGCGCTGAATCGCCATATACATCGAGATTCTTGATCCTCAGATCAATAGCTTCTTCTAAACCAATGATACATTCTTCGTACTCAGCTTCATTGTTGGTGACTGGAAATATTAATCTGGCAGTGAACGGGATGTGGGTACCATGAGGAGTGGTAATAATTGCCCCAATTCCGCTACCATAAGAGTTGACAGCACCATCGAATATCATTTGCCATTGAGAATCCTTCTCTGGACCTTCACCGTGTAGTGGTTCTTCACAATCTTTCGCTTTGAGAAACATGATATCCTCGTCAAGAAATTCAAACTTCATCGGTTGATAATCTTTGATAGGCTGCTCAGCAAGGTATTCTAACAGAACACTTCCTTTGATGGCTTTTTGAGAAACATACTGTATATCGTACTCTGTCAGTACCATATGCCATCTAGAAATTCTTCATGAAAGCGCCTGGTTCTCGAAGACATACTTAATCGGATCCATCTTCGAAATCAGCATGGTTGTGTGATTGAGCATATACTGCCTCAGACGTTTGGCAGCCCAGGCGAGTGCACGATACATCTTTTCGAGCATTGAGTAACGGGACTCACAATCTGTGAACTTTTTACTCAAATAACAAATCGCATGCTCCTTTCTTCCAGTCTCGTCGTGTTGACCGAGAATACAACCCATGGAATTCTCAAGAATTGTCAAGTACATGATTAATGGCCTTCCAGCTACTGGGGGTATCAATATTGGAGGCTCTTGCAAATACTGTTTTATTTTATCAAATGCTCTTTGACAATTTTCATTCCAGACAACCGCCTGATCTTTCTTTAACAGCTTAAACATTGGCTCACATGTGGCTGTGAGATGAGATATGAACCGAGCAATGTAATTCAATCTCCCAAGGAAACCACATACTTCTTTTTCTGTTTTCGGCGCTGGCATGTCTTGTATTGCTTTTATCTTTGCAGGATCTACCTCAATTCCTTTTTCGCTGACAATAAACCCCAATAACTTTCCGGACCGAACTCCGAAAGTGCACTTATTCGGATTCAACCTCAGTCTGAACTTTCTAAGCCTCTCAAACAACTTCAACAAGTTAACCAAATGCTTCTCCTCCGTTTGGGATTTAGCAATCATATCATCAACATAAACTTCAATCTCTTTATGCATCATGTCATGAAAGAGCGTTGTCATAGCACGTTGATATGTTGCTCCGACATTCTTCAAGCCAAAAGGCATCACCTTATAACAAAATGTTCCCCACGGTGTAATGAAGGTTGTTTTCTCCATGTCTTCCAGTGCCATCTTTATCTGATTATAACCCGAGAAACCATCTATGAAGGAAAACACCGAAAATTGAGCCGTGTTGTCGACCAATACATCAATGTGAGGGAGCGGGAAATCATCTTTAGGGCTCGTCTTGTTCAAATCCCGATAATCAACACACATACGCACCTTACTGTCTTTCTTTGGTACAAGTACTATGTTGGCGACCCACGGAGGGTAGGTAGTCACATCTAAGAATCCAGCATCCCACTGCTTTTGGACCTCTTCTTTGATTTTGAATGCCATATCTGGTCTCGTTCTTCTCAGTTTCTGCTTGACCGGTGGACATTCCTCGCGCAACGGTAAGCGGTGAACCACTAAGTCAGTATCAAGTCCAGGCATATCCTCATACAACCAAGCAAAGATTTCACTATACCCTTGAAGCATCTCGATCAGTCTTTGCTTGACGTCGCTCTATAGCGCAACCCCTATCCGTACATTTCTGACAACTTCCTCAGAACCCAGATTAATGACCTCAATTTCCTCCTGATGAGGCAGAATGATTTTCTCTTCTTGTTTCAAAAGTCTGGCTAATTCCTCAGTCAAGTCTTCATCCTCATCAATCTCTTCTTCCGCTTGATATATCGGTTGATCGAAGTCGAAGCGAGTCATAGAAGGTTCTAGATCGGTGTCATCTGCAATAGGAATCCTGCAATGAAAATGGTTAAATGTTTCAAACAATTTTGCAAACAAATATAAACCACGTTGCCATTTTATTGGGAAAAGCAAAAATAAGAAAAACAGAGATCACAAAATTTGCATGAGAAAACGCCCTTTGGATTAATTGATAAACAGTGTTCAGACATAAACAAGTAAGGCCCTGAAATAAAATACCGCTATGCCCCGGGTAGGACATAGGGTAGTACAATAACTGGAAAAATAAAGCATTACTGTTCGGTCGTCACTTGAATGATTTCTTCAATTGACCAGTTGTGTAGGCTCTGTCCAGGAATACATGGCTTGATCCAGGCATCCATGTCACAGTCACTGTCTCCAGCTTCATCATCAGAAATGGCATTGATCTGCTCAAAGAAGACACCTCTGCTAGTAAACCTGATCGGCCCCTTGAACTTCGGCTTGCTCTGTGAAGACGATGGGTAGTACCCCAGACCGAATTTGTCTTGCTTCTGCGGTATATCAATCACCTGCCCCCCAGCCTTGGGCCGCACCAGCTTGCACCACAGCTTGTGCTTCTTTAAAGGAAGACATAGCCACTACAGGCTCTTTACTCACGACCGAAGATTTGTCTTTGATCTTGACCGTTTCGAAGGCTTGGCATAGAGTTTCATGGATCTCTCCATCCACTTCCACATACTTAAAGGATGATAAATGGCTGACCATGATATCTTCCTCCCCGCATACCGTCACGATGCTTCTGCCAACCATGTATTTCAGCTTCTGATGCAGAGTTGATGTAACAGCCCCAGCTGAATGAATCCAAGGGAGACCTAGTAAACAACTGTAGGCCGGCTGGATGTCCATGATGTAAAACACTGCATCAAAGACTTCAGGTCCAACCTGAATCGGCAAAGTTACCTCCCCAAACATGGATCTTCGGGTTTCGTCAAATGCACGCACCACCAAGTCACTTGGCGTACAGATCAACCCCTTCATATCTAACTTCATCAAAGCCTTCTTGGGAAGCACGTTTAAAGAAGATCCTGTATCCACAAGCATGTGAGACATGACGGTCCCTCGGCATTCTAAAGATATGTGCAGCACACAATTATGATTTCTGCCTCTGGGTGTCAAATCCAGGTCCGTAAAGCCTAAGCCATTGTCTGCATTTACGTGAGCCACCACTCCTTCAAGTTGATTGACGGAAATTTCTTGTGGCACGTACGCAGTATTTAGTATCTTCAGCAATGCATTCCTATGCGCCTCAGAGCAAAGGAGCAACAACAATATGGATATTTTGGACGGAGTTTGCTGCAAGTGATTGACTATCTTGTAGTCGCTTTTCCGAATCAGCCTCATGAATTCCTCCGCATCTTTCAACAAAGATTCCTTCTCCCCAGATTGAGAAGTCTCCTCCACTACCAGTCTTTTCCCTTTATCCACTTTATCAGCAATCACCTCAGGCAAGGAAAAGACTCGACCACTACGAGTAATACCTCCTGCACCCACTAGATTGTCAACTGAACTTGCAGGGGTATCATTCAAGTTTATCTTCTGCCCATTACAATACACTTCAGCTCCCTAGTTCCACGGAACGGCCTTAGTGCTCTCAAATGGCATAGGACCTGCTTTGGTGATAGTTATCGTTAGCGGCTTTGGAGCGTAGATAGTGACAGTCTTATAAGGGATGGAGATTGTCGCGATCTCATCCTTCTCTTCAGCCACTACATCCTCAGATTCTTTTCCAACAGAACGGTCAAATTGTAAAATTCCTTCGTCAATCATCTCCTGAATACAATTTCTCAACAATCCACATCCTCTCTCAGGATCAACAGAACATTCAACACAACCTTCAACACATCCCGGGAAAACACCTCCCTGTAGCAGCCTGGCCTTCACAAAGCTTAAGGGTGTTTTCAGTTCATCAACGCTGGTCACCAAATTCAACACCTCTTCTTCTACAATTGCATTAACCCCAGCCTTTCCGTGATTCGGCATAGGATTCTGCACCACGTTGGGAGTGTCATTAGAAAAATTGATAGCCTTACTGTCGATCATATCTTGCACTTTATGTTTGAAGGCTTTACAATTGTCTATATTATGTCCTGGAGCACCCGAATGGAATTCACATTGGGCATTTGCATTGTACCCAGGTGGAGGTTGTCCGGTCAAAGGAGCCATAGTTCTTTTTTGAATCAACTGAAGTTGTAGCAAAGCCTGCAATAACTGTGAGCATGGCATAGGAAGGGCATCAAAATGTCTGTTCCCTGCTGCCCGGCCTATATCTTGGTATCTGCCATACCCCTGGTGATTCTGCTGCGGTCGTTGTTGATGTTGTTGTTGACGCTGTTATTGTTGTGGTTGTTGAACTGCTGGAATAGTGATACTGGCAACTTGTTGATTCTGTCGATTCCGACCTCTATTTCTTCCCCATGAACTGGATACAACATTAGTATCTCCCTCTCTCTTTTTGTTTCCGAACACTTTCTTGTTCCCTCCTCCAGATGAGGATCCTTCGCTAGCATTGATCTTTCCTATCTTAATTCCATTCTCCACCCTTTCACCGGTGATTATCAGATCAGAAAAGCTTCCAGACATATTGTCGATGAGTTTCTCATAGTACACTCCTGGTAAGGTAGCAACAAACATATCCACAAGTTCCCGTTCTACCATTGGTGGTTGTATCCTAGCAGCAAGCTCTTGCCACCTCTGGGCATATTCTTTAAAGCATTCACTGCTCTTCTGAGAGAGATTCTGCAACTGGACTCTATTCGGAGCGAGGTCACTATTGTATTGATAGTGCCTTACAAAAGCTTCGGCTAGTTCTTTCCAGCTACGGACATTAGCGGGCTCTAAGCTCATATACCATTCCAGCGATGGTCCGGATAAGCTATCCTGGAAAAAGTGCATCAAGAGCTTCTCATCCTCAAAATACGCAGACATCTTGCGATAATAAGACCTCAGATGAACCCTAGGACAAGTAGTACCTTTTTACTTATCGAAATCCGGGACCTTAAACTTTGGAGGCACTCTCAAGCCTGGAATCAACCCCAGATTAGACATATCCAACCCCATCGAGTTTTGGCATTCAAGCGACCTCATCTTCTCTTCGATCATCTTAATCCTTCTGTCAGCCTCATAAGGGATTTCAGCATTCACAATTCTCGGAGAAAACACATCTTCCTGCCTATCCTCATTCCAAGAATGGTCTAGACTACCATGCACAACACCTGTAGTATCGAGACCATAGCCAAAACCATTTCCATTACCATTACCACCATTGGCAAAACCAGCATGATTAAAACCTGTCACATTTCCAGCGCCAGCAGCGTGACCACCCCCTCCAGCAGTAGGGATGACTAAAGTGGGCATAGAGTTGTCTACCCGAGGAGTCTCATGGTGAGGAGGGTTAGAAGCAATCCCACCGTGTAGCACACCATCACTATCCACTCCCGCAATCAGAGGTTGCACCAAAGTATGAAGTTGCGCCTGACCACTAGAAACCCCTTGCATGACCTCCATCAGCTGTGCCATATGATCTCTCATCTCTTGCATTTCTACCTGCATCTGATCCATCAGCCTTTTCTGGTTTCCTCTGGTACCGTACTGGTGAGTTGTCACATTAGTAATCCTGAAATACTAGTAAACCACAAGAGAAAATAAGGTTAACGGTTCCGGTGCCCTTGCAAATGCGAGAAAAATGCTAAAATGCAGACATGTATTTATGCAATAGGGATATTTCCCCCTTGATTCTAGTTTCCATGAACAAATAACAATGGAGAACCCCGCGGATAAGCATAGAATACCAACTCCTCATATATAGATCAAAAGAGCCATCAGGCAAAGTACAAAATCCAGATGAGTACAAATAAGGAAGACCTCGGCCAACAAGCCTGGCGATGGTCAAGTACAACAAAATAAGCATAAAAAACTACAACAGAAAATAGACAAAACAGGTCAAGCAGGATGACGTGATCGAAAATCCTCTAACAGCCTCAACGTCTCAGGATGATCCGGCCTGGCAAGCAACCCCTGGATAAGCAAATCCTGCTGACTCATAGTATGCCGTAGGCTATCAACGTGATCCTCCAAAGCTCTCTCTCCGAAATATGCCTCAAGTCTGCGCCTCTTGGAACCAGCTCTCAACTTGAGGTCCTTCAAATTAGCGATCGCTTCATCCAACCTGCACTCACTATCTCGTCTACGTGATGATTCTGATGCAATCTCTTCATCTTTGGCATTAAGCTGAGCCTTTAGCATGCTGATTTGAAGTTTTAACTTGTCTTCACGCTCCTTGTTGTTAGTGAGCGTGGCATTCCATATCGACTCAAACTTGGAGATCCTCGTGTAAGCCTTATCCAACTCCTCCTTCTTCGTGGCAAGAACCCTGTAAGAAGCATTCAAATCTTGGCCTGTGCACTCTCTGTCCTTAGTCTCCTTAGTCAGATCAGTACCCAGCTTGTTCACAAGCTCGGTTTGTCTCCTGAAAGCATGAACTGCATCTATCTTCTCACTGCGAAGCTGGATAATATCTTTCTCCAATTCTTCATTCGCTTTTCTCAGCTCTTCTTTCTCCGCCAATACCTGATTATATTTCCGGATATCTATAGTAGTGGGTTCCTCGATCATAAGAGGATACAATGGTGCAACTAAAGGATATGGCATCAAAAACTTCAAAGCCCTAGCACGAATCCAAGTCAAGTAAGGGTCATACGCTCGACTGTTACTCTTCCCCAAAGCTAACTTCCCTTTCCGACAAATGTTATTCCATGCATGCTCAAGTCTTCCCAGAGCCTCGCCCTCCAATAAGCCAGTAAGATACAGAGACTCCTGTATCTCCTCTTCTTTAGGAGGCTCTCTCAATGCATACCCGAACTGTCTCACCAATAAAGAAGGATTATAGTTGATGCAACATTTCCTTTCGATCAAAGGAACATTAGGAAAGCCACCACAACTATAAACAATATCCTTACCCAGCATGTCTCGATCAAACCACACAATATTCTCCGCAGATAATCCCATCAATCTCTCTGGCCAATCTGAAGTACTGGCAGCAACAAATGGACCCGTCTAAGGTAGATGTCTAGCAAACCAAGCATACAATAGAGGAACACAACAAGCTACGTTCTTACCCCTTTGTTTTTCATTCTTATAGTGCGCAGAATGATAAACGTCTCCAAGTAAAGTGGGCACTGGGTTGCCTGAAGTTAAGATATAGAACGCATCAACATCCACAAAGTCTGGAAGATGAGGAAACAGAACAATGCCATATATACACAGAGCTAAGATGGCGCTAAACACAATCCAACATCCATCTTTAGCACACTGCTGAGCTTTCTCAATCAAACAAGGCAACGGAAAACCATACATCCCAAGTCTCCAGATCATCTTCCCATCCAATTCTGAAGCTTCAAGGTGCACAATGGCGGCAAGTTTGGCCAAATCAGGCTTAGTATTAACATGGACAACCGGCATCTGATTTAGAATGGGTACTCCTAACAACTCAGAATACTCATCTAATGTAGGAGCCAAGACATAGTTAGGAAATACGAAGCACCTCAACTGGGCATCATAAAACTGTAAGAGAGCGTAGACACCACTAATCTCATACTCAGAAGGCTTGCGGACATATCTCAGTAATCTCCCATAAGACTTCTTGAAATCCTCCATCACTTCCTTCTCACCCAAGGCAATCAGACTCAATAAGGTACTAACATCCGGAACTGGAAACCCATAGGCCATTGTACTCTTCAGGGACTCCATAACAGCAATGCGGGAAAAGATCACTAGAATCAAAGGAGAAATATGCACCTGCAACACAAATACATGTTAATGAGATGCAGATGAAAATGCAAATGCAAAATGCAAAACAAGGGATCAAGACTGTTGTGCTGTCGGTCGAGAAAAAACCAGAGCTTCGCCTTAGCAAGAATAAAGTATCGACAGTAGGATCCACTGATATCATGTACACAGATTCACACTTGCAAAGAACCGGGTAATCTTAAGGCTATGGTTTCTTGAACAACCCAATCCCCCTCACAGGTGTGGACCTATCCACTGACAAGGTTCGGCATCCTATGCGTTCATCAGCGTCACAGACTTTCAAGGAATGATGATACATTCACCATTTCTGGTTTGGCATCATTATCCCCTGAAGAGGCCTCACTTAGCTGACTCACAAATGATCGGTTCCCAGAGTCGACAATTCTCAAATCCAAAATCCCAACCGATCCTAAGGATCTGAAGGAAAATCATCAAAGAAAAACTCGTCTGAGTGTGAATTTCGTAGGGAACTGTATCTGCTAAGCAAATAGGTCCCCCACTAGTCTCCAATCTAATACTAGGTTTATACTCAAGCCCAGGTCCGACTTATCACACAGTGAAACTTCCCACCCCACATCACAACAGTAATGATATATGATGCGGAAAATAAATGCGAGAAAGTAAATAAACCACATATATACAACACCCAAAGATAAACAGGCAAGCGTTAGGATTGACTCGCATAGGGAACCAGAGTCGCCAGCTGTCGCTACTGCGAAAAACCACTGGCGGAAAAACAGAAGAGTCGCCACTTTCTTTATTTATCCCAAAGAGAGGGAAAGGAAACGATCGCAAAAACCTAAAGAAAAAGGGAAAGACAAAGTCATCGCAACCATGTCTGGATTCGGGAGTCAGTTACGTAAGGGGAAGATATTAGCATCCCTCACGTCCGTCGTACTCGATGGGATCCACGCATTGTTGTCTATCTAAAAGGGTGTGTTGATAGTATCTAGCTAAAGGCTTAAGGATAAAAGAAAAAGAAAAAGGAACTGACTCGGCAGAGCATCACCGCTCTGTGCCTACGTACTCCCTCGTGCAATGGGAAAGTCAGAGTCAACGTAGTTCGCCTAACTACGACTAAAAAAAGGGGAAGGTTGCTCGCCGAGACATCGCGTCTCGTGCCTACGTACTTTCGTCTGGTATGAAAGATCAGAGCAAACGTAGTTCGGGCTCAAAGGACCACAGGTTGGTTCAAAAGTTTTTTAGGCCCGAGTAGGGTTAACAGATAGTTCTCGCAGTTGGTGTATGCAGCTCGACCATTGGAGACTTAGGCGTTACCGTTTGCGGTAGAACTAAGAGTTAAAGAAACTCTTGTTTATGAAAATATTTTCCTTGATTAAGAACCCCAAAGGGTGAAAAAGAGTTTGAAATGTTTTTTTGTTTTTTAGAGAAGAAGTGTTTTGAATTAGAGTGTTCATAATGTATGTTATAACAATGTCTAAAACCTAGGATTGAATGCGTCGCATATCGTCCTAAGGACGTATACTAAACACTCTAGGCAATTGAAAGGTGGCCCCTCAACTACCATTTCCCAAGTATAAGGCTCATGGCACAACATTCATTATCCTTATTAAGTATGTTAAACTTGTTTGAAGATGAGAAGAGAAGAAGGAACACTAATGGGAGACTAATCAATCCTAAAAGTTATCATGCAAAGTGGACTTAAAGTTGAGTTTGAAAAGGGAACTACCTAATGCTATCATGCATAGTTAGGCACCTAATGTCTATCATAACCTCAAGAGGTTAGAGGATTTTATGGGGAACATGGCAAAGAAAAGCAAAAGAAGAAGAAGAAGAAGAATAAGAAATGCATATGCAAATGAGAATGCAAACAAAATGCAACACATAGAATGATAGTGGGAGGAAAATAGTGTGGGGAAGTAGCCACCACAAGCTCATCTCAACCAAGCATGCATATATAAATGCAAGAAAAGAGAAGAAGAAGGAGAGAAATGCATCAAAAGCAAGCAAACAAGTGACAAACACAAAGAAAGGGTCCTCATGGATTCATCACTATAGGTAAGCTTCAAATTCCTCCTAAGGAGGCACCAAGCTACCTTAAATTACACTCCAAGATCATTGGACAGAAGGGAGATGAATAGAAGAGAGCTCAAAAGCAATACCAAAACAAAACAAGAAGAAATGCAAGTAAGAGCACAAAGGAAACAATCATGTATCACATAGGAGTTCAAGTTGAAAGCACAAAAAGAAAGGCATCAAACATCAAGCAATGAACATAATTTTGACCTAAAAATGAACATACAGTAAGATCAACATGTCTAGAATGTGAAACAAGAAGATTTGAGAGCTTATTGGATCCACAAAGGTCATATCCAATCCAAACTAGGTCAAGCACTTGTATGAGCTGTCCTATGAGATGACCTAACTTGTAAGTCACTTCAAAAATAGGAAAAGGGCTCAAAAAATATCAAATAAAATGCACAAAGAAGCTACACAAGTTGGCAACCAGAGGCCATGAAACCAAGACAAATATGCTTGCAAAGAACCATCAAAAGAATCAAATCATTTGGATGTACCACTTTGAAATGGAAGAAACAAGTGCAACAAGAAAACCCAAAAAGTCAACCCAAAAGTCAACAACCAGGGGCAAAATGGTCCTCTAAAATTGATGAACTCATCATTAAGATGAGGATCAATTTTCAATCATTGGATCAAAAAGGAATGAGAGAAATAAATGCAAACACAAAACATGTTACAATTTAAATCAATTAGAACAACTCCAATACTTAATTCATTTTTTAATTGCAAATTAAATGGAAAAAATAAAATAAAAATATAAAAAAAAAAGTAGACATCCCAAAGTTGATTAAAAATATTTTTGGTGAATATTTGGAGTGTTGGAACTATTTTAATTAATTAAAATTGAAAACAGAAAATAAAATAAAAACAAAAGAAATTAAATGAAAATAAAAAAAGTGTGTGACAAATAGCAGTCCATACACGTTCAGAAATGGGACTGGGCCCTAGTTGGGGTGTAAATAGCAAGGCGCATGCTAGGCCCACCCAGAAAAATCAGAAATGAAATAAATGTGAGAATCCAATGCATCAAAGTCAACAGGGTATACCATGGACATTCAACATGAAGCACTTGATCGTTTGGTAATCCAATCAGGTGGTGTACAACGTGACAACACATTAATGACAATTTAAAATGAATCATATAGGACAAGTCAACAAAGGACCACGGTGTTTCTTAATGACAACCATTGGGATAAAAAGTATTCACATCAGACGCGTGCCAAGGAGACACGTAAGCGTCTTCTTCCTCAAAACTCACCACCGGCCGGACTGAACTTCCGGTCGTCTTCCTCATGCGTCCGGC
Source organism: Lathyrus sativus (assembly GCA_963859935.3). Taxonomy (NCBI): domain Eukaryota; kingdom Viridiplantae; phylum Streptophyta; class Magnoliopsida; order Fabales; family Fabaceae; genus Lathyrus; species Lathyrus sativus. Next base: position 261,014,438 of record OZ012737.1, on the reverse strand, counting down.
CACCGCGCCTCAACAACAACACACACAAAATTCAATTCTTCACCATTTCACATGATTTTTATATCAAAATTGAACTAGAGACCACGAGGATCTCGATTCTGGCCTCAAAACTCACATATCTTGCAATATACATCAAAACCGAAAACAACAAGAATGAACATCAAAAATCAAAGTTCACCAAAACAACTTCAATTTAATCCAGAACTCATCTACAACTCACATAGATCACAAATCAAGTGTCAAACAAGCAAGATCATGCACAAACAAACCAAAACAGATCCAAACAAAATTGAGCATCATCCAACAATCACAACCAATGCCAGTTCATTTTACATTTTAATGCTCTACATTGATCCTACGTCTCAAGTATGCAAAAATGGCAGTGAATTGATGCTTATTAAGAGTGTAATGTTGAATTTCAATTACCTAGTGGAGAACTTCCACTGAGCCTTCAAATGGAGCTCAAGCTTGAAGATAATTGCCCTGAATCGTTCACTGAACTCCAATAAAGCTTTCTCAATTCATAATTTCTCTTGAAACAGCCTCAATCTCCAAATTCGAAATTTGAAATTTCAACACTTTTTGAAAACTCAACTTGATCAATTTGGCTCCAATTTGCACTTCTGAGGGTTTGTTCATGGCCAAAACATTATATATGATGGATCTTGATGATATTTGAGCCCAAACTCATGCTCTAAAGCCCAATTGCAATTTCCATTTTCTTCACTTTTTCAAATGTTCATATGCACGAAAATGGCTCCAAACAGCTCCAAAATTGATTCCTTTCAACTGCTGGTAGTGTATGGAGTATGAATGGTCAGGATTAAGACCTTAATTGATCTCAATGGTTGAGATTTGTTATGTAACTTCATAGTGAAGAAACCTTGAAAATGGCTCATTTAAACACCTCAAATCCAAATTGTAAAATTTCCAAAGTGTTTAGAATGTTGTTTGCACTCAAAAAATGCATTCATTTGCACCAAAATGTTCAAAAGTGAATTAATTCACATTTTCCCCTTTTAAACCTTTTTCCATGAAAATTCAAATATCAAAACCTCAAACCAAGCATAAACCATGACTTATCAAGGCTTGACTAAGCAAATAACACCATTTGGAGCAAGTTTGATGTTGGAAAAATCCTCATTTGAAGTGTGCAAGTTGGTGAAATGGACTTATAATTTTATGACCTATAATCTTACTTTCCTAAAATATCCCTAACTTGTAAACCTCATAACTTGAGTTCTACAAATCAAATGAAATTCTTCTAGTACATTTTGGAATGCTAAGACCAAGATCTACAACTTTCATGTTAGCCAAAAGTTGAGGGGAAACATCCTTCTAGGTCAAAAATGGCTTGGAAATTAGTTGACTTTTGTTGACCAAAATCACATTCCTCTAATGACCTGTAACTTGTCTGGATCATAACTTGAGTTCTATAAATCCAATCAAGGACTTCTAGTACTCAAATTAAAGCTAAGAGCATGCTCTACAAGTTCCATGTTGGTCAAAAGTTGATATGAAACTTGTATCTTGAGATAGGTGGTCTTGAAGTCAGCACTAAATAGGGGATTTTACCGTGAGAACCCTAATTTAGTAACTTCTCACACACTTGATCCTTGATGAATTGAACTTGACATGATATCTCATATATCTTAACACAACATACCATGACCATAGAGACTTTGAATTAAGTTTTAATCTCCTTCAATTGCACAGTTGATTGAGGACCAGCCAGATGAAACCCTAATTGCAACACTTTCCACTGCAACTCTTCACACTTGGCACAAACACTTGGATGAGCTCCACAATGACCTTCAAGGCACTCAATGAGCTCTCTCAACATCTTATATCCATAACCATGAATTCACAAACCTCTGATGATCTTCAATTGGCCTCCAAGTTAGGAGTTGACCCACATACATCCATCCTTTCTTTCACAAGACCATTGTCCATTTCCTGATGACTTGATTACCATCCAAACTTGAGTAACATCCCTTGCTTAGGCTCAACCCTTTGTGTAGACTCTTCTTGATGTGTACAAGCTCTTGATCCCCTGTTCAATGCTAAATGTTATGCAATGCAAATGCTAGAAAGAAATGAAATGAAACATAAACCAAATTAAGAAAAGGTTGGGCAAATTTTGGGGTGCAACACCAACATGTCTGACATATGATGTAATCACGCTCAGTGGAGACTCTTTGAAATGGTTAGTAATGCATGAGTAGTCGTGTATTCACTAGTTATTTCAACATGAGTCTGCGAAGCTGAGGACCTTTAGTAACACTTTTAACCCACTTGGCCTTTTCAGGACGTAGTGCGGAAATTGTTAGGGAGTAGTCCCTCAATAGTTGTCACACGATGCTACACTCAGACGAGTTAACTTGAGAATATTATTGACTCACTTAAGTAGTTGCGTTAGTTGACAATATCCGAAGGATTTACTATGACTCTGGGAACTTTGATAGAACCCGTTGTACAAGTGTTTTACCCATAGTATGCACCTTGTGGTTGGTTCTTTACCCAGACCTCATGTTGTGATCTTGAGCCTTTGGTCCTGTTATGGGTGTTTTTGCATCTTGTCTTGCATAACTTTGCATTTATTTGCATCTTTGCATGGTTCATTGCATACATCTGTTTGTCATGTCGCTCATCTCCAGCTGTCTTCATCATTCTGTGTGCCTTTGAGTTGTCAAGCTGATTCCTCGACACCGATATCGGACTAAAGCTAATTACAGACGCAAGATATCAGAGCAAGAAGTGCATAATGTAGAAATCCAAATGGATATCGTTGATTTGAAATCATACAGGACAACTCATTAATCACTAAGCCATGTTTCTTGTTGTTTGCACTTTCCTTATTTTGTACTAGCTGTTCGCTTTCAAATTATGTTTGTACTTTTGTGTTAATGAAATGAGCATTGCAACTTTTGATTCAATTCATTTTGTCTAAAATTTGCATCTTTATGCTTTATCTTTTAAAAAATATACTCCTTTTGTTTAAACTTTTGATATGGAAATATTTGATGGAGGATGATGAAAACGTTATACCCATAACTGCTGTCAGTATGCTTTCAATCAAACTTTGTTGATGATGTAAGGTATTGTTTCAACTCCCAAACACTTGAGAAATAAGGAAGTTATTCCCTTGTCAACCCCTTTGAGCCTAGAAGTAGGAGTTTCTTTCTTTACAAAAAACCGCAATCTTAACCTGGGATGGGTAGTTTCTCAGTTAACTTGGTTGTGATTTCCTGCAATGCACCTTTCATATAAAGATTGTATTCACGAGTTTTCCTTCGTACACAGCAAACAAGTGTCGAAGATGTTTTTCAAGCCAGAAAGCTGATGATGGTTCATCGTAATCATTAAGCCAGGCAATCATTTTATTTCCAAAAAATATCAATCAAAAGAAAAGCCCGCTAAAGTCAAAACCTGTGAAGGAGACTTAGGAAAAACTGGGGCATCCCGCTGACTGTAATCTTCACAAGAAACAGCTTAGACAAAAGTTAGGGATAATAAAAAGAGGAGATCTTTAAATCCTTTACCTTGAAAATCCTCAATATTAGATGTTAGGAGGAGGCAGTGACTGCCTTTTCAAAAAGTCTGTTGACTTCTGAACCATCATCATGGCTATAATTAGTGCAATTCCTATGGGAACTTGAGCAAATAGCATGAGTTAGCTGAGCATATGACTGAATATCATCACGTAGATTGGGTGGGCACGTATACACTTTGAGTCTTTATCCTTTGTTTCTTAAACCGTGAACCAGGCCACGCTACAACCCTCAAAAGACCTAACTGAAACAAGGTTATTTTGAAAGCATACTACAGCAAGGTTGCGTAAACTGACTCCAAAAAATCTTTGCAGATCATTTGTTTCGGCATCATACCTTTTTGCTTTACCTTTAAACTTTGAGTGTCTTGAACCACTGTGTTCTAACCAATGACTCATTTATGTTGCATCTTTCAAAAATGATGTTGATTTCAAAAGTTGCATGAACTTTGCATTACCATGTTTGTACGAATAGTTTTGTTTGCAAACTGGCTTTCCTCTCAAGGAATTTTCAAATATTGAGAAACTTGGTCGGTGATCCTATCAGGGGCAAGTTCTTTTCACATCCTGTTGAAGAATCAGTTCAATATTTGTTCAGAGCAAGGTCTTCTCAGACGTGGTTTATCCAAAAGATATTTCAAGACTCAGACTGGGTCATGCCTTCCAAGTACCCAGCGGATCAGTCATCATCAACAAGCTGAAGCGATTATCAGTTCATCTACATCAGACAGCCAATCTGGGGCAGTTTACTTGAAGAATCCCCAAACAAAATGAAAGTGATCTCCGTGTTGAGGAATCAGTTCTTCGGTCTTGTCTTTTCACCAAAAGAGTCGAGCCTTGTCGTTTGCATTTGCATTTGCATTTGATCATATATCATCTGTATAATTCATATTCATATGCATAACATGAGTGTTTCATCCTCATTTGTATTTCTCCTGAGGTCGTGTTTTATCCACGTCTTACCTTGTGGTCAAATTCCAACTCACTTGGCACCTACCAAACAGTTTTTTGTGTCGTGTCTATTTGATGTTCTTCCAGATATGACATTTCTTATCCGATTGTTCTTCTGGATATGTCTGTTCATATATACATCCAATACTATTCTCAGATACTATGTTTATACCTTTCATTCAAAGCCATTATTGGATGTCTGGAATGTTACCTTTGTTTGTCTCTCTCTGATGTTTTTCCAGTTTGAGTCTTTGTTCTGATGTTTTTCCAGAATCTATCCGATGTTTTTCCGGATATGTTTCTCTCTCTGATGTTTTTCCAGATTGAGTATTCGTTCTGATGTTTTTCCAGAACTTATCTGATGATTTTCTAGATATTTACCTTGATTCTGATGTTTTTCCAGAATCTATCCGATGTTTTTCCGGATATGTTTCTCTATCTGATGTTTTTCTAGATTGAGTATTTGTTTTGATGTTTTTCCAGAACTTATCTGATGGTTTTCCAGATATTTACCTTGATTCTGATGTTTTTCCAGAATCTATCCAATGTTTTTCCGGATATGTTTCTCTATCTGATGTATTTCCAGATTGAGTCTTTGTTCTGATGTTTTTTCCAGAACTTATCTGATGGTTTTCCAGATATTTACCTTGATTATGATGTTTTTCCAGAATCTATCCGATGTTTTTCTGGATATGTTTCTCTCTCTGATGTTTTTCCAGATTGAGTCTTTATTATGATGTTTTTCCATAACTTATCTGATGGTTTTCCAGATATTTACCTTGATTCTGATGTTTTTCTAGAATCTATCCGATGTTTTTCCGGATATGTTTCTCTTTCTGACGTTTTTCCATATTGAGTCTTTATTCTGATGTTCTTCCAGAACTTATCTGATGGTTTTCTAGATATTTACCATGATTCTGATGTTTTTCCATAATCTTTCTGATGTTTTTCTGGATGTATATATATCTTTTGTTCTGATGTTCTTCCAGAACCCCTTTGTTGCTTATCTGATGTTCTACCAGATATGTCTCCAAACCTCTTCCCGTACATTTAAATACCCTTCTAAATGTTTCATATGAACCTTCAAAATATATGTCTTCAATGTGCTTCTTTGATATGTTCCGGAGTTTATTCGATGTTTTTCCGAGTATCTCTGGTATATTTCAGAGTTCATTCGATGTTCTTCCGAATGTCTCTGATGTTTGTTTCTGTGTCCCTGTTATATTTCTCAGGTTTCTCCTCACCTCATTCATTGATATTTTGAATGTTGTGACTCTTTTCCATCCAGTTCCGTTCATGGATGATGTCTGTTGTTTCCCCAGTGTGTCGGGTCCCTTGTGAGTGTTACTCGTTGTTATGCCGTCCTTTTATTTTTGCTCGTGTGTCTGCATTTGCCTTGCATCCAGGCTTCATAAAGCATCATTTAGTTGTCATTGAATTTCAGCATTTGTCCTTCTGCATACCATAGGATCTAAGGGACAAAATTTTTGGTTTGCCATATTTAAATACCTTTCACTATGATTCTATGAGGATTATCATCTCTCATTGCCATCTGGTGAAGATATTTAAATAGGGGCATCTGTTGCACCCCAAATTTTGACCCCTTAGATCTTCATCGTCAGTTTAGGATCATATTCATTTGTTTATCTAACCATAACCTATTTCAAGTTTTTCTTTGTTAAGATACAGGTGAATTAGGGTTCCGTACAGTTAGGAATTGAGGTTTCGATGGTTTAATCAGTCAATGTATTGGATTTATTCTCCATGAAACAATTCTCTACATCACCAAATATACTACATTGGGTCAAGTATGAGTCCAATTTGAGTTTGTCACCCAAAGATCAAGAACAGTGCAATCCAGGAGACCCGATTAGGGTTTCTATTCAGGAAAAGTCAACTATAGTTTGACTTTTGATTTAAAAGGTGTTCCAATGATGGAGTTATGGTCCATGAATCTCATATGGATTAGGGAAGTCCACTCAAGAAGTTTCAAGGCCTCAGAAGACCTACGACACCAACAGTCGATTCAGAGGTTTTCAATCGTTTGGTTCGTCTGACTGAAAAGTAAACCCATTGACCAACATGGTTTTAACCCAAAATTGAATCCAAATATGTTCCCAACATCATTTAATATCTAATCGTGAAGTTTTGTGACCAATTGATCAAGAATTGAGAAGTAATCGAAAAGTTGGGGAATTAAGGTTTTGAAAAGGGCAAAGCCATAACTCCTTAACCACACAAGGGTTTTTGACCTAGTTTCAAGAGGAATGAGTTCCTAAAACAAACATAAATATTCTAGTACCTAATTGGGGCTTTCTAAAAAGTACAAGTGGGTTCCATAACTCTTCCTGGTTAGAGAGAACCGAGGTCCACAAGTTGGCAAAAACTCGCATTGGCAAAACCAGGTCAGCATGAGTTTTTTTATTCCAAAACCTCTCCAAATCGATGCTAATCAAAGATTAAGCCTCGTTTATGATGTTTATATTGATAATGAACATTTGTACATCAATCCCACGAAAATGGCACAAAGATCAAAGAAAATCATTATTTAATGCAAGTTGCAAAAGTGAATAGTGAAGAAAGAGAAAAAAAGGTGGCTATCATTGTCAAATCGTCAACTTTAATTCAACAAGTCACCTCCTTTCCTATCAATCATGATGAAAAAAAATCTATGGGGCATGGATAATATCTTAGTAGAGTGGCTTAAAGACAAAGATGAAGATTGCATTGGAAAACTCAAAGATTTTCATGATGGAAGGTTAAAATTGGCAATTTGCTTCACTTTTACCCATACCTTGATCCAAGGCTTTTGGATATAAATAGAACTCACTTCCTACATCACAAACAAACAATTTTCATGCTAGAAACCAGCTAGAACTCCATTCCTTACACAATCACAAGTTCTTGCAAAATTTCATTAAGTTTCCAAAATCCCTTAAAATCTACTTTTGCAAAACACCTTTCAAAATCATTTCCAAACTTATTCCAACTCAAGAAACACTTCAAACACACAAATATGATGTAGTGAAGCTATCCAAATCACTTCCATATTTATGTAACAAGGTTCTAGTGAGTTGGTCTTTGAAATCTTTGAATTTTGGAGATTTTCCTTCATTTACAAGGCATTTCGTCCACTAGCTTACTTGGAGGTTGTTTGGAGCATCTATTCATCATCATAGGAACATTTGAAGATCTTGGAAGAGCTTTCAAGATCTCTGGTTTTCTTATTCCTTAATCTTTCTTCAAGAGGTAAACCTAAAACTCATAAATGTGAACTTTTCATTTGCATTTCACATGCTACCATGACTGTTTTTAGGGTTTTTACCATGATGTTCTTAAAAATTTTCAACTTGTAACTTGATTTTTCTTGTGATATTGATCTTTTATTATTTATACATGTTTGTTAACCTGTTTAAATAATCAAATTTTTTTGATTCATTGTCTTACCGTGTGCATTTTATTCTTTTTATCATTTAGATTTTTATGTTTTGTTCACAAACTTAAAAACCACATAACTTCTCCATTTTAAATCATTTTTAAGTGGTTCTTATTGAAAAATTCTTGTGTTGTAACATATTTCCATATAATGTTTAAATAATTCTAAAAATCCTATTTTAGAAACACTTTGCATTATGAGCAAGTTATAACCCATTTTAGAGTTTTCACCCTCCTATCTTTCCTTCTTTATTTCAAACATTTAGATTTCATTCTCTTTGAGTTTTTAATTTGAGATTATGAACATGGATTGTTAGCTTCCTTGAGCATTAAAGTTTAAATTTTAACTTTTCTTGTACACATTTAGGTGGTTCACCTTTAAAAACTTTTGATTATCTCCATGAGAATTTGGACCGTTTTGTTTACATCATTGTGACATTTTTGGTTTATGTATGATACCCTTTATCCTAACCTTAGGATCAGAGTCGCGGTGCTCTATTTAGCGTCCCTCCGTGGACATCCTTTACCCTTTATTCTAACCTTAGGATCTAAGTCGCCGTACTCATGTTTAGCGTCCCGCCGTGGACATTCTTTATCATAACAATCTCAACATAGATTCAGGAGTCGCCACACTCCTTGTAAGTACTTCCCTATGAATGCTTACATCCCATTGGAACCTTGACCACAGTCAAGAGTTCCTCCCCCCTAACCAGGGGAACTACGAACACTCTGATTTCTCGATGAGAATACATAGGCACAAGATGCGACGTCTTGGCGAGCCCACTAACCAACTTCACACTTTTCCAATTAACCCATTAACTCACTAATAACTAACTTCCTGTTAACATTTACAACTTAGAATTGGAGTCTCCGTGCTCTATTTAGTCGTCCCGCCATGGACATTCCCCATGTTTACCTTTGCAACTTAGGCTTGGAGTCGTCGTGCTCTATTTAGTCGTCCCGCCGTGGACATTCCCTTCTTTTCTAACTTAACTTTAGTTTAGAGTCGCCGCACTCTATGTAAGTGTCTCGCCGCAGACATTTACTTTCCCTTTGGAACCTTGACCACAATCAAGAGTTCCTCACCCCACCAGGGGAACTACGGTTGCTCTGATTCCATTCCCGTCAGGATACGTAGGCACGAGATGCGATGTCTTCGCGAGCATACTTTACATACTTTACATACTTTATAAACTTTGTACAAACTTTGTATATACTTTACATATCTACCCTTAGCACTTTCCCTTTAGCAAGCAAACTTTAGCAAACACAAATATTAACAAGAGGTTCCTGTAGAGTACTACAGATGTTTAGGATGTGAAATACCTACCCTAGGCATAACCAACCCCCGAACCTTTAGATCTCTCTTTGCTTAGCTTTAAGCCTTGCTTTTTGCTTTGCATTTTTATAGGTTTTTCTTTCTTTAAACTTTTCCCTTTTGGATAAATTAAAGTCCGGTTGTGAATTTAAGAATCAAAGATTCAAGTTAATCAATAGCTTGGTATCACGATTCTCACCGCAACAGTTGGTGACCGGCCTCGGCGGCGGCGTTGCCCTTCTCCAACCAAATACTAAATAAAAACGCTCACCCCACTAATTAAAACCTCACGAATTCAAAAACTCAGAAATCCTTAAATCAACATCTAAACCTTTAAATTTAAACACGAGTGAGAACCCTAGATCTAAAAATCTTTCACCATCGAAGAAAATTAACATGGGGATTCAACAATGCATGATCAGGCGAGTCAGAGCAAACTAAAACAAAAGCGAAATAAGTCGTGGAAGTACCTAATCGAAGCCTTGTCCGATTTTCAACTCCGGTGAAGAAACGTTCAAGTAAACTTTTTATGCCCTTTGTTCTTTCCCTCGTCTTCTCCTACTTCTCCGTCTGCTGAAAATTTTCTTGTTATTTGTTGTTGTTGTTGGTTACAATATTTACGTCCTTCAAACAGATTCTTGAATTAGTGTTTCTTAGCTTAGAGTTTTAGGGTTGTTTCTGATGTCCTAGGTTTTTCTTCCCTTTTTCTTCTCTGCCTCAAACTCTGATGAATAGTGGTAGTATATATATGATCTCAATTAGGTTTTTGATCCTGAGAGAATTCATACTAGTAGTGAGTAGGTGCTGAGAGTATAGGAAAACCTCTTCATACATTTTCTGCGGTTGCCACAATGTTTTGTTTGTAGTGGTACAGGTGGTCCCAAATCTGTTTTTTTTTTCTTTTTTGCTTTACTGCCCCTGGAAATTGTGTATTTGTTGTTTCTAATGAGTTATGTGTGTGCTTGTATGTGTATGAAAATTATGAGTTCTGATTTTGAAGGATGACTTGGACGTGAATTAAACATATAATTTGAGTCGTGAAATGCTTTAATCTTGAGTTTGAATGTATACTTGAATGGGATAAAAAAAAAGCTTGAATATGAGACCTAAAACTAAGCCCGAATTAAATTGAATTGCTTACAAATGTAATTGAAACTTGACTTTTGTTTGAATTGAAATGAAATTGCATTTGGATTTTGGGTGAAAACTTAAACAATAATTGGAATCTAAACATGTCGTCTCTTGATTAAATTTGAAATTGTATGATGATGAATTCATGCTAGTTGGTCTTATTATGAAACACTATGACATTTCCTCTATGATGTGAATATTTACAACTTGAGTGAACTTGAATGAAATGGATTGAATATTCAAAAAAAAACATGTGAAACTATGGCTTGTCCTTGTATGATTTGCTTAGAGTAGGATGATATTTGAAATGGATGATAACATGGAAATGTATACTGAAAAAAATGATGACTGACTTTTGGTGAGTGGGCTATGTGATGGTACAAATTATTCTTATGATTGCTCGAATTGTGCTACACGTTGTGGAACTTGACTTTGACACATGAGCATAACCGAACAAATGAATTGACTGGAGGTTGGAAGTGAGGCTATGATTGTTTTTTGTAATGAAACTTGGTTTCTAGTTAGGATTGAAATGAAATTACACCATAGAACTTGAAATTTGGTTGGGATAGGGTGTGAACTAGAAAATTGGGATTGAAATTGTTGTTATTTTTTCATCTTTGAGTTTTGGTTTTGAACCTGGGACTGAACCGATATGAATGTATTGTGTGCAGGATTGGCTTGTTTGAAGAGCGGTTCGTGATCGTACCATTTTTTACACGAGCATGTATGTATTATTCCAAGCTGCATTGTGGTCTGGTTGTATATTGCATATTTATGATGTTATTACAGGTTTTGTGGTTTGATGGAGTTCTCTCAATCTTTCCTCCTTTTTCCAGATTCAGGGAGCACAAATTCTTTTGGAGTTGTTTTAATAACCTGATGCGTGAGCCTCTTCTAAAGTGGGGCACTGGGACACCACGCATTTTAGAATCAGACTTCTACAAGAATGTTAATGAGCTCCAGGAAGTGATAATTAACCTCTGTTATAAATTTGTGGACATTTTCTGTGGTTTGTAACTTCCTTGTAAATTGTAAACAAATATAGGCTCAAGCATTTGAACTTTGGATGACTGAAAAGTGTGATGATTATTAGTTGAAGCTTGAATTCAAAAAAAAAATATAATGGGTTGTGTGAATTTGTAACTTTGAGCTCGGATGGGAACAAAAGGTACCATCATTAAAATGGGTTTAAACGTATTGGTTTTGGCTTAGAATTTGTATTTGAAACTTAAAACTTTAATATTTACGAAGTGATATTTGGGGTTAAATTTGATACTGTATCCTCACTTGCCATATTTCTTAACGTTGCAATTCATGAGCCAAATGACTTCAACAAACAAAAAACATAACAACGCCTATTTTAAAATCATGATAGGTTTGAGAATCTTTTGCTTAACCCTTTAATAAGATCACACCTCACATGACTTCGTTGTTCCTACATAGTCTACTTCAACTTAAGATAATTGGTATGATCCTTTCTCGTCATCCAAAATGTTCTACATCCAAAATGTTATACTTGAAAATTTTCTTGACACCTCCTTGTCCACTTTTAAAGAATGACCCAAAATAGACAAAAACGAGTCAAAATCATTTCGTCCTTGAGAGAAACATCTAGTTATCTTTGAACATCATGATGCTCACATTATTAGGATCATAAACTCTAATCACTTCAAGGTTTTTCAACGACACTTGTTTAAGAAATCACTATTAAGTAGCATATAACCTCCTGGTTTAGGTTTAATCATGATGAGGTCAAACTCCCTCTCATGATGGGAATAAATAACTGTGTATGTCTGTTAGACTATGGCACGGATCTAGAAGGGGGGGTTGAATAGATCCCCAATTAAAAGTTGAGTCGGCGCTACCAATTTGAAATTGGTTTTAAAAAAGTTTTAAGTGCGGAAGCGGCCGAGGAAACTTATAGTCTAAAACGAACGGTTATTGGAAAACCGGATATACGTAAGCCTATGGATTTATGACAATTTGGAAAAATAAAATCACAACACAAACTATGCTTATCAATTATTTACTTCAATTTGCAAGGTTACCTAGTTCCAATGAAAAACAGGGCACACAAAAACTAGAAGCAAAATAAGACAATTTTAGTTCAGGACTTTTGTCGAACAGTTTGTGTGCACAAATACCTCAAAGGATATTTATGTTGAGTAAGAGATTGGAAATGCCTTAGTACAATATTTTTATTGTACTTAGTAGTTAAAACAGAGTTTCAACACCTTACTCAATTTGTATCACAGTTTGACAATAATCACTTAAGCTAGAATCACTTATTTTATAAGCTGAATTGAAAATGACAGAAACTAAAGAACACACGATTTGATGAGGCAGTTCCCCCGTCGTCCTCGCTTCGGGGTACGTCTGCCCTCAATTCTAAAATTAGAATTGAGATATATTGAATATATATCACCTGTTGGAATGAACAGTTTACACAAGAGTTGTTAGACAATGATACAAACAATCTCAAATGATGTTGATGCTTGCTATCCCTTCTTGCACCTTGATTCAAGATGAATCAAGCCCTTCAATTTGTTGTGAATGATCTCCGATTCCAGCCACCTTAATGAAAAACCTTCCGTTGTTCAAACCTTCGGCTCGGCTGATCTTAGACACCAACAAATCAAAACCCGGAAAGTCTTCAACACTTCAACGCCCTAGCTACTAAACTGATGAACCTTTCGTTGATCAATTACCTTCGCACTTGCTTGAATGTTGAACGAACTATTCCGTAGCAAAAGCCCTCAAAACCTTCTAGTCTTGATGGGTAAAACCCTCAAGGTTTTCTGCAAGAAACACCTGCCCCAATTTTCACTCGAACCGGATCTTCAATCAACGCGTTCGAACCTTATCACCCTTGAACAAGACACCTATCACAGCAAAAATGATTGTGTATATTTGTGGATTTGTGTGTTGTTTGAAGGATGAAGATGAAGAAATATGTTGCACCTATTTCACGTTTCTTGCCCTGACAATTTACTCAAGATTTCAATTGTTAGTTTGTCAAAAATAAGCAAAACACTATTTATAGAAATAACCAAAACAGTCAACTGAACAGAATTTTAAAACACAGCAAGAAAAACTGCACAGCGCGCGAACGGTCGACCATAGGGTCGGCGTGCGCTGACCCGTGGGAAATACACAGCTTCAATGGCTGAGTGGCATGGTCGACGCATGTCTTCATGCGCTGATCCGTGGAAAATTAAACACTCATGCGCCGACAGTACGGTCGACGCATTGCTTCCATGCGCTGAGCCGTGAGAAATGCCAGGCTTCATGCGCCGACTGTATGGTCGACTCACTGCTCAGAAACCTGCAAAAATAACAGCTTTTTCCATTTTGTGCATCCTGCCACATTCAGTTATGACTCATATTAAGGTATAATGATTTAACAATGAAAAAGAGGTATAGCATGTTGAAGTATTGCATGATGCTTCTAATTTGTCCAAGGTTATGTGTTGTCATCATCGAAACTCGGAGGCCTGTATTGTGAGACAACTTGCCCTCACATTCTCCCTTTTTTTGATGATGACAACCTGTTGCACACAACATGCGATGTCTTTAACATAGTTGTACGCTCTTCCCCTTTCTTTTTCAGTCAAAGCAGTTGTGGTGGTTGACGCCTTTCTCCCCCTTTGACAACATCAAAAAGAAACGGAGAACTATAAAGTCTTGACGGATTAACAATATAACTAACATAAAATCAAGAAAAGGCCATACAATATATCCAACAGATAATAATTAAACATACACCAATACTGATACATAATATTGATACGAAACGAAGATAGAACATAAAATAGTAGCACATAAAGTCTTGACAGAATTTAGAAATTAAACAAAACACCATAACAAAGTTTGCAACCTAAAAACAACGAAAGAAACCATGATGCATGCAATCAAAACAGCAAATGAAACCATAATGAGACGAACACAAGCTAATAACCCCGTCCACGTCCACGACCACGGCCACGCCTCTCATAGAAATGGGGATGGCGATGAGGATGAGCCAAATCAGTGAACTCTTCAGTGATGTTGTTCAGGAAGTCGAGACTCTCAGTAATTTCCCGTTCTTCAGCTTGATGGGAGTGAACGAGAATCTCAAAGCGAGCATCCAGCTGTGTGGAGATTCCACTTATCCGCTCATTTTGAGTTTGCAGCTCAGAGCGAACTTGTTCCATCCGTTCATCCTGACTTCTCATAAAATTTTGCTGCTGTTCCGGCATAGTGGTCATGAAATTACGTTGGTCTAATTGCATGGACTGCATCATTTCCAGAATGTCGGAGTTGTTGGATGGCTGTTAAGAAGAAGGAGGTGCCTCAGAGGTAGGTTGATAGGGTTGATAGAATCTCCCAAGTGTGGTCCACCCAGTGTATTGCCATTCACCCCAACCTTGGTTATTTTCCTCACTGTCAGTTTCTTGTTGACCCGTGTAAGGAGTCCAGTCATTATTGAGGTTGGAATTTGGTGGCGGCTCTTGATAGTTGTTTGGAGGCTCATATGTTTGATGCTCTGTATGATCAGCTTGGTCTGGTTGCACTGTGTCAGCAGCCTGTGTAGCCTGTTCTTGTTCTTCTTCACTTTCATCTGAACCATCTGCACTTGCTTCATTCTCTATACCTTCGGACTCATCTGCACTCTCTTCACTTGATGATTCGGACTGAGGCATATTTGCGCGGCGATAGAATTTGTACTTCTGGTATTTGCGAATCCAGGCGTATCCCATCATTGAGAAAACTTTTGGACTGAATTCTTTGTCAGCGGAAATAGAAGTGTATGCAAAGGAGGGGTAGTTCACATTTGCAGAATTGAGGACCTCTTGGATGAAGGATCCGTAGGCAAGTGCCGTACTTCGTTTGGAGTCACGCAATTCATACATGCGACTCGCAATGTAATATGGCCAATTGATTTTGATGTTGTGACCCAGGATATGTATGAGATAAACTTCAGCCTGTTCCACCCTTGATAATCCACCATGTTTGGGCCGCAGAATGCGCGCCGCAATCCACTGAAGAATTCTTGCTGAAGTTTTGAGTTTTCCGGAAGTGACAGATCGTGGAAAAGCAGCACTGTTCACAATGTGGTCAGGATAGGGTCGCTTAAGCATACCATTCAGTGCAGTTTTGAACTCATAACCTTCAATTGTGCGTGAATCAGTTACCTCAGCTAGAGGAGGTTCATTTTCCTCCACAGTCATATCAAAATATTTGTTCCAAATTTCAGAAGTTAGAGATACCTGAGTGGGTCCGATAACGGAGTGGAAATTTTCACCATGAAATTTATCATTGAGACCAGTATAGAATATACGTACCAGGTCTTCACTGTACTTGGCATTGCATTCAAAAAATCTCTCAATACCGTGATATGTGAGATAGGTCATGATTTCTCCAAGATGCATGCGTTCGGCAACAAGTTCGTAGAATGCATGTTGTCGTACAACCTTTCTTCGACCAATATCCTTGTTGAAGTTTTCACGGAGGGATGGATGAACAAGTGATTCGGGGGTAATGGGTATTGAGGCAGATGTTGACCCTCTTGACCTCTTTTTGGTGGGTCTATGAGAAGATGAAGCCATGGGTAGAGATTTTGGTGGGTAATGAGAAATGGGAGGATTCTGAAATGGGAGAATGCTGTGGGTTCAGAAAATAGTTTCCCCTTTTTAAGAGAAACTTAGGGTTTGTTGGAGAGTGGAAGAGACAAGAAGAAGTAGTGGAGGGTAGTAGATGCAACTCCCTAGGAATATGAGTGGATGCATGTAACTACCTTTAATGAGGAGACTCGAAACGAACAGGCAGAAAAATAAAACTGAATTTTTCAGCGAGCCGTCGACCATAGCTCTGCATGCGTCGACGCATGCTGTAAAATTTTCAATAATTTTAAAAGTTAAACAGAGTGCATCGACCTCTGTTCTGGTATGGTCGACTCAAGACCTGAAAATGCAGAATTTTGCCTAGTTTCATATGACATGATGCTTAATAAATGCAGACAATAATGCCACAACAAAAATGTTCAATCAAGCAATTAAATACGCAACAGATGATTTACATATGCACCACAGTTAACATATTTCACTTTGAGATCACAAAGAAAACTTGTATGTAGAGAGAGAAGGAAGAGGAACGATATCACCTTAATGCCGGATAAGCTTGATAAACAACATACTTGTACTTTGCAAAAACATCAAGTTTGTTAGAAGTACAAAATATAGATGTGAATGAAATAAGCTGAAATAAGTAAATTATGACTCCCGCTCCGAAATGTCGAGAATACCGAGTTCTCGGCGAATATGAAAGAAAGGTTCAGTGGCTAGCGGCTTAGTAAAAATATCTGCTAGTTGATTCTTAGTATCAATATGTTCGAACACAACGTCACCTTTCTCAACATGATCTCGAAGAAAATGGTGTCGAATTTCGATATGTTTAGTGCGAGAGTGCAATACCGGATTCTTTGTAAGATTAATAGCACTGGTATTGTCACATAGGATTGGGATACGTTCAAGTTTGAGGTTAAAGTCCAATAGTTGTTGCTTAATCCACAGGATTTGAGCACAGCAACTACCGGCGGCAACGTATTCCGCTTCGGCGGTTGACAAAGCAACTGAAACTTGCTTTTTGCTATGCCAACTAACCAAAGAATTTGAAAACAAGTGACACGTACCACTAGTGCTTTTCCTATCCAACTTACAACCCGCAAAGTCGGAGTCGGAATAACCTAACAACGAACAATCACTACCTTTGGAATACCACAAGCCATACTTTGGAGTACCGGATAGGTACCGAAGTATTCTTTTAACAGCTTTTAGGTGGGATTCCTTAGGACATGATTGGTATCTTGCGCACATACACACGCTAAACATAATATCAGGACGCGACGCAGTGAGATAGAGAAGTGATCCAATCATACCTCTATACCTTTTTACCTCTACGTGCTTACCGCTTTCATCCTTATTCAAATTTGCACATGTAGGCATGGGGGTGTCTATGGCCTTGGATTTTGCCATGTCAAATCTCTTGAGAAGATCCAAACAATACTTTGTTTGACTCACGAAAGTTCCTTCCTTGAATTGTTTAATTCGCAAGCCGAGAAAGTATGTGAGCTCTCCCATCATACTCATCTCGAATTCACCCTGCATAAGAACAGAAAACTCTCTCACGAGATTCATGTTAGTAGATCCAAAGATTATATCATCAACATAGATTTGAACTAATATTAAGTGCTTTCCTTGACGTTTAATAAAGAGTGTCGTGTCAACCTTTCCTCTTGAGTAACCTTGATCAAGTAGAAATTTACTCAGGCGCTCATACCAAGCTCTAGGAGCTTGCTTGAGACCATACAACGCCCGTTTAAGTTTATAAACATGATCGGGGTACTCATGAGATTCAAAACCAGGAGGTTGTGCAACGTAGACCTCTTCATTTATGTACCCGTTAAGGAACGCACTCTTGACATCCATTTGGAATAACTTAAAATCTTTCGCACATGCGAAAGCAAGAAGAAGGCGTATAGCCTCGAGTCGGGCAACAGGAGCATAAGTTTCCTCATAGTCGATGCCCTCCTCTTGGTTATACCCCTGCGCGACTAAACGCGCCTTGTTACGAGTTATTACCCCGTTTTCGTCCAGTTTGTTCCTAAACACCCATCGGGTGCCGATTACTCGATGACCTTGTGGAGGAGGGACAAGGTCCCAAACCTCATTTCTAGTAAACTGATTTAGTTCCTCCTGCATTGACAGAAACCAATGTTTATCGAGTAGGGCTTCCTTAGGGTTTTTAGGTTCCATTTGTGACACGAAAGCGAAGTAATAACAGAATTACTTAGCTTAGCACAAGTTGTTACACCCTTTGTGATGTCTCCAATAATGTTTTCAATAGGATGGTCTTTAGATGAATTCCATTCATGAGGAAGATCGTCGTTTGAAAGCGGATGAACTTCCTCTGTTGCATCACGGTGTGCATCCTTATCCTCCTCAACTTTGGCTTTGTCAGGTTGATCAATCCCTATCTCGCCACTTTTCAGTATGTCTTCAGTGGATGTACCTTTGCCTAGTATTGCTCCGCGGTTGTTATCACCATAAGTTACATACCCTTTCTTCTTAGCCACAAAGTATATGAATAAGGATATGTCTCCAGACATGTGTCTTGAGCACCCACTATCGAGAACCCATCTTCTCTCGGTGGTCTCGACACATTTCACCTGTCAAAACATAATTAGCACAAGGAGGTAGCCAATGGCATATTGGGTCCTAATAGGTTAGCGACAAAATGGTTGCGTTTGGGCAACCATTGGTAGATGCCTTTAGGAACAAGAAATCTTCTAAAACGGCATTTACCAATGGAGTGGCCTTTCCTGCAACAGTATAAGCAAGCAAAATCAACTTTAGAGACACTTTCACTTGCTTGATCCCTAATTACATATGCATATTTTTGGTATGGATTAATCATACTTTTTCTAAAATCCTTTTTATCAATAGCAAATGTAATTTTAGGCTCGAGTGCCTTGTTTAATTTGGTCTTGAGGTGTCTAACCTCACCTTGCCAAATATGACAAGTGCCACACCCGAAGTTGAAAGGGTTTCTATCGTCCTTACAATCCGATTCATTGCTTTTCACAATGGAAGCCTTTAGGTCCTCTAATTTCTTTTCGGACTCTTTAACCTTATGCTCTAAATACGTAAAGATTTTCTTATTAGAAGCAAGTTTCTTGAAGGCTTCAACTGCTTCATTATGTAAGGCATGAAATGCGGCTAGTAATTCTGAATGCGACATATTTGATGACTTATCATATTTAGAGTTACGTACCTGTTTTTTCTTATTTTTCTGATTGGCGGAGAGGCATAGATTCACGGACTCTTCTTCAGCACTAGAACTTTCATCAGAGGAGGAAGAGTGGTTGTCACTTTCCCATGCTATGTACGCTCTCCTGGGCTTTGATGATTTCTTGTGTGATTTTGATGATTCCTTGTCCTTTCCCTTTTTATTCATTAGACAGTCCGGTTTGTAGTGACACGGCTTTCCACACTTGTAGCACGTCCCTCTGGTCTTTTTACCTTTCGAGTCATCATCCTTGGAGTGTCTTGATTGTTTCCGGAAGTTTACCAAGTTCTTCTCGGAATGTTGTATGCCGTTCTTCCTTACGTTACGGTTATACCTTTTAACAAACAACCCCATATCTTCGCTTGTGTCTTCTTCTTCTTCGTCGCTCGAGGAATAATCATTTTGCTCTTTTGCTTGAGACTTTAAGGAGGAAGTCTTGAGAGCTATCGATTTCTTTTCACTCACCTTCGCTTTGTCTTTCTTTTCCATTTTCTCACGTTGGTCTAGGCTCAAGAGTACCTGTTCATGCTCTTGCAATTTGCCAAACAATGTTGTCAAATCTAATATGGTAAGATCATTTGCCTCTTTGATGGCGGTCACTTTTGGCTGCCATTCCCTATTAAGACATCTCAAGACTTTATTAGTAGCAACGTCATTGGAAATAGGCCTACCTAATGAATGTAAACGATTGATAAGATGAGTAAATCTCTTTTGCATGTCAGCAATGGTTTCCCCTTGCTCCATGAAAAAGAGATCAAACTCTTGTATAAGAGTGTTGATTCTAGATAACTTAACATCGGTTGTCCCCTCATGGGCTATTTGTAGTGAATCCCACATGGCCTTAGCAGTAGGACAATGGGATACACGATAGTATTCATCTACACCTAATGAGGAGATTAAGATGTTTTTAGCTTTCCAATCATAATTGTATTTTTTCTCATCGTCATCGGTCCATTGTGCTTCAGGCTTTGGCACAACTACATTATCCGCATTGGTCATAGTAATTTCTATTGGACCATTAAGGATAACGTTCCATATTTTTCTATCTATGGAGTTGATATGCACACGCATACAGTCTTTCCAATAACTGTAATTTTCACCGTTGAAAACAGGAGCCCTATTGTACGCCCCTTTAGGTTCGTTTGCCATTTTCTATCTCGTTGTATTTGAAGCACCGAATAACCGGAGCTCTGGATACCACTTGTTAGACTATGACACGGATCTAGAAGAGGGGGTTGAATAGATCCCCAATTAAAAGTTGAGTCGGCGCTACCAATTTGAAATTGGTTTTAAAAAAGTTTTAAGTGCGGAAGCGGCCGAGGAAACTTATAGTCTAAAACGAACGGTTATTGGAAAACCGGATATACGTAAGCCTATGGATTTATGACAATTTGGAAAAATAAAATCACAACACAAACTATGCTTATCAATTATTTACTTCAATTTGCAAGGTTACCTAGTTCCAATGAAAAACAGGGCACACAAAAACTAGAAGCAAAATAAGACAATTTTAGTTCAGGACTTTTGTCGAACAGTTTGTGTGCACAAATACCTCAAAGGATATTTATGTTTAGTAAGAGATTGGAAATGCCGTAGTACAATATTTTTATTGTACTTAGTAGTTAAAACAGAGTTTCAACACCTTACTCAATTTGTATCACAGTTTGACAATAATCACTTAAGCTAGAATCACTTATTTTATAAGCTGAATTGAAAATGACAGAAACTAAAGAACACACGATTTGATGAGGCAGTTCCCCCGTCGTCCTCGCTTCGGGGTACGTCTGCCCTCAATTCTAAAATTAGAATTGAGATATATTGAATATATATCACCTGTTGGAATGAACAGTTTACACAAGAGTTGTTAGACAATGATACAAACAATCTCAAATGATGTTGATGCTTGCTATCCCTTCTTGCACCTTGATTCAAGATGAATCAAGCCCTTCAATTTGTTGTGAATGATCTCCGATTCCAGCCACCTTAATGAAAAACCTTCTGTTGTTCAAACCTTCGGCTCGACTGATCTTAGACACCAACAAATCAAAACCCGGAAAGTCTTCAACACTTCAACGCCCTAGCTACTAAACTGATGAACCTTCCGTTGATCAATTACCTTCGCACTTGCTTGAATGTTGAACGAACTATTCCGTAGCAAAAGCCCTCAAAACCTTCTAGTCTTGATGGGTAAAACCCTCAAGGTTTTCTGCAAGAAACATCTGCCCCAATTTCCACTCGAACCGGATCTTCAATCATAGCGTTCGAACCTTATCACCCTTGAACAAGACACCTATAACAGCAAAAATGATTGTGTATATTTGTGGATTTGTGTGTTGTTTGAAGGATGAAGATGAAGAAATATGTTGCACCTATTTCACGTTTCTTGCCCTGACAATTTACTCAAGATTTCAATTGTTAGTTTGTCAAAAATAAGCAAAACTCTATTTATAGAAATAACCAAAACAGTCAACTGAACAGAATTTTAAAACACAACAAGAAAAATTGCACAGCGCGTGAACGGTCGACCATAGGGTCGGCGTGCGCTGACCCGTGGGAAATACACAGCTTCATGCGCTGAGTGGCATGGTCGACGCATGTCTTCATGCGCTGATCCGTGGAAAATTAAACACCCATGCGCTGACAGTACGGTCGACGCATTGCTTCCATGCGCTGAGCCGTGAGAAATGCCAGGCTTCATGCGCCGACTGTATGGTCGACTCACTGCTCAGAAACCTGCAAAAATAACAACTTTTTCCATTTTGTGCATCCTGCCACATTCAGTTATGACTCATATTAAGGTATAATGATTTAACAATGAAAAAGAGGTATAGCATGTTGAAGTATTGCATGATGCTTCTAATTTGTCCAAGGTTATGTGTTGTCATCATCGAAACTCGGAGGCCTATATTGTGAGACAACTTGCCCTCACATATGCCAATCCCAAAGACTCATATTGAAGCACCTATTCTCACTCGCGACTCCTCTGTATCACTAAAGGCTTGATACACACCAAAATGTGATGATAATGGTACATGAATGATATGGGATATTGGGTGAAAAATAAGGGTGTGACACTTTGGCTCCATGCTTGTGTTGGACCTTTGAACCTGTGTGGTTTATGTGATCTTGTTTGTGGGTGTTGCATCTTGCACTCATGCATTCATGGGAATTTTGTTTCAGTCAGTTTTTAAGGATCTCAGAGATTTTCCTTTGCAAACATCACAGATAATGTGATTATGGATATTGAAAGGAGAAACACTCAAAAGTAGAGTTTTCGAGCTCCCGGTCTTACCAATTTGAGAAAGCTAGTGTCCTTGGTAGTTGATCGTGCAGGCTTTAGATCTTGTTATTGGAGACTTATATTTGTTCTTTCTACCAACATCGAAGACGAAATTTTGAACACCCTTGTGCAATTATATGATCCTGTCTACCGATGCTTTACTTTTTCCGATTATCAGCTCATGCCATCCTTGGAGGAGTATGCTTATCTGTTAGGTGTACCGGTTTCTGATAAAGTTCCTTATACTAGTTTAGAGGAAATTCATAAACCCCAAGATATTGCTGCAGCTACCCATTTGGCTAAATCTGACATTGATGCCAATCTGATGTTTAAGGGAGGCATCAAGGGTTTGACTTCTAAGTTCTTGATTGGGAAAGCCACTTTATTTGCTAACGTTAGTTGCACATTGGCGTTTGAGGCTATATTTGCTTTGCTTATCTACGAACTAGTATTGTTCCCTAACGTTGACAAATTTGTGGATCTTAACGCTATTAGGATTTTCTTGATTGGGAACCCTGCTCCGACTTTACTTGGTGACACCTATTTCTCCATCCATAGTAGAACTTCTAAGGGGAACGGTACCATCATTTGTTGCACACCTCTACTGTACAAGTAGTTTATTTCGCACTTTCCACAGTCATTTGTTTTTATGGAGAACAAGAATTGTTTAAGGTGGTCTCAGAGGATCATGTCCCTTACTCATGCTGACATTACTTGGTCTTCTTCTGTTTGTGAGGATGACCAGATTATTGATAGTTTTAGGGAGTTCTCTAATGTCCCTCTTCTTGGAACACAAGGTGGAATTAACTACAACTCGAGTTTAGCTCGCCGTCAGCTTGGTTACATGTTGAAAGATAAGCCTAAAAATATTATATTAGAGGGTTTGTTTTTTTCAAGGAGGGAATGACTCTCTTGGTTTGAGGAGAAGAATGACTCATGCTTTGACTAATATTCATAGGATGGGTAGAGGAGAGCTTGGAAGACAAGTTTGTATTACCTTGGAACCTTATACGCTTTGGGTGAAGAAGAGAGCTAAGGAGCTCAAAATGCCTTATCCTTTTGAGAAACCCATGATTACAATGGTCGCTACGCCACTCCCTGTTTCTTCTGATGATGTGAAGACTGTTCAAGATACTTTGGCCAAGATGAAGCAAGATAAAGAGATGTGGGAAAGTAAGTTTCATGCTTCTGACAAGGAGAAGAAGGAGTTGCAAAAGCAGATGAAGAAAAAGGATGGAGAAACTAATGTCATCTCTCAAGAGAGGTCTAGAAGACGCAGGGTTGTAAACAACAATGGTAGTCATCGTCAGCAACAAGTAGGGTTTGTTACGCACGTCATAAGTTCCACTCCTACCACTCAAGCTACTTCAAATTATCAACTATATTTCTAACAGAAAACAACTCAGCAAGGTCGTGTGCAGAGGAAAGCACAATTTGATCCTATTCCAATGTCGTATACTGAATTATCTCTAGCTTTGATAAAGAAGAATTTAGTTCAGACTTGTGATCCGTCGGATTTTATTACTAATATTCCATGGTGGTATAAGCCAGATGCCCATTGTGCATTTCATCAGGGCGCCCCAGGGCATGATATTGAAAATTTATATCCTTTGAAATATGAAGTTGCAAAGATTTTTAAAAAGTGGTATTCTGTCTTTTGAAGATACCAATCCTAATGTGCAATCAAATATGTTGCCTAATCATGGTAACTCGACTGTCAATATGGTCTATGGGTGTCCTGGTACATACTGTATTTTTTATATTCTTTGGATTCGGAGGTCGCTTGTTGAGATGCACGCTACTTTGAGCGAATACCATGAATTGAGCATAATTATGCTGCTTGTTGTAATTGTTCTGTGAACCCCTGTGGGTGTGTAATTATAAAGAGGGACTTACAAAAGATGATTGATCAGAAGTTGATTCAGATTACTGCAAATAGAAATGAAGTTGAGAATGAGGTGAATGTCATAGTTCCGAGTTTCAACATCCCGAAACGAGTTGTAATTTCTTACAATAATCAGAAATCTGTTGTGACACCTTTGGTCATTCGTTTTCTTGGTCCAGTACCATATGAATCAGATAAAGTTGTTCCTTACAAATACAATGTTATCATGGTAGAGGATGGAAAAGAAGTTCCTATTCCTTCTCTTCCCTCACTTGTGACTATTGTAGATGTAGGATGCATGACCATAAATGGTTGAGAGTTTGCTAATGTACCCTTGAAAACAAGTGAAGATGTTGTGGGTAAGAAAACTCAGTTGAAGACTTCTGTTGAATCCGGTCAAACAAGTGATGTGAAACAGAAATCAGATAATGATGAGGTATTGAAATTGATCAAAAAGAGTGAATATAATATGGTGGATCAACTATTGCATACGCTGTCAAAAAATATCTGCTTTATCCCTGCTAATGAGCTTTGAGGCTCATCGAGAATCTCTACAGAAAATATTAGAACAAGCTTATATAGCTCATGATGTGACTATTAATCAGTTTGACAGCATTGTTGTCAATATCACTGCGTGTAATAATCTGAGCTTTTGTGACGAAAATTTGACTGAGCATAGAAGAAATCATAATTTAGCTCTCCATATTTCCATGAATTGCTAGGAGGACGCTCTATCCAATGTGTTTGTTTATACCAGGTCATCATTGAATGTGATGCCAAAATCTACTTTGTCTAGATTGCCTTATCAAGGTACTCCTATGAGATTTAGTGGGGTCATTGTGAAAGTCTTTGATGGCTCAAGGAAAACTGTGATTGAAGAGGTTTATCTCCCTATCAAAATAGGTTAGTGTTTATTCTAGATTACTTTTCAAGTCATGGATATTCGTCCTGCTTACAATTGTCTTCTGGGACGCCCTTAGATTCATGAAGCCGGAGCTGTCACTTCGATACTCCACCGAAAGTTGAAATTTGTCCAAAAAGGAAAACTTGTTGTTGTTGGAGGAGAACAGGCTATGTTGGTAAGCAGTTTGTCATCTTTTTCTTATATCGATGCTGACGAGGATGTTTAAACTCCGTTAAAGGCTCTTTCTATGGTTGATAATACTGTTAAGAAGAATGAGGTGTCCATGTCTTCTCTAAAAGATGCACAACACATAGTGGAGAGTGGCCAAGCTAATGGATGGGGCCGAGTGATTGAAGTTGCTAAGAAAAAAGATAGATCCGGTTTGGGTTTTACATCTGGTTCAATCCGCAAAGAGCTGAAGACTATTCATGAGGTTTTTCGAAGTGCTGGGTTCATCCATGACAAAGATCATTGTACAACTGAATTCTTGAAGATGACTCTGAAGTTTACATCTCATATGGTTTTGAAGATGATTCCATTCCTGCTCAAGACTGGGAGCCTTATTTAGAAGATCCTGGATACGGTTCTGAGACAGAAGATGCATATGTACCCTTCTACTCTCCTCGACTGAAGCTTAAGGAACCTGAGTATGAAGTCACTGCCATCATTGAGGATGATTAAGAGGAAGAAATGCCTAACTTTGTGACGCGCGAATTGGTATGCCAGAATTGGATAGCTGTTGACATTCCTACTGTTGTTCATGTTTCAAAGTAATTTGTTTTTGTTTCTTTCAAAAATCCATTCACTATGCCCAAGGTGAAAGTGAATTTGTGAGGGTTTTGTTTCGAATTTTATCATCATCAATAAAATGTTATTCTGTTTATCCATATTTTGTTTTCCCTTTTTGCTTTATTTCTGAAAAATGGTAATATAAAAAACCAAATAATAATAATGTGATGATCACTTTTATCTGCATAATATTTGCACTTCTTGTTCATATTCTAAAATCAAACATAAATCATTATGCAGATTGATTGTTAAACCCATTGAAAATAATGACCCTATGCCCTCTCCCAACTTTGAGTTCCCTGTGTTTGAAGCGGAAGAAGAGGATGTTGAAGAGATTCCTAATGAAATTTCCCAATTGCTTGAGCACGAGGAAAAGACCATTCAGCCTCATGAAGAGCCGGTGGAATTGGTTAATTTGGGTTCCGACAATGATAAGAAAGAAGTCGAAATTGGTGCACCGCTTCAATCAGATGTTAAGAAGAGGATGGTAGAGCTTTTTAGAGAATATGTTGACGTGTTTGCTTGGTCCTATCAAGACATGCTTGGTCTTGATACTGATATTGTGGAGTACCATTTGCCATTAAAGCCTGAATGTTCACCTGTGAAGCAGAAATTGAGAAGAACTCATCCTGACATGGTTGTAAAGATTAAAGAGGAGGTTCAGAAGCAGATTGATGATGGTTTTCTTGTGATTATTGAGTATCCTCAATAGGTATCCAATATTCTGCTTGTTCCAAAGAAAGAGTGAAAAGTATGAATGTGCGTTGACTACAGAGACATGAATAAATCAAGTCCAAAAGATGATTTTCCACTGCCACACATTGATCTGCTGGTAGATAATACTGCTAAGTTCAATATCTTTTCCTTTATGGATGGATTTTTCGGTTATAATCAAATAAAGATGGAACCCAAGGATATGGAAAAAAACAACATTCATTACACCCTGGGGAACATTCTGTTACAGAGTGATGCCCTTCGGTTTGAAAAATGTTGGTGCAACATACCTGAGAGCTATGACCACTCTGTTCCATGATATGATGCATAAAGAAATTAAGGTTTATGTGGACGATATGATTTGTAAGTCGAAGACTGAAGAAGATCATATTGAATACTTATTGAAGTTGTTTCAACGTTTGAGAAAGTTTAAGCTCCGTCTGAATCCTAATAAATACACTTTTGGTGTCTGTTCAGGAAAGTTGTTGGGCTTTATTGTCAGTCAGAAAGGCATTGAAGTTGATCCTGGTAAAGTTAAAGCTATTCAGGAAATGCCTGCACCCAAAACAAAAAAACAAGAGGAGTCTTGGGACATTTGAACTATATCTCCCGATTTATATCCAATATGACTGCCACATGTGTGCCAATCTTCAAGCTTCTCCGCAGAGATCAGGGTTATATATGGATAGAAGATTGTCAAAAAGCTTTTGAAAGAATTAAAGAGTATCTGCTTGAACCTCCTAATTTGTCTCCTCCCGTGGAAGGAAGACCTTTGATAATGTATTTGGCCGTGCTAGAAGAGTATATAGGCTGTGTTCTGGGTCAACAAGATGAACCTGGGAGAAAAGAATTTTCCATTTATTATTTGAGCAAGAAGTTCACTGATTGTGAGTCTCGGTACTCAATGCTTGAAAAGACATGTTGTGATTTAGCTTGGGATGTCAAGCGCCTCCGCTAGTATATGTTGAATTGGACAACTTGGTTGATATCTAAAATGGATCCAATCAAGTATATCTTTGAAAAACCTGCTTTAATTGGCAGGATTGCTCGTTGGCAAATGTTGTTGTCAGAATATGATATTGAGTACCGAACTCAAAAAGCGATAAAAGGAAGTGTTTTGGCTGATCATTTGGCACACCAGCCAATTGATGATTATCAACCTATCCGGGTTAATTTTCCTGATGAGGATGTAATGTATCTAAAGGTCAAAGATTGTGAGGAACCATTACCCGAAGAAGGGCCTGAGCCTGGATCCCGATGGGGTTTGACTTTTGATGGAGTTGTTAATGAGTATGGCAATGGTATTGGAGTGATTATTGTTACCTATCATGGTTCTCATATTCCTTTTACTACAAGGTTGGTGTTCACTTGCACAAATAATGCGGCTGAGTATGAAGCATGTATTATGGGCTTGGAAGAAGCTATTGATTTAAGAATCAAGATCCTTGATGTATATGGAGATTCAGCTCTGGTGATTAATAAGATTAAAGGGGAGCGGGAGACACATCAACCTGATTTGATTCCTTATCGTGATTATGCAAGAAGGTTGTCAACTTTCTTCAATAAGGTTGAGTTTCACCATATACCAAGAGCAGAGAATCGAATGGCAGATGCTTTAGCGACTTTATCCTCCATGATTGTGGTAAATCATTGGAATGATGTGCCAAAGATTGAGTTGATGCGTCTTGATAGACCAACTCATGTGTTTGCAGTTGAAGAGATTGTTGATGATAAACCTTGGTATTATGATATTAAATGTTTTCTTCAGAATTAAGAGTACCCACTTGAGGCTTCTAAGAAGGATAAGAAAACTTTGAGAAGATTGGTTAGTAGTTTCTTCTTGAATGATAATGTGATGTATAAGAGAAATTATGACATGACCTTGCTCAGATGTGTGGATAGACACAAAGCATACATGTTGATGAAAGAAATTCATGAGGGATCTTTTGGTACCCATGTCAATGGACATACAATGGCTAAGAAGATATTAAGGGCAGGTTATTATTGGATGTCAATGGAATCTGACTGTTGTAAATATGTGCAAAAGTGCCATAAATTCCAGATTTATGCTGACAAGATTCATGTGCCTCCAATTCCTCTCAATGTTATCTCTTCTCCATGGCCTTTCTCCATGTGGGGCATTGATATGATTGGAATGATTGAGCCTAAAGCGTCAAAAGAATACTATTTCATATTGGTGGCTATTGATTATTTTACCAAGTGAGTCGAAGCGACATCATATGCCAATGTGACCAAGCAAGTAGTGGTCTAGTTTATCAAGAACCAAATCATCTGTCGTATGGTGTTCGGAGCAAGATCATCACTGATAATGGGTCGAATCTGAATAACAAGATGATGAAGGAATTATGCAATGGGTTTAAGATTGAGCATCATAATTCTTCTCCTTACATACCTAAGATGAATAGGGTTGTTGAAGCTGCTGATAAGAATATTAAGAAAATCATTCAGAAGATGGTTGTTACATACAAGGACTTGCATGATATGCTCCCTTTTGCTCTGCATGGATATTGCACGTCCGTCCGCAATTCAAAAGGGGCAACCCCTTTTTATCTTGTTTATGGCATGGAAGCAATGCTCCTAGTAGAGGTTGAAATCCCTTCTATTAGAGTTTTGATGGAAGCTAAATTGTTTGAGGCTGAATGGTGTCAAAGTAGATACGACCAGTTGAATCTGATTGAAGAAAAAAGAATGATGGCCTTGTGCCATGGCCAATTGTATCAATAAAGAATGAAGAAAACTTTTGACATAAAGGTTCAACCTCGTGATTTCAGAGGAGGCGACCTCGTGCTCAAAAAGATCTCAACTTTTACTACTTATTCTATGGGCAAGTGGACTCCTAATTATGAAGGTCGAGAGCCTTCTCTGGCGGTGCATTAATTCTTAAAACTATGGATGGTGAAGAATTCACTCGTCCTGTGAATGCCGATGCAACCAAGAAATACTTCGCCTAAACAATAAAAGAACAACTCGCTAAGTTGAAAACCTGAAAGGGCGACTTAGGCAAAAATGTGCGTCTCGGTGGATTGAAAACCCGAAAGAACGGTCTAGGCAAAAGTTAGAGACAAAATAGAAAAAATCATCTCGGTGGATTGAAAACCCGAAAGGGCGGTCCAGGCAAAAATTAGAGACAAAAACAGAAATAATCATCCCGGTAGAGTAAAAACCCGATAGGGCAATCTAGGCAAAAGTTAGGGATTATTGCAAGTAACTGCATCTGGCCAGTCTTGATCGTTTGAAGTAACATTTCCTATTGAGGACTTTAATTCAATCATCCCAACTGATGTCTCAAGCACAGTTGGAATTCAAAGTTGTTAGGGAGAACAATGGTCATTGTACTTCAATATAGCCATTTTCATTGTATTTACCATTTTTCAAACTCTGTAATGATCCATGGAGTTATGCCTTTTTGCGGACTACCATTCTATCAATAAAATTTGGGCCTTTGTCCCTTTATATGCAATTCTTATTTTCTTTCTGTTTACGAAATATTATTTTATTTTTGATGATGATTTTTGAATAAAATGTGAATAATTGATTTAAAATTTTGAAAATTATAAAAAAACATTTTTCTTTGATTTATGAATATAAAAAGAAATGTCAACAGTTATCCCAAGAATGGTAAAATCTCAAAGCGCAAAACTTAGCATTGTCCTCAGTGGAGTTTGTTCTTGTGTTGATGTTTCTCCAGTAGCGTTTGTTGATATTTTCCTCAGCAGGGTTCTTTCTTACTCCTCTGGTAGAATTTATTGATACCTCCCT
Organism: Lathyrus sativus; assembly: GCA_963859935.3. NCBI lineage: Eukaryota > Viridiplantae > Streptophyta > Magnoliopsida > Fabales > Fabaceae > Lathyrus > Lathyrus sativus. Next base: position 260,983,872 of record OZ012737.1, on the reverse strand, counting down.
AGTAGCGTTGTGTTGATGTTTCTCCAATAGAGTTTGTTGATAATTCCTCAGCAGAATTTTGCTCCTATGGATAACTAAATGAGTGTTGCTCGGTTTTCCCCAGCTAAGTTTTGATTCAAATCTTCTCCAGCTGAGTATTTTTCCTTCATCTAGCCAGGTTATGATCAGACAGTTGAGCAGTTTTGAGGGCCACCTCTCCTTGATGTTAATGCCCGTGTAGAGATTTGACTTTGTTGATTCTCAGTAGAGGTTATACATTATTTACTTTGGATGTCTCCCAAGTAAAAAGGATGTTGCTTTCTTCTAAGAAGTGTTGATATAGCAGTCACCTATTGGGTTTTTTTCTCACATTGTGTCGAGTATTAATTTAAAATCCCCCACAGCTTGACTTTTTGCTATGATGTTAACTTCTTATTTCCCCGGAAAGTCCAGGATATCTCTTTCAGAATTGAGTGTTTCTCTCAGAGTTCTTTATTGTATCCCCATAAGAGCTTTCATATTCGCCAGTGGAGTTTATGTAATTGCTTACATGATTACAATCCTCTAGCGGATCCATTTTTTTCACATCAGATCTCTTCATCCCTTTTGAAGCGGTTTTCAATTGATTTTTATTCTTATCCCCAGGAAAAGTTAAGAAGATTTGGGTTGATGTACCCCCAACAGTTTATCTTCTGTCCTTGAAGTAGAGTTGATGTTGTTATCCTCTTTGTGGATTACTGATTATTGAAGATTGATTTTTGGGTTTTTCCCCAAGCAGTATCCCCATCTCCTCAGCAAGATTTGAGCCTTGTAGTAGGATTTATTTTCCTTTGATGGCTTTTGTTTATCTCTTGCAGGATTTCTTCAGTTAAATTCCTAGTAGGATCTCCAGTGATTTCCTCATTGGGTCGAGTCTTATTTGACCGTTTCTCTCCAGTTTTTTCCTGGAATGAACTTTGGTCTCTTGCAGCGGTTATTTTGATTTTCTCTAGGCTGTGAAACCTGGATGATAAGAAGGTATTTATTTCTCCCCTTTGAGGATTTATTTTCCTCGGCAGAAATTTGTTTATTAATCCCCATCAGAAGATGAAGATTTGAATTTCTCCAGCAATGTTTTGATAACACTCTCTTGGTAATTGATTGTGCGACTTCAAGTGGCAGCCTCTTTATTTGAGCAGCTTGTGTGTCCTCAGCAAGTTAAATATCACCTGGTAACATATGGCAACTTCTTTATTTGAGCAGCTTGTTTGTCCCCAGCAAGGTAAACTTTACATGGTAACAAGTGGAAGCCTATTTATTTGAGCAGCTTGTGTAATTTTCTGGAAGTTTATTTGTATCTTTGCAATAAATGGTAGTTCTTTATTTCATCCTCAGTGTCGCAACTGCTAAAAAGGCCAGCGAAACAACAGAAGAGTCACCACCGTTCGTTATTTATCCCAAAGAGAGGGAAAGGAATTAACACCCCTCACGTTCGTTGTACTCAACGAGATCTTGGGTTCGGGAGTCGGTTACGCAAGGGGAAGGTATTAACACCCCTCACGTTCGTTGTACTCAACGAGATCCACGCTTGTCGTCTATCTAAAAGGGTGTTAATCTATCAAAGGCTGGCTCACAGGGACAAAAGAAAAGAAGAGAGACTCGATAGAGCATCGCCGCTATATGCCTACGTATTCCCTCGTGCAATTGGAAAGTCA